>OY796852.1:13928721-14449978 GCA_963680765.1 Agrochola lychnidis
TAGAAGTGGATTTCGAAATCGATTATTCAGAAATAAACATTAAAATATAATTTTGGGTTATTTATTGCTGTAGCTATTCATCATAATATTCAATGTCACTCAAGACTATTATAATAGTTTTATAATTAAAAATCGATAGGTATTCATTAATGTTTTTTCCTTGGGTAATTTTAACTCTAATAAGTGCTGGATAATTACAGGTTGTAATGTAAATATAGGCTAAACTTTACGAATTTTCTAAAGGACGTTAGATAAAATGCTGTTCATTCCTCTTCAGGAAACGGTAGAATCCCTTTGATTTAAAATGCCATCCATAACTAACTACTACTGGATAAAGGTCTCTTCCTAAATGAATAGTAACACTAGGTTTTCTACCTTCCGCAACGAGTCTGTGCTTTTTTTTTTGGGTGGGTCATTGTCAAATAACTTCTTCCGCTCTGGGCTCTTGAAGCGGCTCCTGCCCAATCTAGGGGTCCAAACGCCTCCTGCCGGAAGCCGCGGAGGTCGAGCTATCCATGGTCCTTTACGGGGCACCGGTGAGGGCGCGTTCATTGAAACTGTGGCCCCTAAGTTCCCTCTTTGAGGAGTGGCTAGAGAGGCGCCACGGCGTCCTCACCTTCCGCCTGACGCAGATCCTCACCGGACACGGCTATTCCTGGAGGTTCCTGTTCAGAATAAGGCGGGAGAAAACGCCCGGGTGTCACTATTGTGTGGATCGCCCGGAGGACACGGTGGAGCATACGGTGGAGGTCTGCCCGCCTTGGGCGGGGCATCGCCGTGTCCCCGTGGAGGCGATTGGCGGCGGTGATCTGGCACGTCCGGCCCTGGTTCAGGCCATGGTACGGAGCGAGAGGAAATGGGAAGCCATCACCTCCTTCTGCAAGCAGTAATGTCTGATCTCGCCAACTTTTGGACGTCCACGACGGTCTTTCTAACAAAATATGACCTAACGACAGGAATTAAATCAAACTATGTATTTTATAATCTAAATATAATTTCAAATGATACCCAGGTACAATACTGTAGCATCTTTGTTACCTATTTCTGTGAATGAATACTGTTAAGTGCCAATTAAATGTAGTTAACATGTTCAAAGCGATTGTGAGTTAGAGATAGAGACAACATGTTCACAGTATTGCTAAGATTATCTTAGTACGGAGTTAGAACATTGCTTCTTTAACTTAAATGCTAGTTGTATATTCCAAAATAATTATTGTATCAACTAACAGCGCCTACAAAGCACTTAGTTTGGAGTGAATTAAAATAAGATTAAACCCTAAACGATTTTATTTGTATACGCTACGTTTATGGTATGAAAACGGCCATTTAGAGGCTAATGAGGCTACAAATCGCTAAGAAATCGATCGCATTGTCTCTCAGGGCTGAGTGTCCTTCAATTTTATACATGTCACGTCAGTTGACCACAGAAGGCTGCTAAACCCACACGATTGCGTGGAGCTCATCCATCTAACCATTACACAATATGTTAGAATATTTACAGCAAACTGGTTTTAAAAGATTTATTTCTGTTGCCACCTCAGAGGCTTCGTTAACAGATATTTGTAAGCTTTTAAAAAAAATCGTCGCTCTTGTTTATTGACTCACTGTGAATCGATGAACTTTATTATCTGATAATTTACATTCTGCATAATTTAAATGAAATGTATGGCTTTTGAAGGAGATCTCTACTGATTACGATAGTGTTCAGCATGTAACAGACGTTTATTTGTACCTTTTTTGTAATGAGCAAACGCAATTTATCATACAAATCGCAAAATTAAAAAACAAGTTTCGCTTCCGTTTAAATAGATTAATGAATAAATTACGAAAAAATATGTCGTTTACGTAAACTGGTCCAAATTTGATGTAAATTGATTGGATTAATATCAATGTCAAATGCCCTTCTTCATAGATTAATGAACCAAAGCGGTTTAATATGGCAGACTAATAACAAAAAGAGTAAAACGTGGCGGCGGATTAAATTTATATTACAAATATAATCTTAATTTGACACCTCAAAGCCGAGTGATAAATCTCTTTTGTGTGTTTTCGTAACAAAATAAAGGTTTGAATAAACCCGTTAAATGTGAATAATAATCGTTAGTTTAGACAAAGGCTTGGCGAATGATGCGGCAGGTGATCTTCACCTCTCGATGAAGCCCTATCGTGATGCTATGCGGTCCGTTCTGGCTCGACCTTAGCATTTGGCGTAACGCACTTACCGCTTTATACACGATACAAGTGATTCCCTACAATGTTGCTTGTGTATTGCTTTTTAATTAAAAGGTACCTAACAATTTATGTAGTCTGGTGAAATGTGTGTGTACTATAGATACACCTCTGCCTAACTCTACGGGGATAACAGGCGTGATGTTATGTTATGTGATGTTAGACACTAAACATCATTTGTTAATTATTCTAAACTGGGTTGATGAATGAAATAAGTGCGACGGATTAGTAGACATACTAAACACAAACCTAACGATCTATATATATTTATATATACACTAGCTTTTGCCGGCGGCTTCGCCCGCGTGGATGTCGGAAAATATTCCGCAGGAACGTGCTACCGGGATTCTAGAGTATCCTATGTCCTAACCCAAGTCATGGCCTATCTAATGCCTTCATCTTAATTCTTTCAGCCGTTAGGGCATGAAAAGGTAACAGGCAGATAAAAAATCTGTTTTAGGGTTCCGTACCACAAAATTAAAAATTGAAACCCTTAAAGGATGATTTCGTTATCTGTCAAGACCCTTTTTATCAGGAACGCGTGAAGGCATCAAGTTGAAATAGATATCAAAAACTTAGATATACGGTCTCTTGAAGCTGTAACGAAAATCAAACTTCCAAGTCAACGCAATAAAAAAACGGCCATTTATGCCGCATTTTTAACACTTGCAAATAAATCAATCTATTTGGTACATCCTGTTGGTCCAACGGCATGAAATTTTGCGAGAAGTAAGGTCTAATAAAGAGTTAATCCATAAATTGGTAATTTATAGTTATTATATGAACCGCAAAGTTAGGTTTTTTCTTGAATCTGGGATCAAAAATTCATAGGCAGTGTCTTCAAGTAACATTTAGTCTGTATTTCATTACTCTATTATAAGTTCTTTTTCAATTGAAAAGTTAAGTTTGTCCTTCAATCCAGATTTGGAAATTCGGGCAGCCGAGCAAGCACAGCTTTGAGACGAAACTCTCAAGGCGCAAGTCCTTGGGCACGCCACAATTGCGGCGATAAGTCCCTCTTTGAGGAGAGGCTAGAGAGGCGCCACGGCGTCCTCACCTTCTGCCTGATACAGGTCCTCACCGGACATGGTTGTTTCGGGAGGTTTCTGTTCTGGATACTGGATAAGGTGGGAGGAAACGCCTGGGTGTTACCATTGTGTGGATCGGTCGGACGAAACTGTGGAGCATACGGTGGATGTCTGCCCGGCTTGGGTGGGGCACCGCCGTGTCCTCGTGGAGGCGTTCGGCGGCTGTGATCTCTCGCGTCTGGCCCTGGTCCAGGCCATGGTACGGAGCGATAGGAAGCCATCGTTTCCTTCTGCGAAGCAGTAATGCTCGCGAAGGAGGAGGTGGAAAGCGTGAGGAAGAGGTTGGTTTCGCGACTTCACGCCCCTAGCCGCCACAGGAGACGCCCTGGGCATCGGAAATCCCAGATCGATTCCCGGCCACCGTAGGAGCGGGCTTGTGAACGGTGAACGGTGAGCAATGGGTAGCTTGCCGTCCGATAAGGACCAGGCCCGGGTCGACGGCGCGTTGTGGTCCACGCGCGTCTCAAAGAGATGTCAACACAACTGACGGGTCCGCTAGGGCCGATGTCTGCCGAGGTTGCGGGAATGTCCGAAAGAGAAACCGTGGCCCCTGGCAACATACAGGCAACTGAAGGAACACGGGTAGGTTTAATTCAGTAATTCTGACACGCCCTCCTGCTCTGTCCAGAGCGGGAGCAATTATTTGATAATTTCTCACCCAAAAAAGGGCGCAAGTCCTACTCACACAAGAAACGGTAAAAAAAAAACAGTTTTATATGGTTCTAAATGCCTTTCTTAAATTACTAATTATTCATTTTAATATTATTATCATCATTGATTTGTAATACGTACACTTGCTGCCATTGAACACATAATACCTACATGTTAGAAAGGTTAGGTTATGAATTAAAATTGTGAAATAAAACTGTTGACCGAGTGGGCCGATTTTAATTAAATAAAACCTAAATATTAATTGAAGATACGGACTATGACTATATTTACAAACCATTAAATCTCTTGAAAAGAAGACACAAAAAAAAAACAATATAAAATGTAAATTTTAAAATCAACCCCTATTTTACCCTCTTGAGGGATGATTTTTGAAAAACGCTGAAATACGTAATATTTTATTTGTTGCCAAAAGCATAAATTAAAATGTTCATAGCCCTAACATAAGAAATGATAGGTTTCCCATACAAACTTTCATCTCCTATATCCCGCCCTTAGGGTTATTTTTGAGACAAAAACTAGCCTATGTCCTTCCCCGGGATGTCATCTATCTCCTTGTCAAATTTTACCGAAATCCGTTCAGTAGTTTAGGTGTGAATACAGACAGACAGATAGACAGACAGACAGATAGACAGACAGACAGACAGACAGACAGAGTTACTTTCGAATTTATAATATTAGTATGGATATAATAAAAAATAGTAACGAAGTCATAACTGTACATTGAATATTAAAAAAAAAGTAATTGTTACGATGTGTGGGAACGAGTCTCATGCCGATAATATCATTTTTAGAATTTTTACCGTTTGTCTGTTTGCTTGCATGTATGTTCCCATTTTGTGCAAAAAAAAAACGGGTGAACGAATTTGGATGAAATTTGGCACACAGATAGTTCATAACCTGAATTAATACATAGGGTAGTTTTAATCCCGGTAGTACGTTCCCGTGGGATATTTTCCGACATCCACGCGAGCGAAGCCGCGGGCAAAAGCTAGTAATTTATAAAGTTAGTAACACTTAAAGACCACCACAAGACACCCAGGCCATGGCTTCGAATCTGTTTTGATATACTACTCCTTACAGAGAAACTGAAATATATAGGGCATGTGGTCTAAAGGATATTCTTATTCATGAAACTTTTGCAATACTGACTGTGGGAGTTGTACCACTAACACAAACACAAGAAAAAACGATGGAAGAAATCTGGACACACAGGGGTCTAACATACAGGAATAGGAGAGGTTGACGGAGACCGGTTTGGATGACGATTTAACACCAAATTATTATGAGCCTCAGGCGTGCTACACATGTTTATGTTCGGGTTGGTATGATTTTGGCACAGTCGGGCATCAAAATATACAGGGTTATTTGTAAAATACCAACAACCTCTTAAGGAGTCAATGTACGTTCAGGATAAGGCGGGAGGAAACACCCGGGTGTCACCATTGTGTGGATCGGCCTGAGGACACGGTGGAGCATACGGTGGAGGTCTGCCCGGCTTGGGCGGAGCAACGCCGTGTCCTCGTAGAGGCGATTGGCGGCGGTGATCTCTCGCGTCCGGCCCTGGTTCAGGCCATGGTACGGAGTGAGAGGAAATGGCAGGCCGTCACCTCCTTCTGCGAAGCGGTAATGCTCGCGAAGGAGGAGGCGGAACGCGTGAGGGAGAGGCAAATTTCGCGCCCTCACGCCCCTAACCGCCGCAATAGGAGGAGACGCCCGGGGCGGGAATCGCGAGCCGATTTCCGGCCACCGTAGGCGCGGGCTTGCGGACGGTGAGCAATGGGTAGCTCGCCGTCCGATAAGGACCAAGCCCGGGTCGACGGCGCGTTGTGTTCCACGCGCGCCTCAAAGAGATGTCAGCAGAATTGACGGGGTCCGCTAGGGCCAATGCCTGCCGGGGGTTCGAAGAAAACCGATAGGGACATCGTGGTTCCCGGCAACAGGGCAACCGAAGGAACACGGGTGGGTTTTAGTCAGTAAGAGTCTAACACGCCCTCCCGCTCCGCCCAGAGCGGGAGAAGTTATTAGATAAGTTCCCACCCAAAAAAAAAAAAGGTGTCAATGTACTCATCATTATGAACAACTTTTACTATGGGACCAACCCTGAAATCGCGAAAAAAATATCAGCTGTTCCCTACATTTATGTTCGCTTATCTCGTCAAAATGTATGGAACAGCTGATTTTTTTCCGCGATTTCAGATTTGGTCCTAGAGTAAAAGTTGTTCATAATGATTAGTACAATGACCCATTAAGATGTTGTTGGTGTTTTACCAATAACTCTGTATATTATTCTAGCTGACCCAGCAAACTTCGTTCCGCCTAACAGTCAATGAATGTGCATGTTTAGGATTTGAAAATTTCTACCCTACTTACCCTACCTACCTTACCTACCCTACCTGCTCTACCTGCCCTACCTGCCTTACCTGCCCTACCTGCCCTACCTACCCTACCTGCCCTACCTGCTCTACCTGCCCTACCTGCTCTACCTGCCCTACCTGCCCTACCTGCCCTACCTGCCCTATCTGCCCTACCTGCCATACCTGCCTTACTTGCCCTACCTGCCCTACCTGCCCTACCTGCCCTACCTGCCCTACCTACCCTAGTTTTAGCGAGACTAACGAACAGCACGCTGGACGAGAAATTACAATGGGGACCTCATATAACATCTCTTGCGGGGCGGCTAAGCTCGGCCGCTTATGCTGTTAGAAAGATAAGACAGTTAACAGATGTAGAAACCGCGCGTTTGGTATATTTTAGCTACTTTCACAGCATTATGTCATATGGCATTTTACTGTGGGGTCGGGCTGCTGACATTGAATCCGTCTTTATTTTACAAAAGAGGGCTGTCAGAGCCATTTATAACCTATGTCGTCGCGAATCTCTCAGGGAACTTTTTAAAAGGATTAATATTATGACGGTACCTTGCCAATTCATTTATGAAAGTATTATGTATGTAAGGAAAAATCCACATCTCTTTAATAAAATAAGTGATAGACATAATTTTAATACTAGAAATAAAGATAAACTAGATCAACCATTTTTCAGGTTATCTAAAGTACATACATCTTTTATGGGGTACTGTGTTAAATGTTACAACAAAATACCTTGTGACATTTTGCAATTAAATGAAAGAAAATTTAAAACTCATGTAAAAAGTACACTTTGTAAACAAGCATATTACAAATTAGAGGATTATATCAAAGATAAGAGTGCTTGGAAACATGCTGGTCCTGCTCCATAGGACAATTTAGAATCAAGACAAAATCAAACTGGTTGCTAATGTAATTGTAAAATTTATTACTTTGTGTTTTATGACATTGATTTTACATTCTGTGATTACTTCCTTACACACTGACTTATTAATTGTAAAATTTTAGGAAAATCGTCTACTTTTACAATATTTGTAAATATGTGAGAACCATGTATCTATCACAAATTAAATTATCTATCGTTGCTTCATTTTTAATTGTTTTTACCTATTGTGGTATAGTAATTTTATTCTAGGTGCATCGTCTTCACATATAATAATTATTTAACAAATGTACGTACATATACAAACAATATTGTAAAACATTTTAAAAGAGTAACGGTGGAGTTTCTTGCCCATTCTTCTCCATACGAAAACTACCTTTTGGAAGGGGCGACTAGAATCAATTTTATTATTTTGTAATTTTTGACGTTCAAAAGTGGGCCTATTTGAAATAAATGATTTGACTTTGACTTTGACAGCAATTGATTTATATATATACAGATTACACATGTGTACTTCCGTAAAAAACAGTGTGAACAGAGTGTACACAGAGAGTGAAAAATTGTGTCTGTTTGAAACGGAACTTTCATGAAAAGCTTTTTTTATTAATAACAAGCTGACCCGACAGACGTCCTATCCTTTATGGCGGAGTAGCGCCGTCTAGACTTAGTTTTGCGTAATATTCACTCGATTTTTCGTTCTGATTACTTTTCCATGATCATAAACGAAACAAAAAAAGAATTACGCACCTATATTCATCATTTGAATAGTGAGTTATGGTCTTGAGTTCATAAAAAAATCGCATGGAAAAAAGGAAGTTCAGTTTTTCTTGAATTTTTTAATATTCCGGGTAACTTTTACAATTTTTCATTTCATAAACTCCAAATTCAAAATATAAGGAACACAAAAAAAAAAACAAAATCGGTCCAGCCATTCTTAAGTAATGCGCTTGGCAACGAACAGCATCTCATTTTCATATAAATAGAAGATAAGTACCTAGATGGATGGACAAACAAACGAACATTGCCGCTTACTATTAGCGTGTATGGATTTAATAGTGCACAGTCGCCTCATGATAAATGCGGACTAGCGTGGCCTATACGAGTACCTTCGCCCAGGGCACACTTGACGTATATTATTGTGCCTTTTGTTTCATTGCGATTATTACGTTTACTTAATAGATGTAGTGGAGAAAAACTAATATAAGTAATTAAGAACGATCCTACTGCAAGTTTGATGTTTTCTTTTGTTCTTTCATATCACTGGTGCATGATGACCTTTGGGTTACACGTGTTCAAATTCAAACCACCGCGATCTTTTCAAGATAGCTGATAGCAGCTTTACGAGAGAAGCCGAGGATCGAACCTAATGACGTTTAATTGAAGAGGCCTATCTCCAACAGTGGATTGCAAACTGATGTTGATAAAGATTTGCATCGTCATAATTATAACGATTCATTGGCATTGGCTTTTTCATATTTATATTTGACTGTATGCATGTTGACCTGTGCCTATGTTTAAAATATGTTCGTTCCTATTTCCAGCACTTGATGTCGCCATTTTTGCTTGGCTGATTGTCACATGTTTTATTTACTGTATTGTGTACGTTTTTATGAGAAAATAAATAATTTTATTTAGTTTAAAACTGTAGAAATCTTGTTTACTAGTAAAGGCTGTCAGAGTCATCAATACTAAAGGAAGTACATACAAGAGAATTATAGGAAGCTTACAAACCATAAAAAATGAACAGTGTGTGTGTTTATTATTACTGTGTGTACATAAATAATAATATAAATGTAAATTCTTCTGTTTGGGCCATAATCTTCCAGAAGGATGACACACTAGCCAGATATTATTATAATAATGTGTTTACTGACGTTTTGAACATTATTATAATTTATTTAATATGGATATTCTTTCATAGTGATTATACATTTTCTTGTAGTTGTTTTAAATCTAGTTATCGTGTCTCGATTTTTTCTGCTTTTTAATGAATTAATAATCGATTAATTTTAACATATTATAACTATTGAATTCAATCATCAAAACATCTGTGCGATGGAAAAATTTGGCCATCTGGATACTCACATCTGAAATCAAATACAAGTCATCAACAATTTTATCACATGAATAGAAAATGTTTGACTTAAATTTTAAGTCTAATCTTTTATCTGTCACCCAAACCGTACAAGCTATGCATCCGATACTCCGATCATTTTTTACTATACCTAATCTATATCTTTATTTGAAAAGTTCATGGCAAAACACACTAGATACCTACCTACTCATTTATACGTTTATGCAAGCTACTCTGGCATATGGGCGCGGCTAAAGATGGCTCTTAGCTTATGTCGTAACTCGTAATCTTATCATCATTCGAATGGCTCTATATGACTACTTTTACTCCAAATATTCTTCAAAGTATGGATTTCACAAAACGATCATTCAAAAGGTTAATAGCTGATACGGCGTATTGCTCTGTTTCTAGTAGTGACATTGTACTGAACGATACTGTCGATAATGCCTTTCAATTCTGTGGTAAAGAAGATGCTCGACGTCAATGTGTTTATTTACCTATTGAAATAAACCTATTAGTAAAGCATTAATGCGTTCTTAGTAAATTGCGTTTGCGTTCATCATAGTAACTTGTGGTAATACCTATGTGCACTTAAATTCGTAGACGTCACCATGGGGAATAGCGAACATATTTATAACTGTGGCATTTTTTATCATGTCGAGTTCGAGGAGATCTTTAGCTAAAAACTGGTCTATTTTATTTTTATCAGTTATTGTTCAACAGACGTCAATTGCATAGAAATAATTGGAACTTTTGGATTTAATCTAAATAATAATTTAATATTATTTACATTGGACAGTCATTATTCTGTCCACCACGGACTGTACCCACCAATGATGACACGAAGATGCAGACTACCGAAGATGTCTTCAAGATTCTTTGATAGCCATTTAACTGATAAGTTTCTTGAATTAATGTAAAGTTATGTATCTGACTGTAATTTGAGTGTTAATGTTATTAATGATAATGTCAAAGTCCATATGGATATTTTTCGTTGAATAGTCTTTGTTTTTTTTATATTTATTTGAATTTTTTATTCGTTTAATGCCTGAAGTTGTAAAATCTGTAAGTATTGTGGATTATGTTATTTGAAAGACAATAGTCATTTATCGTTATTGTAAATAATTCATGATAACTTTGTCAACCTATTCAAAGACAGCAGCACTCAATATTATAAATTTTTGAGCTGATTGATTGAACAGAATGTCAGAACATTGTTTTGCTCCTTTGTGTAATTTCAGGGAGGCTTTATACAATTCTCATTGCCTCAGAAATTTAATATAATGGTCTGTTACTATTTGTGGCTAGACATACGTTCTTTAAAACATATGTCGAGGGAATCTAGTACCTACTTTAATGGTATTTATGGGCGATGGGCTTGCGGCCTGCCACCAGTGTGGTGCAATATCTAAATATAACTTTGTTAAGAGTCTTAAATCCTGGCTATTTGGACTCTGTTAACCCCGTGAGGGAATAAAAAACTTCCAGCCATCCTTTTTTACTCCCAATTATGAACAGTAATAACCGATTTCGGTCAAATTGACGTCACAATGAATTATCAATTTATTGGGTCAACGTGAATGGCGCCAATATTACCCACCGAAAAAATATCAACATTCTTCGGTTAATGCGGTTATTTATATCGTAAGACATTCCTTGTTGGTTATCGCTTAAGTCCGGCTAAAGTTCATTTAACTTATGCCAGGTAGACAATAAAAATGTTAAATAAAGCTCTTCTTGCAGAATCTTATCACACGGTTGATTCCGTGAACAAAAACATATTTATTTAATCTTCATGAATATACAATTATTTAAAATATTATTAAATTAAATCTGTATTAATTTAAAACCAGCCAAGTGCGTGGCAGACCATGCACAATGAAGGGTTCCGTAGTTGGGATGAATATATCCCAAGAACAAACTTAACATTGTAGTTGAAAAATATGTTCTCCCATACATTACAATTGCAAATTTAAGTTGGTCGATTATTACTCGTTAACTTGTAGAGCCTATTTAGCTGTGATAGTTTTCCTTTTAATTTCGCTACATATTATGCATACAGTAGTATACTACTGCCCTGAATTTTTTTACATAATTATCCAAAAACAATCATTTAGCTGGCAGGGGAATTTGTATTTTAAAGCTTAATATTTCGCAAAAACGAAGTATCCAAAAAATATTTTTTATCACATCTATTCAAAAATTTCTAGTTTAGTCCTCGTAAACAGGGACTAAAATAGCTTTTTAATCCCTAGGGATTAAAAGTGATTGGATATTGTTAGTAAAAAAAAGGTCCAATCACCAAAGAGATCAAACACGAACATTGTATGAACAAGTAACAGGCTGGCAAGAGGGAGAAAGTGTGAATTTGGTCAAAATGAAAATCCAAGATGGCGGCTCTGAAATTATTCAAATATTTCATCATTGGTATCGTTTTTATGGTTTTCAAATGGTGCTAAAGCCGATAGTGAGGTCAAAATGAAAATCCAAGATGGCGGCTGTGAAATTTTTCAAATTGTTCATTATGGGTATCGTTTTCATGGTTTTCAATGGTGTTAAAGTCGATAGTGAGGTCAAAATGAAAATCCAAGATGGCGGCTGCGGAAATTTTCAAATTTTTCGTCATGAGTATCGTTTTCATAGTTTTCGAGGGTGCTAAAACCGATAGTGAGGTCAAAATATAAATCCAAGATAGCTGCTGCAAAAATTTTCAAATTTTTCGTCATAATTGTCGTTTTCATAGTTTTTGAGGGTGCTAAAGCTGATAGTGAGGTGAAAATGTAAGTCCAAGATGGTAGCGATTTTTTTTTTAAATCTTACGTGAGAAGGAACTTCGTTGACTGCACACGTTTTATTTTCTCATAGAGGGTGATAAAAAGTAGAGTGTTCACCTCGGGAGCAACACTATTTTAAGCTCGAGTGAAGTACTTTGAATCCCTCGCTGCACTCCCTTGGTAAACAATCTACTATTCATGATTTTATTTTACCACTTCGTCGGCGTGACCCATGCCGAATTAAAGCTTTCTAGCACTAAGAGTCTCTGAGCTAAGCCGCGGATAGACAGACAGACGGACACGGCGAAACCATAAGGGTTCCTTGTTGACTACGGAATTCTAAAAATGGGGCAAAATTGGGCTGAGACGATCAAATGTCAAATTTTTTGGCATTTATTGTTGTTCGAGGACGTCTAGAATGCATATTATGGAATAGAGGCGATTTATTAGCATATTTTAAATCTTAAAAAGAATATCGGAAAATAAAAACGATGTAATTATGAATATGAATTTAGTGATGACATAGTAATGGATGGCACCACGTGCGGACGTCGTGTTTCTGAAAAAAATAAAAAACTGCATAATTTTTTTATGTTAAGTGTTATATTCTTTTCCAAAATATTTTATGTTTGTACTAAAACCGTGCCCAAACACTTTTCCCTGTTACTAAACTTTTCCCCTCAAAAATAGGTATTTTATCTACATGCTAATTAATTATTAACTTGTTAAGGATGAACAAAGTGCATGTTGACTGACAACACAAAAATCACAAAAACAAACACAACAACTACAAAACAATCACAATCATTTACTTATCTAGAAACCAGATACTTCCGACTATGGGCTCGTTCACACGTACCACAACCATACCACATCGTAGCGACGAAATGTGGACAAGCTGTGGTTACGTGTGAATAGTGTCGCTGCAACTTCTTGTAGTTGCGTTGTGGTTGCGCTGTCGCTAGTAGTGGCCATGTGGTTACATTGTGGCTAGTGCAACCAGACAGATCGACTCCGGCTGTGACAGTGCCGTCTCGTCGACGTAACGTTGTGGCTGCGCCGTCGCCTGAATGTGGTCGGTATTGTCCACCTGATTGATTTTGACAGTCAAATGTGGTCTGTGTGAATGGACCATTCGTTTTCGTACAAATCAGCGCCCGTCCATGTGGTGTCGTTGTGGTGTGGTTGTGGTACGTGTGATCGGGCCCCAGTACTCAATCTAAATGTCATATGTCATAATGTCATAATCGAGTACTTACCTACTTATGAGAAAACTATAAATCAATCAAAAAAATTATTTCATATCATACAATCCAATTTGTTAGTAATTACATACTCATCTTAAACACTAGTGTTAGTACATAATAATGTTTGGCAAACTTTGGTCATAATAACTAGTAATGTCAAAACAATCAATAATAATGTCAAAATCTTAATTATAATGTCAAAATCACAACTATAATGTCAAAATCACCATTAAAAATGTCAACATCACTAATAAGACAACCAAATATACAATAATTAAAATTAACATCATTTCAAGACACGATTTGACAGTAATACCTGTGTACTGGTCCAGTGTCTGAGTGTTAGACCTTCTGCCCTATCGGCTACATACTAAGAAGCTGTTGGCACTGTCCCGCACCCGCCGCATCATGTAGGCGACACGCTTTCGCATGATTGCATAAAAGTCTTGCCTCTGCAAACATCCCTAATGCGCTACAGTGTCGTGGCAACCCCAACAGCGCCCTGTATGCGTTGGTAATACAAACTATGATTAATTTACACTGAGTAACGAGTTTACGTTAGTGATTCATATTTTGTTTGTTATTTCTCAACAGTTCCTTGCATACCCTCATAACCGAGGAGCAAAGCCCTTAATAAAAAAAAAAATAACAAAAGCAGTTATGAAGCGAAGAAAATAATGATATGCGGTTTAATATTATCTCCTTATTAATATTTTGGAAATGTAGAGTACATTTAAGAATTAACTCTGTTTAATTAAATTATTTTCTGAGCTAGTGTATTTTTCTAAGATAAAATTTTTTGAGAGAAATATATGTTTTTATTAAATTTATAATTGTGTCGTAGTTTTCCCTATGGGCTGGTGAAGTACAGCAATTACATTTATTGTAATAATATGATGTAACACCTAGTACAAAAAAAAACAATAATATGATAATGTATTTATTGTGAGACACCTTATAAAGGCAGTGTCTAAGGTTTTCCAACCTTAACATGCTAGTAACTTCCATTTATAGAAGATGGGATGACTCCAAGAATTTTGCAATCTATCAAGTTCTTTTATGGATTGAATGTCAATTTGTTTTGATTCCTTTTCATGTTAAAGCCTATTAATTACTTATGCTTTTGTGGGTACTTAAGAAAAGTTTAATAGAATCTAAAATTTTAACTGAATAAGTTCTGAAAAAGATTTTAAATCACGTCAGACTCCTGATTACGGAAATCATTTTAATTAATATTTGAATGTTTCAAATGTTATAAAAATAATAATAATAGTGGCAAATATCTTGACTTAGCTCACGAGGTTGTCGACATGTGGGATGTGGACTCAGCGATCATTGTGCCGATAGTTGTGGCAGCCAATGGCTTAATAGCCAAGGGCCTCGACCAACACCCGAGGAGGCTCTCGTTAAGCAGCTGGATCAAGGGCTTGATTCAGAAAGCGGTATTTCTGGACACGGCTTGCATTGTTAAGAGGTTCCTCCCTGTGGAGAAGTTCTGACCACCGGTAGCTTGGACTTACCCTGTTCCCGATACCGGTGGGCTACTATTTATTATATTTTAAAATGTTTTTGTTATGTTTTCGACGTGAATACGTCTTTAAACTTGGCTCCAACTATAGATGGATGGTACATGATAACAAAATCGGGGGATAAAGTTTGATACTGCAGCTACATATCTATCATCTACATCCAAAATTGTATTACATCACTCGATAGCTAAAGGATCAAAGAATTCGCTTCAAAGAAGATATTACTAGTAACGTACACGTATTCACGTAAACCCCATTTTTTTAAATAAAAAATGTTTGATATTTAATTTATGAGTATATAAATGAAATAAAGAAGATAATAATAATAAACATGCGCTCGCAATATTCACATCGAGCTGCTCGGCTTGCTGCACTGACTGCTGTAACGCGTTACAAAAACTTGATACATTACAAACAAACGTTGCAAGTCAGTCTCCGCCTTAATAAACACTGATCCTTGCGGTCACTGCTCTTATATATCTGATCTAACATTATTTAGTAAATTGGGATAGGCCGTTGTACATCCATAATTTAGTATCAGAACAGTCCATTGTTAAGACAAAGAGTTGTAAATCACATTTCATAAAATCTGCCCAGAAAAGACATCAACGCATTTTATTGCTATTAGTAAATATTTTATTAACAATAATGATAAAAATTTACAAAATTTTGAATAGGTTGCACAGGTGTCAATTTAATTTATGCATTGTAATTTAGCTTCACATTTGTGAGCACGTAGTTTTAAATTCCCCGATTATTAATCATGATCAAAACTTTGATCCAGTCCGTCTCATCTTTGATATCCTCACCCCAACGACGCCCTAATCCGAGGTTCGTACCCCACAGGGGATGCCATTATCGAGCGCTCGCCTTGTTTTAATTAGCATAGTTTTTTGCTCCTGGCTGGAGGTTTTGAGTGTAGTAGCTTAAGGCAGCCACAGGAAAGTCCGGTTTAATAGTCATGACCTCAGAGGTCAGCTATAAGATGCCCTAAAGAAAAAAAAAAACACATTCGTTCTTCTTTTCACCAGGGTTTTTTCTGCTATGGTCTACTATCAAAGTTCTATTATCGATGTTAGTCTAGGTCTTCACTCCAACTACAATGTTTTCTGTTACATACCGTGACTAAACAAACAGTGTACGTCTTGTGCCTTCAATTAGCATGAACGTGTCAATCCTGTTTCTGGGTCGGCGTTGATTAGCAGCCCTCGAGCTGTCCAATTCTAGACAAAAGCAAAGACTATGATTTACATTACATTTCGTCACTCAATAATTTATTTGAAATGTTATTCTAGGTTACAGAGGTTCAATCCTGCTGGAAAATGAGCAATAATAACCGTGGAACCCGCTCGACGACACGTTGGAGTTGCATCCTCGGCGCCGCCACACCACTAGCATTAAACAAATAGGTTTGTAGGCGCGAGTCAGAGGTCGCAGTTCACTTGCACCACAATTTATTTGATTTACTTAAAACTGAGCATGAGCTTACTTATAAATATAGTCATCATTCTACCTATAATCCTCGTAGGGCTTGCAAAGGATTGACAGACAGAGGTGCAATTCATATTCCGGTAATGTCCGTATTTATGACCCAAGGCTATTGCAATGAACTTTATTTATAACTGTTATAAAGTGATGCTAAAATAATTTTCAATTACAATATCTTAGAGGTCGCGGTTTTATGCGAATATAATGTCCTCTGAAGCTCGATGTAGGTTATAGAGTTAATACCATATATTCGGATTGCTATGAGTAATCGTTCGTTAGTTGTATCAAAATGTCAGAGGTCTTTAAATATCGTGTGTGATGAGCCTAAAGAACCTAAGAAAGTAATGTTGTCTGACAAAACATTGTTGAAGTCATTGTAAATATCGATGGACTAAGTGTTTGTCGGCTTGCAAGACATTTTAAGAGGCGACCTAAAAAATCTGCCCACATAGTTGCAATTGACTTCAAAGAAAATGAATCCTTAATTTTTTGACAGACTAGTTATCTGCTATTAAAATTAACCTTACATAATAATTAGGTATTTATTCCAAATAATGTTAAAGCCTATTTCCTAATTATGTTGTTGCATTGAATAGGCTAATACGTAAACGTCCCACGCTGTAGCTTCGATAAAACGATTTGTAGAACAAAATAATGTGGTCTGAAATATTTCTTAAGATTAAATGGGTAACTTAATGTCAGATTCGATTTCTGCTATTACATTTTTTACATCAGTATTGAGATTACTCACGAGTTCACGACTGGCCCTTATAGTCTTCTTTATGTTTCGATTCAATCGGTGCCCGACAGCAAACACTGAGTAATTGTGTATTTTAACAAAGCTTCATACTAAAATCTAGCTGTAGTTACTAAACCTCAAAAACGAAAATTAGGATCGATATCATTATTACCGACATAGCTTGCAGAGTAAGCCAAGCTGAAGTGGTGGAGGGCTGCCCATGTTTGTTGAAGGATCGATGGTCGGTGGAGCAGACGAGTCATGGAGTGGAGACCGCGTAACGGCAAGTGTGGGACGCCCCCCAGTTAGATAGACCGATGAAAGGGTGGCTGCCCAAAAAGGTGCCTGGGACAGACTGGATGTAAAAGGCGGACGACAGGGTGTTGTGGTGCAGCATAGGAGAGGCCTCTGTCCATTAGTGGACTTGCGATGGGCTCTGAGTTTAGTAATCAATATCAGCACCACTAATTAACATAAAAATCCTTAGGTACATATTATAAAATGCAACGTTTCTTTGCCTTTTTGTCCGTAAGTACGTTTATAGCACGCATTCCATTAACTTACCTGAAAACCCTTAACCATAAATAAGCTGGTTTAATTAGTGAATTTTAAACATTAAACGCATCTTACACCTCCCCGCAGGTTTTATACTCACACACAACGCAAGTATTTAAGGCGCGCCTCGTATTTCCAAAACCGGCTATGTTTAGATCTACATTTTTGACGGAATGATGTCATTTTTATCAGAACGCACTAAATAAATGTCATAAACATGTAATATTACCTACTGGACGAGACATCCGTTTAGGACTGGTTTTCTAAACTCCGGATATTCAAAATTTTTGGTTTATGTGGTAAATACATAGGTATTTAAAGGAATTAGTGTTGTATATAAATATGTTTACTGGTTGTAGTTCACACTGTCCTCAAGAAATCCTGACGTAGTGAGCGGCGAATGCTTGTTGAACATCGCAAAGTTCATTTATTCAGTAGATCTTTTTTGCTGTAGGTATGTTAATCGAATGTCTCTTTGATGTCACCCTTGTACTTAATGATGGTTTGATTGAATAAGACTAGGCGCAGAGAGTCGTCATGTCTGTGATTTGCAATTTGCAGTTTACATTAGTTTCTATTAGGTAGGTAGGTAGTTAAGGTGTGGGCATCAATCGACTTGTTGAATAAAAAAGATATTCTATTTCATAACTTACATTATAAACCACCAATTAAACTGAATAGACGATTATAAGTGGTAGTTTTTCTTTCAACGTCGAATGATTTGTGTACGTTTCGCTGTAATAATAGTGTGCCAATTATGTCAAGATCGATGAAAGCAAAGAGCGAGTTAGCAACGTTATTACTTCCAATCTCCCAAAGAAACGAGAATTTTATTACAAATATACCATTGTTGTAGTTTTTGTTGAATTTGTCAATGGATTATAAATTATGTATGTAACTTTCTTGTCTTTTAATTACTGTTACTACTATAGGATTTTTCACACCTTAAAGCTGCCTGTCCACTTGAGCGGCGCGAGGCAGCGGAGCAAAAGAATCAATAAAATCTAGACTCCGCTTCAGAGTTCCGCTCCTATTGGTTAATTACGCACATTTCTCCGTTCCGCTGCCTCGTTCCGCTCCAGTGGACAGGCAGCCTTATCGTAGTCTTTATAATTTCTATTGATGTTAAGTTTACCGCCAATTATAATTACTTTATTGCATTTGGTCCTTTTTTAGATTAAAAACTGGTCCTGTTTGGCAGAAATTGAACTGTGGGATTATCCGGAAAATACTTACACTCTAGGGGTAGGGCAGGCAAAACTACGTGAAGTCGGTTTTGCAGCGATTCGTTTCTGTCACTAACTTTTGTAACACAACAGATTGACTTTTCGGAAACTTAGTATTTTTTTCGGTTTGTGTGTTTCGGCTTTAAGGTAGTGAAAGCACACATGTATGACTCACTGTTGCCGTTGATAAGACTCCATTGGGCGGCGGTAACCATTTACATATAACACACCATTTCCTTCCAGCGTAGCAAGTGCTTGGAAATTTTGCTTATTTATTTTATCCAACTTACCTCTTTATAAAGATTAGTGTAGATTTTGATAGGGGTTATTATAATTTTAAAATGAGAATTATCGTATTCTGTTAAAGTAAATCGAAGAAGCCTTTTAAAAATATCATCAATCTTAACAAAACCGTTTTGCCTAACCTTGTGCACCTACACTCCTGAACAGATTCTTTTGTTCGCAATTTTTAGTTCTACCTACAACATCTCACTCAATGTGCAACTCTTAGAATACTGTTCGTTTCCACATTTAACTTCTTTTTAATAGGTTGGTAATGGATAAGGTGGGAGCGTGCGACGCTACCACCAAAACGTAAGGTGTGAGAAATTGTCCCACACAAATGATCCTTCTAATCGCCCATCTACTAAATTAATGAGATTAACCTCCGCTGGAATTCGCAGACGCTTACTATAATGAGCTTTTGTGCGCGAAAACAATACTATAATAGTTTTATTGTTTTAAAATTTGGTCCGATGACCTGTTAAACTAAAGTTTACACAATTGTACGTTTTTAAATGAGAACTTGTATCTGTCGCATTGTGTTTTTAATTAGGTGGCAAATTGCTACGACTTATTCCATGCCTTATAATATGAGACAAATTAATGACATGCCTGTAAACTTCGCATTGGACCATTAATTATCTTGAAATTGAGTTTTTAAAGCGAACTGGAAAATGATTCTGAGCATTCTTATAAATCTGAGTTTGAAATGTTTGGAATTCGTCCTTCGGCCTTATGAAATTCATGGATATGTCATTGTATTTATGCAATTAATGCCTTCTTTCAGCATATCGGTATCCTTCTTTTCCCTTCAAACTGCAGTAAAGCTTGCAGTAAGGAATGTCACAATAAATCAGCTGGATATGATTTGAACTTCTTACCCTTTAACCCTTAGTTCCGTTGTTATTGCTGCTTCATAATCGATTCTAGCAGTGGTGCAGAGGTGGCTCGTTGGTAACGGCCGCGACTTACGAGTTGTACGTCGTAGGTTCGAACCCAGAAAGGCGTTTTACTTTGTGTAAATTATTTCATCACCACTGCTCTCAAAACGGTGAAGGAAAACATCATGAGGAAAACGGCATGTCCTAGAACCGAAAATTAGAAGACATGTGACATCTACCAACCCGCACTGGGCCCGTTGTAGATTACGGCCCACTCCCTCTCACAGAGAGGAGGCCTGTGTCCCAGCAGTGGGAACATTATAGGCTGATGATGATAAATAGATACTAATTAGTATCTATTATTATGCAGCGCAACATTATGTAGTCATATAAGCAATTTTTTTGTTACCCAGGTATAATCAATTTACGTACTTTTATGATTGATCATAATCAGATTAATCATAAACGTATGTACTCACATATGTATTGTAGGTAATAGATATTAAAGTTCATCCAGCGATGCATTCGCTTATAATATAATTTATTCGATAATAAAATATTAAATTACATACATATTGGAACGCAGGGACCTAGTTCTTTGCCATAATAATAATCGATATTTGGGAAGAATTTTAAGTAGGCGTCCGATGTTGGAAAATCCTTATGGACACTAATGATGCTGACCTCGAAATAATTTGGAGTAGAGGTATATTGTCGATGATTGATGATGATGATGACGCCAAGCCTCGTAAACAAAAATCTAAAATTAATAAGTGTAAAAAATTAATTAGGTACCAACTTAAAATACCATCGCTATTATTTTTGTATTGATATCTTGTACAAAAATCTATCGAAGATTATACAATGTTATAGAGATTCGATTCAGAATTCAAAATATTTTATTTTATATAAACCTACAAGAGCACTTATGAAACGTCAGAAGCTAGGTGCACGATTCCAATTGGTCGCTTCCTATGGAGAAGAGCCGGCAAGAAACTCCACGGTTACTTTTTTTCAAAATAAATGGTTTCTACAATGTTTCCAAATTACAGTGTTAATAGGTATGGCAGGACAGTGTAGGCATATCAACAAGTACCAGGTACTTAGTAAAATAGAAAATGGTCCACAAGTCTACAGCCTACAACATTCTCAGATTCACAAAATCTAAAAGAAAAGAATCTATATAAAAGATAAAAAAATTGATAAAAATAAGGCCCTATTTAAACCAAATGACATGATGGTTGGCTAAAAGGCCTTTGTGTTTTTCCGGGTATAGCACAGCTATTTTTGTATCTTTTTATCGTTTCCTAATTTTATAAGTATGATACGAGTTATTGCTTTTGCGTTGTTTATTGTTTTGCTAATCTGTTGTTCTAGTGTGCTAATAAGTTAGGTGTGGAGAATTGAAACATAAGGCCAAAAGTATGAATAAATAGTTAAAGAGCATAATCAGCTTATAATGTTCCCACTGATGGGACACAGTCCTCTTCTCGGTGAGAGGGAGTGGGCCGTAATCCACCACGCGGGCCCAGTGCGGGTTGGTAGATGTCACATGTTTTAGGACAGGAGTTTCCTCACGATGTTTTCCTTCACCGTTGTGAGAGCAGTGGTGATAAAATAATTTACATAAAGCGCCTGTCTGGGTTTGAACCCACCTCCTACAACTCGTAAGTCGCGGCTGTTATTACTGGGCCACCATTGTTCTATTAAAATATATAAAATATTTAGATACCGAACGATTACGACTTACCGTTTTATTTTGAAATTAAAAGTTTTCATAAGGTTTTTTTTTATTTGGTATAAACAATCAATAACTCAAAACTTTTTGAACGAAATACGAAATAAATTGAGACACAGCAACAAACCGTTTCCATTAACTCTCTTTGAAACTATGTAGTTCCGATTAAGTGACGCATTACTTACCTGGTTAATGTAACCATAAAATGACCATAAAAAGCCCATGAAAGTTGAACTCTGTTTATTATGCGGAAATAGACATGTTAAAGAGTAATAATATGTATTTCATAATCTGAATGTGTGGTCGAATGGACGAACAATAACTTTAACGATCGTGGCGTATCGAAATTAAGTTGGGCTTGTATAAAGTTTCTGAGTACCTAGGTACATACTAATTTCCAAGATGACGACCTACATATATACATCTTACGTCAACTGCGCTTATGTATCAAGATCGCTTTGTTAGCAAAAAGTTAATGGAAACTATGAAACTAATAAAATGGATAATTTGAAAGTGTTCTTAGTTTGCTATTTCTTAAAATTCTCTAGCTTTAACTTATGAGCAAAGTTGCATCTAAATGTGTAAATGTTACCAGCTAATGAGCGAATATTGACTTTGCGTGTTTCGTATGTAAGTGTGTTGGTGTGTCAAAGCAGTTAATAAGTTCCAAGTTTAAATAAAATTGTAAAATGCCAAGCGCAGTGGCATCTTCGAGGCGGCGCGGGCGCAATTTGCAATGCATTTGACATAAAGCGTGCGTACCATTTAAGTGTTGGGTTGGCCATCGTTTTACGAGACTCTTGATAGTTATTCTATTGTACGTTGAACGAGATAATGTTACGACAAGAGGACGTACTATGGGATACGCATGACAACTTTATAATGATTTGTATGGTCTGCGAATAACTATTTTTTTTTGCAGAACCCAGAGGAATTCATTTCAGCTGCAGTGTTATGTCGATCTATAATACCTCATATATGGAAATCAAAGCTACACAAAAAGTTCAGGCAACTTTTCGGAAAATTTTCCTAGCCATTACTTACGACACGATTACAGGAGCGAATTAGGTGTAATATGAGATTTTCTTAGTAAAACATAGGTTTTTGAAGATCCAGAATCACTCAGTGATCCGAGTGATGTTGGGTAACGAAATGCATTAATATTTGATTCATTCATAAAGGTTATCAATTAATACACTCCTTATCAATTTTATGACCAATCAAATAGTTATGTGTTACACGTTTTATTGCCATATATTTTTACAATCTTGTGCATTAATAGCACCTATCTGTATCCATAAAACAGTCTATAAACTAGGGCCCTTAATCATCAACCAAATCGATACGTAATGAATATTTAAATAAAACGTCCGTTTGATAGTGTTGAACACAATGAAATCAATGCCAATGAAGAATTTATAACTTATTTAAACAAAATAGACACGTAAGTCATAAAATTGTAATTTATACTGACTATGTAATTTAGGACATTAATAATACTATTAAAATGATAATTGTCTTAAAAAAAAAACATAAAACTGAGAAAACAATAATAGTAAAATTGACAACGAAATGCCAGTATACACAGCGGGGCATTACTATAAATGCAGTTTTGTTTCTATTATGACCTGTGAATTAATCAATAGGCACTGACATCATGATATTAAAAGACTATCATTAATAATAGACAAATAATTAAGTCGTAAAAACTCGCTTTTATAGACGAAACTTCAATAAAAAATCACTTTAAAATTAGTAGGTATGTTTATGCTAATTTATAAAATAACTATATTCTTTTGATGACCACATTGTTATCTGGTGAGACATCGTAATACCTACTTCGCATGGTTTGTGACATTAAATTAAGATTCTTTATATTTTGTTTTATTCTTTTAACAGGCATAGACGTATTATTTACAAGCTACCTCAGAAAATCCCCTGAAAAAATATCTGACAGTTCTGACAGGTAGGTCTGTATGATATATCAAATATCCTGTAGGTGTACCAAGAGGTAATTCGGGCTATATAGTTTAGTAAAGTATCCATCATAAACATAAGACAGAGTTACCAAAAGTAACCTATTCCGACTTTGATCCATGCCACCTTTTATACCTAAACACATGCCTGAAGATTTGGCATTCAGAAAATTGCAGACTTTTTTCAGAGAAACAGACATTCAGTGTTTAATTCTTGATTAAATTCCTGGAAAACAGATTACTCACACAAACACACAGCAGATTTCTTTTTCTATTTCGCGAAAATATAATTTTTCTCTGACTAACCGTAGGCCTAAGTCCATCCCTGCGTTGTGCAGTCAGTGCAGGCTCCCCCGGCCACATGCAATGGCTAGACAAATCCGCGTCTCTATAAAAGGGACAGGTGATTAGACGAGTAAGTACAATCGGGCGCACACGCCGCCGACCAAACCACATGGGATATTATCACATTTGCTCATCCTGAATAATTATTATCAAGTGCTTCAATATGACAATGGTAAGTTTTAGTCATTTTTTTATCGTTATTTTAGATAAATAGAGATAGGGGAATAGAGATATTTTGCGTGTTGGGAATTAACATCAGTTAATCATTTTGTCCTTTAATACGTGGTCCTGGCTCTGGAATATTTTTATTTTGGTCCTTTGAATTTAAACTAATAATATATATTTTATTCAGCTGCATCCGGTTAGACTGGAAGCCGACCCCAACATAGTTGGGAAAAGGCTAGGCAGATGATGAATATTTATTTTATATACATATTTACTTTAGCAACCTATAAAAATATAAGGGGGTTGGTTGTTTGGTTCTGGAAAATACTCTCACTTCTCGGTCTCACTCCCTACACTATATGACTTATAAAAATAAACTATAAAGCGTATTAGGTAAATAACTAAATGAATCAAAATATTAAAGTGTTTAATAAATTCTCTGGCACTCCCTACTGCCTCAACTAGAAATGGGATACAGAAGTAATTTGCCGCTCCTCAATAAATTCAACTTTTTATAAAGACGCTAAAAGTGCTAGTAACAATTTAACCAAGCCTTAATAGGACTTAAATGATTCTATAAATTATAACCCATGCTGGGATGTGAACTCCTGACCCCCGCTGTAGGATGTTGCATCTTTAACATTTAGGCGCAGAAGGGCATCTTTACCATCGCAGGTAGGTCGTCTTATTTTTGACGATATCTTATTAGGATGTTAGGAATTTATCGAGCCCCTGTTATGATGACATAAATAAACTCATTTGTTAATATTTATTAATAACATGCCAATAAATTGGGTTTGTTTATACCGTTTCCATTATGTATATATTGTTGATTAGTGTTTTATGTAAAAAAAATATTTTTATTTTTGGTCGGTATGTTTATTAAAGAGGATAAAAATATATACACTGGATAAACTTCATCTACTTAACTAACAAACCAATAAAATAAAAATATAATAACCTAACCTAATAAAATGTAATATATTGTAAATTAAATATTGTTTTACGTATTGTTTCCCAAAAAAGATAGAAATACATTCGTGTAATAATTTTTGTCAGTTCCATTAAAGTATGAATAACCGCAACGATGTGGAAAGGCCTAGAAATTTTCTTGCTAATGTTTATAACTCTTACGAATAGTTCAAATAGCTTATTAGAAAGAAAATACTATTCTTATTGCTTAGTAAAATGTTTGGTAATAATACTAAAACTGAAATACTTTGGCTACTAAGCAAATGGTGAAGGAAAATTATAACTACCTACAAAGTTATTGTGAAAGTTTCATCTGAGGTTTTAACTGAATAAGGTCAGTTAAAACTGCAGTAAGTATAAACGGAATCCTATCGTCACATTTTTAGGGTTCCGTAGTAAACAAAGAACCCTTATAGTTTCGTCATGTCTATCTTTCTGTCTGTCCGCGGTCTAGCTCCGAGACTCTTAGTACTAGAAAGCTGTAAATTGGCATGGGTATACATATTAATTACGCCGATAAAGTGGTAAAACTTTTTTTGGGTACCTCCCCTACACGTAAAGTGGTGACTATCCCATGGTGTGGAGTATCATTGGAAAGGTTCTTCAAAAAAAATTTCATGTGAAAACCATTTTTGGATTCAGGGATCCGTTTGCGAAATATTAAGAAAGAAAGAAAAAAAAAAAATTATTTGGGACTCGCACAGGAAGCTAAAAAAAAGCTAAATTAAGGAAGGAAGGAAGCTAAGCTAAATTTTTATTAAGCTTTAAAGTGCTAATTTTTGTTAGAGTCAAGTGTCCCCCTGCCAGCTAAATGGTTGATTTCGGATATGTGAAAAAAATCACAACAGTAGTTTATTTAATGAAATTAAAAGGAAAACTATCTCAGCTAAGTAGGCTCTACAAGTAAACGAGTAATAATCGACCAACTTATATTTACAGTTGCAAAAACATGTTTTCCCATACATTCCGTATGGGAGAACATATTTTTCAACTACAAAGTTAAGTTTGTTTTTGGGATAAATTCATTCCAACTACGGAACCCTTCATTGTGCGTGGTCCGACACGCACTTGGCCGGTTTTTTTAATAGATTTAAATAACAGTATTTTGAAGCCATCACATAGTATCAGTTTAATGTCACTTAAACTTGTAAAGGAAACTAATAACAGACAAGAATCTAACCTAAAAAGGGAACCCAAATACTTAAAATCGCATGTTAATTGATGATAATTATGCAGATAACTCCCGCGACTATCTAATTTAACTTCTTAATTAGTATAGAGACATCTTTTTACATTAATCTCGTTTTTATGGCCGTGGCTAAAGTGGGTGCATAGGGCATAGGGTCACCAGCTTGTTATGAAACGCGTCGTGCATTCATTGCACCCACAATACATAACCTTTGCCAACAACTGTGCTGTTTACCTCAGTGACACAGTGACAAGCGTGACATCGTTTTATGCAGATTTATTGTAAGGTACGTTTGCCGCGTTTATTTATCAATTGCAAGTATTGATGTGATTTATGGATTTTATAACGATTGAGTTTATCTTAAATTTTCATAAAGAAACTCTGTTTACGCAACTGCCAAGAAAACGGGGTGATATATTTTTGAATTGTTTTATATAAGGTTTCCACTGCTGAGACAAAGGCCTTCTCGCTGTGAGAGGGAGAATAGCGAAATTCACCACGCGGACCCAATACGGGACTTGGGATGGTAATACCCTTTTTTTTGGGTGGGAATTTGGGAGGGCGTGTCAGACTCATTCTTACTGACTAAAACACGAGTGGGTTTTAGTCAGAAAGAACTGACTGGGAAGGAGAAGGAAGAGAGATCGTGGCCCCTAGCAACATGGCAACTGAAGGAACACGAGTGGGTTTTCCCACTCGTGTTCCTTCAGTTGCCATGTTGCTCGGGGCCACGATCTCCCTTTCGGTTTTTATTCTGCATTATGATAAGTTCAATGAATTAATTGAATGCTTCTCGAAATAAATCTTAATGTAATTCTCGTACTTCTCACATTAGGTAAAAAAAATAATTATACCTGCTATTATTTTCCTTAACATTATTTCGACATTTTGCCAACTAATTAGAAAAAGAAGATGAAGATCATATATATACAATGTGGCGCCAACATTGCAAGTTTTATTTTTATTGGAATTCTTGGTAGTTTAGCTACCTTATAGTAAAACATATAAATTAATAGTTTTGTTGTTTTAAGTCTAAAAATTAAAAATGAGTCAGTGTATTACGAATTTAGGCGTCACTAATGAAGTTCTGGGTATTTATAGAAAAAAAACCTAGGTACAACAATATTTCTGAACGTTTTAATACAAACATTTTTTTAGGTAAAATTAATTATTGTTTCACACGTAGTTAAATTTCCTATAAAAAATTAGCGGTCACCGGCCACGCGGTTTCTCCCTTCAGCCTGCGCCATTTTTTTTTTTTGGATGGGGAATTATCAAATAACTTCTCCCGCTCTGGGCGGCGTGGTAGGGCGTGTCAGACTCATACTGATAAAAACCCACCCGTGTTCCTTCAGTTGCCTGTGTGTTGCCAGGGGCCACGGTAACCCTTTCGGACTTTCCCGCGACCCTGGCAGGTATCTGCCCTAGCGGACCCCGTAAGTTGTGCTGACATCGCTTTGAGGCACGCGTGGAACACAACATGTCGTCGACCCGGGCCTGGTCCTTATTGGATGGCAAGCTACCGTCCGCAAGCCCGCGCCTACGGTGGCCGGGAATCGGCCTGGAATTCCCTTTAATCCGCGTCTGACGTGTGAAAATAATTTTCCTACATCAGCGCACGCGCTGTGTTGCGCCGTCTTACATCGTTTAGAAAATGTTCACTACTAAAATGGAGCATAATAATATTATGCTTGGCCATATTTTATACTCATTAACGCATAAGAAATAAACAGTTTACTCTTACCAATATATTACTAAATGATACAGCATCAAAAGGAGACTATACATTGGGGATGAGGAGATCGCTTATGTCCAAGACTATATGTATCTGGGTCAAGTAGTCTCCTTCCAGGTGCGACAAGACAAAGAAGTTGCTCGGCGCACGGAAAGCGTCTGGAGGAGCTATTGGTCAATGAAAGATCTTCTAAAAGGAGATCTACCATTATGTCTCAAACGGAGAATTATGGACATGTGTATTCTCCCCATTCTCACATATGGTGCTCAAACCTGGTCTTTGACACTTCAGCAGAAGTCCAAGCTCGAGGTTTGCCAGCGAGCCATGGAACGTAGTATACTGGGAGTTCGAATTTCGGACCGTATAAGGAACACAACACTGCGTGCCAAAACCAAGGTCACGGACGTTACCCAGAAAGTCGCTAAGCTTAAGTGGGACTGGACCAGACATGTCTGTCGCATGTCAGATGACAAATGGGCTAAAAGAACTACTGATTGGGTCCCACTAAACGCACGACGACATCGCGGCAGGCCGAGACGAAGATGGCGGGACGAGCTTGACTCCTACCGTAAGATGAGATGGACAGAGTTGTGTGGAAAAGGGAGAGGGAGGCCTTTGCCCTGCAGTGGGACAATACAGGCTACTTAGATTAGATTAGATAATGTAGGTAGATATGTAAAGGTAGTTACCATTACTTTTTGAATTTTAACATGATTATAAAAAAACAAAGACCAATTTAAGCATAAATACTAATACTGTCATTAAAAAACAATGCATATCATTAATTAAATTAGTCTGTTGAATAATTAAACGACACGAGTGTATCTAAAATAAATTATTCAGAAGAATTTGTATTAAAATATATAGAAAATAGGATACGGCTTGACAGGGTCATTAATTCAGGTCACAATATACAGATATCTTTATTTGCGCGGCTAAAACTTAATTGATTAATTTTATTGAACATTAGCGGACATAGTACGTATTTCTGGGATTTTATATTTTAACATACACATAATAAACATTATAATTGGGTAGGTATAGAAGCTTGCATGATAAAAATATAGGTTAATAAGTCAAGTGATTTACTTGACTCAGTAATACACAACTGTACGATTTAATTTAGGAAATAAAACAACTTAATTTTCTGAAAAATATGGAATCTCATCATTAGATTTATAAAAAAAATCTATCTGATGAAGAAAAAAAATACGGACAAATCTTTAACTCGTAAAGTCCGTACCTGGATGCCTGCGGAGGCGTGCGAGCGGTTAATTAGGTGCACACCTTTTGTTTTTACACGTAGTACATTGTTTTCGAGGCAACTCTCGAATTCTGTGACATGTTCCCACAACTCAATACACTTGCAAAATAGCTAGTGTGCCGACATCTGCATACCGCAGCATCTACAGGTATTTAGGCGGTGCTAAGAATAGTTTGTGGGTGACAAATGGTGACTTGAAAACCTTTTGTCTTACGGTAACGTACGCAAGCGTATCTAAGTAGTTAGCCCATGTTTGTACTTTACAGTTTTCTTGCGGTGGAAATGATTATATAACTAGCGTGCATCACGAAAATTTTTCTTAGGCGGGAACTGTCCATTTCTCTTTCGTCTTTTCCATTCATTCTGGTCTTTCTTTACCAGTTCTATTATGATACGTATCTTCGTGGTAGGTATGATTATAATTACGTATATTTTCCTTTAATGTTGCTGTTCCAATGTGCCTGAAACAAGTTGCTTGTATGTTTTAATTTGCATAAACCTCGCAATAATAATGCCCCTAATAATCAGCGATGAGTCGCTAGTAGGTAGGCGTATGAGTAGTTTATACATAGATAGATGGCTTACCTTTACTTGTTTATGATGCAATTTATACCTACCAGCATTTACATGTCTATAAAATATCAATTTAAATTCAAGATGACGATAATGTGCAGGTTTGGCTCTTTACTTGATAGGTACCTAATAGTTTCTAAATTAAGTGCAGTATATTTCAATGGTTTCTTTCGTTAACTCGTCTGTGAAATTTATCCAACTGCCAGTTCCTTTCCTGATTTCACACAAAAATTGGAGTTGAAAATGGAATTAAATAATTTACCAAAATAAATTAAGATTTCCCTTCATCATCATCATCATCAGCCTATAAATGTTCCCACTGCTGGGACACAGGCCTCCTCTCTGTGAGAGGGAGTGGGCCGTAATCCACCACGCGGGCCCAGTGCCGGTTGGTAGATGTCACACGTCTTCGAATTTTCGGTTCTAGGACATGCCGGTTTCCTCACGATGTTTTCCTTCACTGTCAAGATTTCCCTTATTCAGAAAATATTATTTTCTTGTTAGATAATATTATTTTGAATCATCTACAAATCAAATCAGATTATCTGCTGAAAATCTACTTCTATTATGTTAATAATATTTTCGGTCTCAAACGGTCGGCTAAGTAATAACAGCCACACCGATCAATCCATCAGGTTAAGCTACGCTTACCGGGGTTGGTTCGTGGATGGGTGACTATCTTTACATACCGAGACTCCGTGAAAGCACGTTAAGCCGTTGGTCCCGGCTGTCATTCGTGAATCTTTGACAATCGTTGCGGGTCGTCAGAAGCCCGAAAGTCTGACAATCAGTCTTACCAAGGGGTATTGTATTACCCACTTACTGCGTTGTGGAGGTCAGATAGGCAGTCACTCCATGTAAAATACTGGTATTCAGCTGCATTCGGTTAGACTGGTAGCCAACCCCAACATAGTTGGGATTATTTTTTTTGGTCTCAACCGCTTAAGGTTAACATGTTACACTAATCGAGCAGACATTTGTTTCAAATGACGATATCTATTACTAGCTAGACTCTGCTAATGGTCCGTGAAGCGTATCAACCTTCGTAACACTAGCCCGTGCCAGTAATCCACACGCGATCCTTGCATAAGAGGTCAATATGAAGAGTGTATTCTATCAATACTCTTTTTTATCATGATGGCTGTAATCAACACTAATACTTCCAATATGTAGATACAATGTTCAGAAAAGTATTGTATCGCTTACAAAAAGACGTGAGGATGCAACCAGACAGTGATTGATTGAAGTCGACCATTGAATCAAAAAGTCATTTCTCTTAAAATATTTTGTCACAATGTCGTCGATCGACCGCGGTCTGGTAGCACGCTTTTTTTTTTGGATCGTAAATTATCAAATAACTTCTCCCGCTCTGGGCGGAATGGGAGGGCGTGTCAGACTCTTACTGACTAAAACCCACCCGTGTTCCTTCGGTTGCCATGTTGCCGGGGGCCACGATCTCCCTTTCGGTTTTCTTCACAACCCCGGTAGACATCAGCCCTAACAGACCCCGTCAATTCTGCTGACATCTCTTTGAGGCGCGCGTGGAACACAACACACCGTCGACCCGGGCCTGGTCCTTATCGGACGGCGAGCTACCCATTGCTCACCGTCCGCAAGCCCGCGCCTACGGTGGCCGGAAATCGGCCTGGGTCGCACCCAAAGGCGATAATGGTAACTTCAACTTCATACACTCTTGTACCTGATCAATATACGACGAAAAGTGAACTATCGTGATTTTGGTACCAACAGTAAACTGTCACCTTGATCTGGCAAATTATTATTTATTTATTAGAAATGTATGGAGAATTAAAAAAAACCGTACAAAGGCGAACTTAAGGCGGATTATCTAAGGGTCACAGCCTCAATCTGAAGAGATTTAATTAATTATTTTGTTTATTAAGGAACGCCAGCAGCATATGCTAAAACATTGATTCAATTGAAAAGGAAGCGGTTAAAAACCACAATGTTTCGTTTAAAATATTTTGCAATATTAATGCCTTATTACACGGTGACTAATAGATTCAGTCATTTTATTTTCTCCATAAATCTGAATTATACAAGTTACATTAGCTAATTATCACGTCTATGTAAAGGTTAATTAAAACAGGTTTTTAAATGAGTAATTTAACCATCAATTTGAATACACTACGAAGGGTCAGGGGGTACAAGTAAATTCTATTTATGGTATTTCATACAATTAATGTTTTTCCTGTCGCAAAAGCTATAACAGTCTCCTCCTTTAATATCACCTTATTTTGTCTAATCACCACACTATTTGTCTTGCGTGTTGATTATGGAAATAATAATACTTATAAGCTCAGACCAAATAAAAAACGAAGACAGAGCGCTGCGAATACAACTTACAACCATTTACAATAGAACTACAATCAAATTACACCTCACTAAGTGCACACATGTTTACAAAACCGGCTTCACATCACTGGTGACAGCGCTATGTCTTGTTTTTCTATTAGGTCTGAGCCTATAAGTAGATAGTTCCGGGCTGTTATGAGACTAATGATGAACAGTCTCTCTGTCTGATACTATAATGATGATGTGTATAGAGCCTAAACATTAGATTATCCAAATTCCGAGCCTTGATCTGAAGCTTGAATCAACCGACTAGGGCTTCCTAGAACATAAGGATGATAATTAGCTGCCGTTTTCAATACAATCGCATATTTTTGTTACACTAATGCCCGTGTTCACCTTCACTAAGTGACACTTAAATAAATTCCTAAATAAAAGTGCACTGTTGTATTTTCAACGCTAAGCTCAGCGCTGAGAGTTGAAAATCCAACAATGTACTTTTATTTAGGGATTCATTTAAGTGTCACTTAGTTGTCGGTGAAAACGGGCACTAGGCTCACTTGCACGTTCAAGGGTTAGCTAAATTACTCGGACTTAACAGCTAACTCAGGGTTAATCCAAAGAGAATTATTGAACTAACCCTGAGTTAGCTGCTAACTCCGAGTTAGCTGTTAACGCGCAAGTGGGCCTTTTTTTTGGGTGGGAAATTATCAATTAACTTCTCCCGCTCTGGGTGGAGCGAGAGGGCGTGTCAGACTCTTACTGACTAAAACCCAACCGTGTTCCTTCGGTTGCCCTGTTGCCGGGGGCCACGATCTCCCTCTCGGCCCTAAGAATTTCAATAAAGCTTCAGTAAACATAATAAACTATTTTCATTGTAGCGAGCACCCAAGTATAAATATCTCGAAAAGCTTTCAGAAAGTTCCGCTTTGGCCAAATGTGACTAAAAGTAAACTACAACTGAATTCCATCTAGGTACTTCATAACACGATGGCGATACAATTGAATAGGATACTTTATGACGTACATTTAAAACAAAACTTTGTGCTGCTTATCTAAACAGCCTCAGAACTTACCTTCAATATCTGTTAATTCATCGATTGCTTTAAGTTTAATGTTAACTGTCAAGTGGTCATAAAGATGAATGTACCTAGGCACATTGACACCAATGACCACAGTTCAAAGTATCAATGTGACTGGTAATACACGGTTACTTAGTTGTGTAACCAATAATCTTCTTTTATATGCCTATGTACTTGAATATTAATATATGCTTATGTTAACAATTCACAGAATAAGATACTCTTTGTGAAAGAGTGTCTTTATTCTTTTTTCATTTACAAGATTTAAGTTTTCAGAAATACCTATGGATAGAATACCACTCTACCAATAGTCTAATTAATGCTCCAAGCTTTATTTTGTCTAATATTTACCCCATAGTCGCTATGCCATTGACCATAATCATAATGCATGTTTTATTTGACGTAAAATCGGTATTTAACTTAATTAACAAATATTAAGATGTAATAACCAGCAGTTAATAAAACATTGTATATTATTAAACTGATTCGCATCTGTTTCAGTTTGATCATATTAACGCTTAAAATATTCATTAGTAAATTCTTATCTAAAACCAGTCTAATTATGTTGAAAAGGATATTAAAAACCGACATCTCTTACAACATTAATCATTTGAGTTGTTTTAAACTTGAAATGATTCCCATTATCATATTTAGCTAATTAATATTTTTGATGAAACATCGAATGATATTGGAAGTGTTCTGTATCACCTGTCTTTTAACACCAGCCAAAAAAAATTAGTTCATCTTTACGAGATAAAATTTGCCCAGATGGATCTTCTTTAATCGCTTAGGTCCAGTTCTCCTTTAGATTTCCTTAAACTTCTTTTATAATATTAACCTCTCAACCAATATTTTTATTCAAAAGAGTTTCCATGGAGTTTCATTCCTGATTTTCTCCATAGGAATCTACTACGCATTTGACTGGGAACTAGCTTCATCTATCTGACTGACCAGTTCCTTGACAATTCAAAAGTGCCTATAAATCGAAATAAATGCTTTGAGTTTCTCCGTTATAAAAAGTATTAAATCTATGTTCTATATTACGGGGTTTGGTTTCCACACTTAGTCCGTCAGGTGGATCGTACCGTATAAATATCTACATATTATAATTAAATAGTAACGAAGTTCTTTTGTCCGTTTGTCTGGATGTATGTTCCGGATTGGAGCAAAAACGGCGGAATGGATTTGGATGGCACACAGATAGTTTATAATCTGGATTAACATAGGTACGTTTAATCCCGGTAGTATTTTCCCGTGGGATATTTTCTGACATCCACGCGGACGAAGCCGCGGGCACAAGCTAGTTTTCAAATAAATGAGAATGTTGACATGTTATTATGTATTGTCTCAAAATGTTCCCTAACCCTGCGTGCGTCACTCGCGTGATTGTCGCGTGAAGGCCGCATGCCACAAACGGCCGCTAGTTTGTCAGCTAATTGTATTTGTCTTGCGTTGTGGATACTATTAGCGGGTGAATATAACAAGTTTATTTATCGACAGATGCGTGCCTGACCTAAATAAGTCGCCAATGGGTCACTGACAATATGATGTAATTTGTTTAACTTAGTGCATACATGTTACTTACAAATGCACTTCAGTTTTATACTACGTGGGTATTAGGTAAACCTCGTAAAACAGGCAATAAAAGGCATAGAAAAAAGTGAACAAAATGACATGTATTTGAATTAAAAGATGCCAAAATTAATTAAAAAGTTAAAACCTTATATATAATACAGGGTGACTGGATCTGGACCCGCCATAGCAAATTTGCATATAGAGGAGGTCATTTGCTAATTATTAGACCTTACTTTCCCTTGATAGTATTTTTTTTTAAAGCTTATTATTTTCTTTCATTAGCTCATTATCTTATTTTTTTTATCGTAGTTTGAGTGAAGTTCCGAGGTATTTTAATCACAAATGTTTATAACTACCAACAAATAATAAAAAACTACTAAAATACTGCAAAAAAAATGGAAAAACCTCAATAAAGTAGAAATAAAAGTTGACATAATTATCTCCCAAACTATAAAACTTTAGGTAGGGAAAGTACGGTTCAATAATTAATTAGGAAATGACTGATTGGACTTTGACGTGGTTTTTAAGACGCAGATATATGACAGTGACCTTGAATGGTTAGCTTGCGTGTTCTGTACTGAGCTCACGCAACGCGTCGTACGTCCAGCCAGTAATAGGACTCGCCCATTAAGGAGCGCTGTCCCAAATTAGACGGATTATTAATTTATTACACGTAAAAAAAAAGGTGTTTTAATAAAACACGTATACTAAAAGATCAATAATTTAATTATCTTTAAAATGGTGAAGTTTTCAGAAAAATACGCTTGATAGATTTTGCGTCATTCTCAGTTTTTTATCCGCGTTAGACATAACTTTACAAATTAATTTCACTATTTAATATTAACATAATCAAAAGTATGCCTATATTAAAATATTAAAATAATAATCTAATTTAACATATATTTTTTCCAAATCACTAACACTACTCGTTTAGACGTCATCTTCAGTATAAAATCATTAAAAGTCGGTTATCGTTCCCTTAAGGCTTATTTATGTATTGCTGAGGACTGACTACTTAGCATTATGCAGAGCTCCGTTACAAAATAAAAAGCCTGATTGAAAGACTACCTTAACTGTTAATAAACCTCAGTAGACACTAAAACTCATTTGCAATAAATTATTAAATTAAAATTGATTTTATAGAAATTAATTGGATGATTGTGAATAATGTTGAAATTGATATTGGTAACAAATGGGCTATAAATCTTTCAACGACCTGAGCATAGATTTAAGACTATAAACTAAAGGTCTTATTAGTTATTACTATGTCCTTGTAATTGTAGGTCGCGATGTGTCTTCTGTAACCTTGTGGCGTCTCTTAGTTAGTGCCTCATTGATTTTAGCAAGCAAAAACCTATGTTAGTGTACGAATTTATTGTCTTGTCTGTTGTGTCAACGCCTAATCGTCTTATAATAGTGTGACTCAAATGTTACAGTGATTGCTTTACTAGCTTGGGCAGGCGTTTAATATGGTACCGACAGCAAAATGAATAAAGTAGGTTTCTGTATTTAAGAACCCTTAAGAATAGTTACGATTGTAGATGATTAAAACATGAATATCAGTTAATATTTTTTAAGAGTTTATTATAGCTTTAGTAAATTGAACTTTAAAAAAAAAATAAAAAAAAAAACTTTTTTTACAAAAAATACAACCGACTTCCAAACTACAAAGTGAAAAATAACTTTAATTTCGGAAGTCGGTGTCTTTGGATCAGTATTTTAGTTTTTTGACACCAACTTCCGAAATTAAAGTTATTTTTCACTTTGTAGTTTGGAAGTCGGTTGTATTTTTTGTAAAAAGTTTTTTTTTCAATTTTTTGTGGTTTGTTTTGTAATTTATCTAAGTTACAATAGCCTATAATATTTAAAGAGTTCCCTCAATTTCTCCAAGATCCCATCATCAGATCGTGACCAAATGACAATAGGACCAACTTGAAAGTATACCTTTTCAAACAAAAAAATAATTATTCAAATCATACCAGCCGTCTAAGAAAAAAAAAAATATCCCTATGAATTAAGAACCTCTTCCTTTTTTTGAAGCCGGTTAATAATGTACAATTGTGGGATTAAGTAACAAATAGCAATAGTAGTTAAGTTTTCCGATGATTGTTATTAAAAAGTTACATTTAGTTTCATATTTTTCTTTCTCTTCCAGAGGGTGTTAATTCTGTTGGGGGTGGTGGCAATATCATTATCAGCGCCGCAGGGGCCTGCAGACAAAACCGTAGCAATCATCTCGCAAGAGTTCGATCAACAACCAGATGGATCTTATAGATACAGGTATGATTTTAGAGAGATATACTTGATGCTGGTTACTCTCATTTATTCTAGAGTATACGGTGTACCCGTACAAATAACCTATTGTATCATTTAAATATCTATGTATTTTATCTTCGATACCGAACCTTCGGTAATAATTTAATTGGTAAACAAACAAAAAAGTAAGTTTTCTCTATTAAGATTTCAAGATTGACTTGTTTGAAGTCAAAAAGCCAGCGCCTTAATCTGCAATACTGTAATCCTTCATTCAAATACCATGCCAGTTTTATTACCCTGGGAATCAAATTTTACATTTTTGGGACTTTAAATGCCACCCACAGAGTCATATGGAAGTTCGGTGATAATAGATATAATAATAAATATGTAAACATCAAGTACCTAAATATTGACTATTTTTGTTAGGAAGCAAATATTTGGTACTGGCTACAACGACACGATAGACATACATACCTAATCCTTTATCCTATGCTTTAGTCTCTAAAAGTACCTATAACACGAACTTCGTGTATGCAAAAATTCGTAGCGTTTCATTAGAAGTAGTCCACTTAGAGCACCCGTCTGAATAGCACCTGCGCGAATAGCACCTAGCCTAGTCCACGAAGAGCACCTATAACTCAGCAGACTACTGCTGGGATGTATTTGTTTTACAGGACGTTATTAAATGAAAGATATCGATATTACACATACTTACGTACATACGAAATTTATCGAAATTTCTAGGACAAAAATGTAAATATAAATTTAATCCACGAACCAGGCTAGGTGCTATTCGCGCAGTTGCTATTCGGACGGGTGCTCTAAGTCTTCTTTCATTAGGCAGCAGCAATGTACAAATAAACTCTTGCATGGTACATAAATAATTAACTTATACTTAGTATGGATTTGTAATAGTATTGATCTAAAATGCGGCATTGTTCATGCAATGGTGCCTAGCGTAGGTTTGGTCATGAACAATTGGCACTAAATGATACCGTGTGTGGTTTCCGATAGCGGGCAAAATTAGCTTTAAGGAAAATTAACAGAATTTATACGCAAAAAATGGTATATTCTAGAATTTTAGAAAGATGTTAACGGAGCAGCCCTGAGTCTGGATTTTTGCCCGGTGCATAGGCTCGCCCCTTATTATATAGGACTTAAACATAACTGGCGAAATGTGGGTGTATACGAAAAGCTATTCCTCTGCCAAACCTTTTGGGGAATACAGGCATGATGTTATGTTATGTTTATGGAAGTTTGAATCCTGCAGGCATTTTAGAAGGCACACAAAACTTTTTACTCAACGATTTGTCATTGATAGGAATAAAGTGTAAATTCATGTTACCAACTTACTGTTGTTACGTGTACAGTTCCCCGCGGCTTCAGCATTACATAACGACACTCAAAGTGTTATGTTATATTAGCGACTTCACTATCATTGATTTGGCCGCCGGGTCTGACCGCCGGAGGGTCAGCTATAAAGGTCAAGTACAAAATTAAATGACTGTTGTAAAAATGAAAACATATTTATAATACTCACTAGATTTTCCTATAAAGTTGGTACCTAATTGGTTGAAAGAATTCCCCAGTTCTTTGCCAATCCTTTTTTCTCTCAAGTCAAAATCAGGTCGTACTTTGATAGGTATCGCGAAACGTAAAAACCTTGATCGAACAATAAAAATTCTTACCATTCGATTCGCACCTAATTTTGATAACGCGCTTGAGAAAGGACACATCAATGGCGACCTACTGTTGTTTGCTGTCAATGAACATTGTTAGCAAATAATGTGTACCTTCTTCGAAGTTCGATAGCCTTGCGAGAAAATATAGAACTATCTTTTATTCTTAGGATAATCTTCTACATTCATATTCTTCATAGAATAGGTACGAACTAGTTTACCTACAATGAGTTATGTCAGCGGATTTTCAGGATCTACGTATATAAAATTTGCTCCAAATTACGAAGCAAATAGTACGTAATAAGTTCTAACTTGACTGCACACACACTTACACTGCTTTTTACTTGATACTGCTTATTACGATTTGCACCAAACATTATTATGTCTTCTTATACCTACGGCGATTTACCACAATTTCATTGTGCTCGATCAAATTGCACTAATTTACATACATTCTTGGGCAGCACACAGCCTGCAACCACAGTGTCCTCTTTCTATGTATGGTCCAAGAGGGATTTGTCTAGAAGTTTCAATATTTGATAACCAAATTAATAAATCAATCGTAGGTATTTTGGGGAAATCCTTATACCCAAGATCAGATTGATCGCTTTTTACTTGGATTTGAATATATGGGTGGCTACTTCTTCGTCACCTAAGCGCCACACTGTAATACACCTTTTCAATACACACCTACTCTTAAAAATAACAGGACTATAATTATAATAATTTGTTCAAACTTCAAGATAGACATCTGTGTAGCTCTGACTCTTGTACTAGGAGTTTCTGTATCACAAAGAGCCAAAAATATAAAGATCAAATACAATTATTTTTCTCCTCAGCTACGAGGCTGAGAACGGCATCAAAGCTGAAGAAGCTGGCACGCTGAAGAAGGCCGCTGGTCCCGACGCCGCTGACGTCATCGTCGCGCAAGGAGCCTTCAGCTACACCGCACCAGATGGCACTGTCATCAACCTCAACTACGTTGCTGATGATGAGGGCGGTTTCAAACCAGAGGTACGATTTCATTTCAATACAAGTTTATGTTTTATTTATCGATTGGAGCGAGGTACATACTCATTTACCAAAGAAATTAATTGGGATGTCAAGATGAGCAATGTTTGACAATGAATGAGGTAATTTGTACCTACTGTTTGGCCTTCCCTTTTGACATTTCCAAGTACCTATATCGACTTGTTTTTATTGACTATTTATTACATTTTATATGATCTACACTAAATTTTAATTTGCCTTAGCTACGTATATTAGACCAAATATTCAAAAATATTTAAGATACACTTACCTAAATGAATCTAGCACAACAATATTGTCAATATGTGAATCAAAATGTCTATAAATAGTGACTAGTAACGCTATCTATTCTACGGAATGTAGAATTCACTTTTGAATAAATTTTAGTCTGTTGCGAACAGTTCGTGTTTTAATAGGTTATGGGCCATAGTTATGGTTTAATACATACACATACAAACATAAACACACGCGTTCTTTACATAGGGGTAGGCAGAAACTACAGAACCCTACCTGTTTCGATCCTAACATACTCCTTTTGCTTCGTTTACGTTCATACATCTGGTCATACACGCACGCCGGTTGCGAGTACTACACACCTATCCTTTCTGAAGAACATCACCAATAAGGTCACTTTATGTCCATCCACGGCATCACCTCCGGGTGTTTTCACTTACATCTGTATTGCAAATACAATATTTTATGTCATTATAATTCATGCATGACACAATACTGAAGGACTGAAGTGCAGGACTAAACAATGATATTAGATTTCTCGGTTTAGTTTGTCACACCAAATCTTTTTATTGCGTAGAAAATGAAATACACAAAATAACAAAAAAAAAACAAGGTTATTACAATATGTTTTACAGACTGTAGAGGAATACTCTTAACCTTTAGAATAGAGGTTTTTTGTATGTGGTTCGGTCATCCTAGTAAAAATAGACTATTAAAACACGCATGGTTACGTAATTATTTAAATCGAATGTTTCTTGAAGATTGAATATTTTTACTTAATTTTTTTTTCTATGAGTACCTACCTACATTTAATTATATCGAAAACAGAAGGTAAAATAACAGGTGACATTGTTATTTTATCTTCTGTTTTCGAGGTATTTCATTAGATTACCATATTATTAAAATCGTTGATGACCATAATCGATGCTAAAATACTTATTTTTTATATTTTATACTACCGATTTCCTTAAGCATATCATGATGGAGATTTTTGGTCAGCGCCCAGCTCGGCAATATGACCTTGCAAAATTCATATGACAGTTTGTAAAAATTATCGTTGTTTCTGTTTCAGGGCGCCCATCTGCCGACTCCTCCCCCAATCCCGCCAGCAATCCAGAAGGCTCTGGACTACCTTGCGACCCTGCCCCCACCACCGCCGGGCAGAAATTAAACGTTCTACCAACTGACTGCCCAATAACCTGACGACCTGAGCATTCTACGTACCTGTTACCCCACGAATACTCGTACAGTTTTGAAAACAGAATTGAATGCTTTTGTTTTAGAAAAAAAAACGTTATTAGTAAATATTTTTTTGTTATTTTGTGACTAATCTAATATGTTTTATAGTTAAAAAGATCTCGTTGTGCGTTGTATGCATCACCAGTCTTTTTTAGATAAGCAAACTTTTTTAAAAAAAACTTCATTTAAATAATTTGAACTTAATAAGCATGTCATAAAATTCTGTTTACAAAACTGCACTTACATTAAAACAATATAATATAATAAGCAATAAAAAACATATAAAAAAGAATGTACAATGACTGAACTGTGATAGACAATGATTGAATTGACATAAAATGTTTGTATATTATTTAAATAAAAGCAAAATCAGTGCCAAAGATGCATTGCAAAATGTAATGTGGTTTTTTTATGTTCGAAATCTTCGGTTATCCATGTTTTTTGCTCAACGAGCTAAGTTTAACTTTAATTAGAACATGCAATACCTTTAATAACCAAGTGGTTGCCATAAAATAAGATTGTTTAAGATCGAGCCAGGTGAAAGTCTAAATTACGTTTCTTTAAAAAATCTCAGTCTAAAACTCAGATTTTATAAATAGCAGAAATATGCTTGCCTTTACAACTGAGGAATGCGTTAAGTATACAGCTATACATCCTTCTACTGTTTTTGACATCTATATGGGATAATAATATCAAGGTTTTATATACTTATAGAGATGAGACAATGGCCAAATACAGTGATTTTTCATTAGCATGAAACTTACAGATACTGTCAGATAAGTGTTAAATGTTGATGTCATTTCCTATAAAAGGTATCAATGGCTCCAGTAGTTAGAACGTGTAAATGCCGGATATTTAGTATGAAAGAAACCCAATTCATTGGCCTGTTCTTCGAAGCAAGACATGCAAGTAAATTTTTATACAATTAGCTCCCCAAAAGGCTTGAGCACACTCGGTTTAGTTCCAATATAGTCTATTTCCGTTTAAAGAAAGAAAGAAAAATTGTTTATTCTGCACAAAATAAACGCACATTACACAAAAAAAAAAAAATACTTAAATCATAAAATACACATTCACCAAAAGCCTCGTATTTAATATTCGAATACTAATAAAAAGTTCGACAAATTTTGTCTATTGCTTGTGTCAAGGCCAGATACCAAAAAAAATTTACAATTTTGTTTGCAATAACAAAGGAAAACAAGAAACATTCAAAACATAAACAAAATGTCGATTGATGAGTGAAATAGTAAAATTTTCTGTTTATGTAATTACCATGTATTAGACCATGAAATATCCATGCATCTGAATTGAAAATTGAAAGATGAGAATGCGACGAAAATAGTGCATTACAAATAATTCTATACGTAAACTAAAATTCTCTTAGAAAAACACGCTAAGAATTACTATCAAATAAACAACAACTCGTGCTTAACCTACAGCGAAATTATTACAAATGTCAGTGAAATTATTCGTTTCAATAGAAAGCAAAAGTGAAGCCAACAATACTCGGTGTACGGCATTCCTCTCCAACCTGTTTGCTGAAGTGAGCGTATATCCCAAGGTCAATGATGAGAACATAGAACAATGTAGAACACTAATCTATAGATCGGACACGATTAACTTAAACTCCTATTAAACTTTACGATATTAAGAGCCGATATTTAGGTGATGTGTTTTTTTATAGGGACCGTTTCTCCCTTTCTCTTGTTACACCATCCCGATTATTCCCGATTTAGGGAAAGGGTTCCTGAATATCGCGTATGAATGTGAGCATATCGACGATGACGAAATGTCATACCAATTGTTTTTTTCTATCGCAATCAATTGGTACCTACTAATTAATGTATTAGCACGTAGACTTACTTAGTTCTAGTTATTGATCAACTGATATACCTGATTTTAATTGTATTGTTATGCATTATATGCAGTATGTAGTATATATTTTTGTTTTTAATTTAAATAGTGTACTGGATTTTGTTTACGGAAATTATAACAACATGATTACTTTTTGCTAGCAAATGTGAGCAAGTGACTTTAGGTTACAATAATAAAGTTATAATTTCGAGTTATATTTAGTCCAATTACATTACGTCAGTAATTATGATAAAATTGCAAATTGTTAATATATTCAGTACACCTACCTATGTCATAATAGTTAACTCTTCGAGCCAACAATAGGTAAGTCTAGGCAGATTTTCCTATTATTCTGATATTCTAGTTCGGTTTGTGACATAATTGATTGTAGTCCAATAATTTGAAACAAACATTCCAAAATGTATGGATTCTTTGTCAGGTGAAAACAAAAACGGTAAACAATAGAATCTCATTTAATTGTACAAATCCCTGGACACGAAACATGATTGCAATTCTAATTCAAAAACATTGATAGACATGTGTAATATTTAGTGTGTTTAAGGCGGTTGAAACCCAATAATATTTAAACTCTAATTTTTTTCTGAAACATGGGTTTATTATATCAATAAGGATATTTTGTCAAATATGATTGCCTACCTCGTTTAATTTTCATAATCAGTTATGTTTAACACATAGACCATCAGATAAACTCTGGATTATTCTTACCAGCGAATGAAGACCGTGTTCCAAGTTGTCAAAAACTGCCTTTATATTTCATTAAAATGTTTATTGTGTTTTTATTCTCTCAGTAATCGGCTCTGGTGTGGTCTTCGTGGCGAGATAAGCCAGAGCACGCTGTATTGCCGGAGGAATGGGCGGGGGTGTGGGCAAGTGTGCGCCCACTGGTCTGTAGCCATTCTCATCAGCTGTGTAAGAGAGACTGAAGTCATTGCCTTCCTTATCCTGAAAATAGTACAAGTATCGCAATATGTATTAGTATGTTACAGTTAAATTTCAACCTAATTCTTTCTACATACAACATCAAGTCTTGTTTCCCCGAAGGATTGGGCAGAGGTGTCCCTGTAGCAGGTACACCCACACTTCGCCAGTTATGTTTACGTCCCATGTAATAGGGAGCGAGCCTGTTGCCATCAACCGGATACCAATCCAGACTCCGAGCTGCTACTGAGAAATTTCAGATAAGAAAACCCAATAACACTATGCCCGACCCGGGAATCAAACCCAGGACCTCATGCTCAGAAGTGGCGCTTGCGACCACTAGACCAACGAGGCAGTTCTTTCTAAAAGATTTAAATCTGTTGTTAAGCCTCATCCACAATGCTGTTATGGTTGACTCAATCAATCAATCTGCCTAGCCTTTTCCCAACTATATTGGGGTCGGCTACCAGTTTAACCGGATGCAGCTGGATACTCGTATTTTACAAAGAGTGATTGCTTATCTAACCTCCACAACCTAGTAACTGGGTAATACGATGCCCCTTGGTAAGACTGGTTGTCAGACTTTCGGGCTTCTGACGACCCATAACGACTGTCAAAAATCCACGAATAACAGCCGGGACCCGGCCAGGACCAATGGCTTAAGGCGACAATAACCGACTTTTAATGATTTTATACTGAAGATCACGTCTAAATGAGTAGTGTTAATGATTTGGAAAATATTTATATTAAATTAGAGCATTTTTTTAATTACTTAGTATAGGAATATTTTAGATTATGTTTATATTATATAGTGAAATTAATTTGTAAAGTTATATCTAACGCGGATAAAACTGAGAATCACGCAAAATCTATCAAGTTTATTTTTCTGAAACTTTCACCATTTTAAAGATAATTTAATTATTGATCTTTTAGTATACGTGTTTTATTAAAATACCTTTTTTATGTACAATAAATTAATAATGCGTCTAATTTGGGACAGCGCTCCTTGGTGGGCGAGTCCTATTACTGGCTGGACGTACGACTTGTTGCGTGAGCTCAGTATAGAACACGCAAACCAACCACTCAAGGTCACTGGCATATATCTGCGTCTTAACGTGCTTTGCGAGGCACGGAGAAGTCTTGGTATGTAAAGATGGTCACCCATCCACGGCCCCACCCCGATAAGCGTAACTTAACTTGATGGATCGACCCTTGCGGCTGTTATTACTTAGCCACGAGCTCCTCCGAGCTGTTATGTTTAACTAATCCCATAATATAGCCATAATCCATGAGCTTGGATTATGTCAAGATAGTGTTTGCACACGATTGAAAGATACATATCTAATAATAATTAGACGGGAACTCTTAATTAATAGCAATAATGATTTAATATTATATTTTTTCAAGAGTAGGTACTTACTTTGTATGAATAGTTTCCTTCTACAGCACTGCCAGAACCGCCATTGGAACTTTTCAATACACCTCTCTCATAAGCTTTTGTACCGTCACCGCCTTCATAACTGCAAAAATATAAATGCATGGTCAATACGATATCTTTATACCCACAGATAAAATAATAATCATAATCATAAATAAATCACCTGTAATGAAAATCTCCTGAATGCGAGAAAACATAACTTTCTGATTCGATTATAGGAACCACTGGATCACGCAATCCTTTCCTTCGTTTGAAAGTTTGAGGAGTAGGTACCGATAGCTCATCACTATGGATTTTATCTGTTGTTGTTGTTGCTTCTTTTTGTGCTACTTTGTTTTCAATCATTTCTGATTCGCTGACATTAAGTTGGCTTTTATTGACTTTCACTCTTCTTACTTTTTGAACCCTCTTTCGTGACCTAATTTCTGTTCTAGTTTCAGATTCAGTGGAAGGTTTTTCACGTGCTTTTGTTCCATCAGATTCGGTCACTGGTATTTTAATAGATCGGGCCCTTGGTTTTAAATTCAATTCTTCTTCGTAATCATCCACTCTAGCAAATGGGTGTAGATTACGGGAAGGTGGATGATTCACGGGCAGAGCTTCAAGATTTGTTGCTTTATCATCACTAGTTGCATATTTCAAGTATTTTTTCTCATCCACAATGCTAACATCTGTTTTCCTTCCATTTTTATTTCTCACTTTAATTACTTCTTCATCGTCGTATACCACAGCAACCGGAATTTTATCGTAAGTTTCTACTATTGGTGGGTGATTAACATCATATGTCCTTGTAACTTGAGTATTTCTTCGAGGCACTCTTTTGTTGTTACTAAAATCTTCACTAGTTACACCGTGAAGTAATAATATGTAAATAGGTAATATTGATAAAGATGATAACATTTTCTCCAATTTAATTTACTAAGTAATGTGACCCTCCTCTCACGCGATTAAAACAGCAAATGAAGATGGCTCAATAACTTACCTCATAATGGGTTGTATTCGTAATCTATTCACTGGTTTGACAAGAATCATTATGTTTTCTTGTTTTATAAAATATACGCACGATAATAAACTCTACGTACCCAAATAGATACGAACGTCAACATGCATGTCGTAATATGTAAATACGATATACAGTGTGATCCTCAATAGTGATTAGGAAGCTCATGAATTAACACATAACACAAAACATAACATCACGCCTGTAATCCCCGAAGGGTTAGGCAGAGGTGTACCTATAGTACACCCACATTTCGCCAGTTATGATTAAGTCCCATGTAATAGGGGGCAAGCCTATTGCCATCAACCGGGCACAAATCCAGACTCCGGGCTGCTACTGTAAAATGCTGCTCATGAATTAAATGTTTCATTATTTTGTAGTAGTAGTTAATTATGTTACAAAGCCTTGTCGCGAGTTAATACATGGCTGTTTTGTAGGAATAACAGACACTGTAGTAAATTGTTAAAAAAATCAAATTTTCGATTTCGTTTCGTATTGTTTTGTGTGCATAAAAATAATATAATAATATTTTGTTGCTCTACTTTTCAGTAAAGTAACAAAATATTTCAGCAAGATTGTTAGGACCTTGTTTAGAGTGGTCAATGGTTTAATCGCGTTCAATCTTCACCGATCATGTCTTATTGTTGACACCTAGGTTATTGTGCAATTTTTCGAAGAACACATCAGTGAAGCGTTAAGGTTGAAGTATTTAGCGTCCGGTGAGGTTCGATCCTCCGGAACGCGGGGGGCGGATAGAGTAAATAAATGAATCTTACATATAAGTGGACAACATGTCTGGAGCATCACTCATAAGTGTAAATCAGGAGTGGTTAGAATAGAGATGTTATTAAAATTTGTTTGTTTGTGCTGGGCAGCGGCGTACGTGCTTTCCGCACCCCCCACCGATGAGGTGCCACCGGAAAGGCAACAGCCTACAGTGATACCGATTGTTTCACAGTCCGAGGAGTTTGAGGCTGACGGGAAATATAAATTTAGGTAATAAGATAATTTATTGTCATATTTCTCTAATTGAAAATTTAGATTTCCCAAATGAAAATTTAGTTCATTTAAAGAAATTATTATGTCCATTTTAATGAAATTACTAAAATTCTAATGATTCCTTATAATGCTTCCTGAACCAACCTATAAAACTACGTTTTATTATTTAACAGTGTCAGTTATCAATGAAATTAAAATTCATTACTTTTACTTAACTATCTACTAATTAAAATATTACATGTAATTACAGCTACGAAACCGGGAACGGTATCAAGCGCGAGGAGACATCTTTTGACAAAGTTATAGATGGAAAGACAGCGCACAAACACAGTGACTGCAGCAACGAGGGTGGTGAAGATGACGACAGCGGTGAAATACACGTGCAGCAGGGATCCTACTCCTACACGGCACCCGACGGCACCCTCATTAGTGTGAAGTAAGGGCGGATTAATGTTATTATGGTCGTTACCACGGTAGGCACTTCAATGGTAAATGAAACAGATTTAAATGTGATTAGAAATATAAGTGCGTCAGTGTTATCTTTTGATATGGATTAGAAATTAATAACTACAGTGACAGAAGTATGAAAAGCTCTTGCGAGTATCTAGTTGCTACCAGTTATGAACAATAACATCTTCATACCGAAGCTGAAAGTAATACTCATAATAATCTAATCCTGTGATGTCAATATTAGCTTTTAGGTATACTAACGCTTTGCAAAGTAGTTTTATATCGTATTAACAAATTAAATCGATTCTACGTTCAATTCCAAAATTGAAACTGGCTGTATAGTGATAAAAGGTTACCAACGCTGACGGATAACCCTTGAAATAACTACTAAGTTTTATCAATAAGATTTTAAACTGGTCCTTGCAATGATGATACATTCTAGTCGCATCCTGTTGACTTTTCAGTTTTGTAATATTATTTTCGGTATTTTTGCCAGAGACGAGCCGATAATTGAATGATAAATAAAATAGAATTAAAAAAACCTTTTTCCTTATTACTAATTAATTTTTCGTTGCAATTAATAATAAAAAAAAGTTTAGTATTCTCACTTTGTTACAAATCTGAATAGAAAATAATTCAAATTAAATGCATTTTGTTTAAAACTAAGTTTTTGTTTCCCCAATGTTACAGGTATATTGCAGACGAAAATGGTTTCCGGCCAGTTGGTAATCATATCAACCTTGGACCACAAGCACCAAGTACTCCAAGCCACACCCACAAGCAAAAAACTTCACGAAAATTTAAGGCCAGTGAAGAAGAGAATTCTAGTGCTGCCCACGAAGATACGCCTTCATCAGAAATCTCTGAATCGGAATCACTTGAAGACATATCTCCACCCAATGGAGAATTTGCTAAAAGGATTCCAAAAAAAGGGTCATCAGCCGCGTTAAAAGCCAAAAATACCGCCAGAGAAGGTGAAGATTCTTTGAATGGAGGTGAGAAACCTGTGAAAGAAGGGGAAAAGCCCGCACCTAAGAAAAGTGGGAAGCCCGTTACTATTGAAGTAGCCGAAGAGGGTGAAAAACCTTTAAAAGAAAGTGAGAAGCCCGCGTCTAGAGAAGATAAGAACCTTGCCAAAGAGGGCGAGAAGTCTTTAAAAGAAGGTGAGAAGTCCGCGTCTAAGGAAGGTAACGAGCCCGCCAAAGAGGGTGAGAAATATTTAAAAGAAGGTAAAAAAACTGCCAAAGCAGGTGACAAACCTTTGAAAGAAGGCGAGCAGTCCGCGTCTAAGGAAGGTGAGAAGCCCGCCAAAGAAGGTGAAAAACTTTTGAAAGAAGGTGAGAAGCCCACCAAAGAGAGTGAGAAACCTGTGAAGAAAGGCGAGAAGCCTGCGTCTAAGGAAAGTGAGAAGTCCACCAATGAAGATGAGAAACCTTTGAAAGAAGGTAAAAAACCTGTCAAAGAAGGTGACAAAACTTTGAAAGAAGGCAAACAGTCCGCGTCTAAGGAAGGTAACGAGCCCACCAAAGAGGGTGAGAAACCTTTGAAAGAAGGTGAGAAGCCCGCGTCTAAGGAAGGTAAAGAGCCCGCAAAAAAGGGTGAGGAACCATTGAAAGAAGGTGAGACGCCCACCAAAGAAGGTGATAAAACTTTGAAAGGTGTGAAATCCGCGTCTAAGGAAAGTAATAAGCCCGCCAAAGAGGGTGAGAAACCTTTGAAAGAAGGTGAAAAGCCCGCGTCTAAGGAAGGTAAAGAGCCCGCAAAAAAGGGTGAGGAACCATTGAAAGAAGGTGAGACGCCCACCAAAGAAGGTGATAAAACTTTGAAAGAAGGTGTGAAGTCCGCGTCTAAGGAAAGTAACGAGCCCGCCAAAGAGGGTGAGAAACCTTTGAAAGAAGGTGAGAATCCCGCGTCTAAGGAAGATAACGAGCCCGCCAAAAAGGGTGAGAAACCTTTGAAAGAAGGTGAGAAGCCCGCGTTTAAGGAAGGTAAAGAGCCCGCAAAAAAGGGTGACGAACCATTGAAAGAAGGTGAGACGCCCACCAAAGAAGGTGATAAAACTTTGAAAGGTGTGAAGTCCGCGTCTAAGGAAAGTAACGAACCCGCCAAAGAGGGTGAGATACTTTTGAAAGAAGGTGAAAAGCCCGCGTCTAAGGAAGGTAAAGAGCCCGCAAAAAAGGGTGAGGAACCATTGAAAGAAGGTGAGACGCCCACCAAAGAAAGTGATAAAACTTTGAAAGAAGGTGTGAAGTCCGCGTCTAAGGAAAGTAACGAACCCGCCAAAGAGGGTGAGAAATCATTAAAAGAAGATGAGAAGTCCGCGTCTAAGGAAGGTACAAACTTCCCCAAAGAGGCTGAAAAACCATTGAAAGAAGGTGAGAAGCCCACCAAAACAGGTGTGAAATCTGTGAAAGAAGGTGAGAAGCCCGCGTCAAAGGAAGGTAAAGAGGCCGCCAAAGAGGGTGAGAAACCTTTGAAAGAAGGTGAGAATCCCGCGTCTAAAGAAGGTATAGAGCCCGCCAAAGAGGGTGAGAAACTATTGAAAGATGGTGAGAAGACCGCGTCTGAGGAAGGTACAGAGCCCGCCAAAGAGGGTGAAAAACCGTTGAAAGAAGGTGAGAAGCCCACCAAAAAAGGTGCAAAACCTGTGAAAGAAGGTGAAAAGCCCGCATCAAAGGAAGGTAAAGAGGCTGCCAAAGAGGGTGAGAAAATATTAAAAGAAGGTGAGACGCCCGCCAAAGAGGGTGACAAACCTTTGAAAGAAGGTGAGAATCTCGCGTCTAAAGAGCCCGCCAAAGAGGATGAAAAACCGTTGAAAGAAGGTGAGAAGCCCACCAAAGAAGGTGTGAAACCTGTGAAAGAAGGTAAGAAGCCCGCGTCAAAGGACGGTAAAGAGGCCGCCAAAGAGGGTAAGAAACTAGTGATAGAAGGTGAGACACCTACCAAAGAAGGTGATAAAACTTTGAAAGAAGGTGAGAAATCCGCGTCTAAGGAAAGTAACGAGCCCGCCAAAGAGGGTGAGAAACCTTTGAAAGAAGGTGAGAAGCTCACATCTAAGGAAGGTACAGAGTCCGTCAAAGAGGGTGAGAAACCATTGAAAGAAGATGAGAAGTCCGCGTCTAATGAAAATAACGAGCCTACCAAAAACGGTGAAAAACCTGTAACAGAGATTAAGACATCCTCGTCTAAGGAAGGTGAGAAATCTTTGAAAGGAGATAAGCAGCCCTCCAAAGAGGAAGAGAAACCTGTGAAAGAAAGTGAGAATCCCACGTCTAAGGAAGGTGAAAAGCCCACCAAAGAGGGTGAGAAACCTTTGAATGAAAGTGAGAATCCGCATCTTAAAGAAAGAGAGAAGATTACACCTAAAGAAGGAGAGAAATCTGCTGCTAAGGAAGGGGAGAAGACAGCTGCTAAGGAAAATTTGAAGCCCGCTGATAAAGAAGGAGAGCAAACAGCTGCTAAGGAAGGACAGAAACCTTCACCCAAGAAAGCTGAGAAACTTGCAGCTAAGGAAGGTGAGAAGCCCACTGCTAGTGAAGTTCAGAAACTCGCTACTAAAGAAGCAGAGAAGCCCGTTTCTAAAGTAGGAGATAAAATTACGACTACGGAAGGAGTAAAACCCGCGGCTAAGAAAGACGAGAAGCCCGCTGCTGAGGGAGGAGAGAAGCCTTCTGTTAAAGGAGGTGATAAGCCAAGCAAGGAAGGTCAGAAACCTGCAGAAGAAGCAGAAAACATATCAAAACAGGCTGTTAACGTTGCACAAGATGCAAAAAAATCAGCTAATGGTGCGGTGCAGTCCGCTATGGAAGCTCTGAAAACTGTAGAAAAGGCCATACAATCTATCAAAAAACAGCGAGTAATTGGAGATCAAATGCTTGATAATGAAACAGTAGCACATGCACAGATAGCTAAAAACGCTGCTAAAGAAGCGCTGCAGGCGGCTCAAGTAGTTGGAAATGCCGCTGAAGCGGCAGAGAAAGCCGCGAACGAGGCCGTCTTTTTAGCTCAGTCACTGCCAACTCCACCTCCTAGTTCTATACTAAGTGACAAGTTTAATGAAAAACCACCTGTCAGCTTACCGATAAAAGCCGATCCGTCTTCGAAAGAAAAACCTTCTACAGATAATGAAAAGCCCGCCAAGGAATCTAAAAATGGTGCCAAAGTAACAGAAACTAAAAACGAAGAGGGAAAACCTTCAAAGGAAACAGATAAAACTTAAACGGAATAAATATTCAAAAAACTACGATACATGGTCACGAACGAATTTCTATCCTACCGGTACGCGTAAACTGTTTAAGAATTGTATAAATATAATAAAAAGTGTGATATAACGTTTTCTAAGTCAACGATTAGTTAATTTTGTTGCTGATGCTAATTTTGTAAGAAATACATAAGTTAAATTGACCTTTTGTTTTATTAATTAAAACTTGCCTTTCCAGTTTTATAAACATTGAACTCGCAACAACATTTTTTAACCATAATTTTATTTCTCATACCGATTTTCTGAAACTGTTGATTTATACAATATTCCGGACATTAAAACAAGATTATATTCTATTAATGAATGGTGCATTCATCTGCACAGTATTTAACAATCTTATTACAATGTCTAAGTAGAAAAAAAAAATGATCACCTATTCTACGTTCACAATTTAATTTCCATACGTGAACGAATACGATATTTTGGAAAAATAACACCTAGTTCTGTTTGCGTTACAACTTATTTTGATTACTTCTCCAATTGTACTACTGATGTTTAAATCACCTTAGTTTACATTAGCATAAAGTTGATATTTGTTTAAGTGGAAATAACATCAATTGGAAATATGAATTTAAATAGACCAGCTCAAACGTGCATTAACACAAACGCCTGCGACATTATGTTTGGCTAAACATATAAAACTAATAACAAACAAGAATTTAAACGACCATCAGGCGCTTCAATCTTATCAACATACATTACCTCCTCTAACAAACGAATACAATAGTTGCTGACAGTAAGCGGTTACCGCCAATGCCTATCGAAATCTGCAATACGAGAAGCATCACAGATGCTTTGCTATCCCAGAGCTAAAACTGAAATATTTCATGGTTCTAACACTGAATCTATCTATGAATCCCTTCAAGCTGTAATACAGCAACGCTGCTTTATATGCATAAATATGATGGATGGATGGTAGTTCTTCTCAAAAGAAGCTCATTAACAAGGGGCGCCACAAATACACAAATACTATGGGGTAGGTCTACCTCTGTGCAGTAGGTAGTATATGCACAGACAATAGCTATTATGTGGCATCCACATTATGCGATTCAATGGTGCGGTCATTACCCTACGCCTATACGTGAGAGGTTGTGTGTCCAAATGCAATTAGTCAAAGTGTTGGATCGTATAATTTCAATTGCTTGATGTGTAGGTACCTACAGGTTTTCATTTACTGCCGCATTTTTTGCCACACTAAATCACTTGAAAGCTAGTGACAAGTTTAGTGCAATGAATGCAAGTATACAGACACATAATCTGGAAAGACCTTGTATTTATAATTAGGATAATTCATAGTTCACTTATTTAACTAAATGTGAATATTTTATAATAGCACATACCTACATATATGAGGTTTCCTAAGACAGAAAACATGTGAAACTGAAAAGAGATAAAATAAACAAAAAAATAGAAACATCCGAATTGATAACCTCCTCCTTTTAGAAGTCGGTTAAAAAGAAAAAATCTGACTCCACCAAACATAAATTATGGGACTGAAAGTAGGAAGTAAAAGAAAAAGCTTTAGTTGTTCATAAAAAGCAAGAATTAAGCAATTTTCTTAAACGTTTGTACCTACTAATAATTATACAATAATATTTTATGGATAACCGATTACAGCAAATTAAAAAAAAAAGTATAATAGTAACTCTACTATACCTTGCGTGTAGTACCGAGCGATGCAAATTGAAATATCAGTTCAATGAAATGTCAAGATCAGTTCAAGTGTTCGACGCACAGCATGGAGAAGCGTTCCTCCTCTCACTTTTGTTGTGAAACCAATGACGTTTATCTTAGGTATTAGGTGCACTGATATAATTTTGTTTCGGAATGCTCTAGAAAAGTTAAGAGAGTACTTTAAGTTCGTTGAAGATGTTGATTTCAAAGTTGTGATGTAGAACAAACAAACAACAAACAACTTTAGCGATGAAAGTTTAAGGTTCCCTCTAATCTATTACTGACAGTCTCGATCTCGAGCCAGTGTTTATGCAATCTCAAGTAATCTCAGAATTCTACATCTTAGCTACATCATCTTTCACTCAATCCATCCATGTTTTCTTTGGTTTGCCTCTTTTTTAACTGCCATTCACATTTATAATAACACTTTGCTAATCTCAACTCTTGCACCTTATGAAAAATCAGCTCTGCAAAAGGAAACTTTTTAAATATATCATATACTAGCAGCGCCACGTGGTTTCACCTGCTTAAGTCTCGATCCCGTGGGAATATCGGGATAAAAAGTCCTATGTGTTAATCCAGGTTATAAACTATCTGTGAGCCAAATTTCATCTAAATCCGTTTAGATGTTTTTTGCGTGAAAGAGTAACAAACATCTATCCATCCTCACAAACTTTCGCATTTATAATATTATATAAATAAATAAATTAGTAGGAAGTAGGATAGGATAGGATTCATTTTTTCTCAGGCACATATACATTTTACCACAAATAATTGTCGGTTTTGTTACAGGAGGAAGTTAGGGCACTGCAAAACACAACGTTGGGTTGCTGTTAAGTTTTTAAGTGAACATTAATATAAACTGAATCAAAACACAGTCTGGAGTAGTGTACCATCGGGGTAACGCATATCTAAGCATTTTAAAAACAAAATCCCGTGCACACGATCCTTTTTTTTTTGTAGGGAAGCGATACTATAGCGGCCGAGCGCTGGAAGCAAGAATAGTCCTTACAGTGTACAGATTATATGCGTTTCTTCGATAGAACATGGTGGCGAACTCGATAGTAAACTTAAAATTAACATTATTTTTATTGCTCAGTCTTGGCAATTTTATATAGTAAACTAGCTGCTACCCGCGACTTCGTCCACGTGGAATTCTATAATTTAATTTAATTTATTTGTTTTTGAAAGTTTTTGGAGATTAGCCGGAATAAACAAACAGACAGACGGAAGGACAAAAATTTAAAAATTGTGTTTTTGCTGTAGGTATGGCTGTTATTTTGACATTACAAAAAGACACTTAAATTTTATTTATTTTTAAAGATTTATAAATACTGATTTCATGGGTTTTAGCTTGCTTTATGCGGAACCCTAATTCTTTTTACAGAAACAAAAGTAACTTAAGTTACTCTTTACAACATTAACTATCTTCCAGTGAAAGTCCCGTCAAAATTCGTCCAGCCGTTTCGGAGGATTAGCCGAAACAAACAGACAGACAGCCAGACAGACAATAAAAAAAAAGTGTTTTTGTTGTATGTACCGTATATACTTCCACATACATTTAGTAAAAACTGTTATTTTGACATTTACAAACAGACACTTCAATTTTATTTATTTGTTGTAGGTATTTACGTATGCATGTACTATGTATATTATGTATGTTTGTATGTATAGATAACATCTGCCAAATTTCCACATATATAAGAATGCGATCGCTTTTCATCGTTTTTTTTTTTAATCAAATTTTCGTATACTTTATTAGGTATCTCACTAACATAACAATAAACTAAGTCAGTAAACTAAGTCCCAACTCATAATACAAAGTAAAAGAAAATAAATTGTCACTGGAATAAAAGATAAGATATCGTCACTGATCAGACCTGATCTTACAGAAAATAAAAAGCCTACCTAATTACCTACCTATTTTTGTTACTTATTATTAATTATTTATATTATGTGAAAATGATTAATAAACCGAGATAGCCTACATTTATTCAGTTTTATCCGTCGTAATGGTTTACTGTATAATAAAAATGTTCTGCTAAATGTGGCGAGTGAAGATTTTAGTCGAGGTTTGTAAACTATAAATAATGATCTAAAATAGTACTAAATCATCAAATGTAAAATGTGAGTATCTACTTAGACCACTATGTTTTACTTACAAAAATAGCCAGATACACTGAAATGAATCAGCAAATTGGTTTTAAAATGTCGATTTACTTTGAAGATAATTACAGTAGGAACAAGATAGGCGTGTACCAGACATTAGTATACGATCCAAGTTTAGTTGCTCTGCCGGTCTCACATTTTAGGTAAGTAGGTAGGTATGCTACTAGTTTTTACTGCTTTAAGGCTAAACAAGATCGATTTTCTTACTACACGATTAATCGATGGAATTATGTCCGACTGGCGAAGGTGAAATGAAGGGTTATGAAATTGACCTTGTATTTAATACGTAGGTGTTCCACGATTTATATGTAGATGTTATTTATATGTAGATGTTCCACGATTTTAAGGCTTTTAAGAGAATACATTTTGTCAAAATCAATCAATCAGGTTTTGTGTTGTTGAGAGCCAAACTATCTATGTATCGATCGATCTATCGATTTGACCTATTACCAGTACACATACTCAGGCACACACACATATACATTTTCCTAAGAGTTTTCATTCAGTACATACTCAATGCAGCTGTGAGTACATTGCACGAGCGATACATTAGATAGTTGGTTCATATACATCATTGTCATTGTTTTCTCGGAGTACATATTAATTTCGGATCATGCATCCATTTTCCTATGGTTCCAAATAAATAACCTAAGACCTTGCACTAAACGAAACAGTAAAATCATTGCCTACAGTCTTCCCTACTACAACTTTTATCTGGTACCTACGCCTTACATAAGCGCCACGAGACATCCTACGTTACAGTTTTACTTTCTCCATTTAGTGTCTATGTCTCCGCCATTGTTGTCCAAGGTACAATCTTGATGGTATTCCACTTTGACATCCGAGTTTTGGTGCCTTTAAAATTAATCTTCCCATTATAGCTCTGTAGGTACCCAATCAACAAAACTTAAAATCATGTATGGAGACCATCTCCAAATTATTCATTGTTATTGGCTTTTCCTGTTGTGAAAATTGTTAGTTAAAATAGGTAGCGATTGGTTTGCACGGTGTACTTAACACTCGCATCTATCTATCTTATCTATACAATATTAAAAAACCTGTCCGATTCGAAAGGTGCACATAGGTACTACAAAAATATTACCAAACAGTTTTTATTTATTTATTATTATTGAAAATAAAAAGTTATCGCTATTTAAAATTCACATTTTTATTACCAAAATTACCCCAAATCCATAAAAAATTTGAACATTTTCTACTGAGGTCATACGATATGACTGTAGACACTCGCTAAATGACCGCCGCCCCCGCCCCATTGAAAAAAAAACATGGCGAATTTTTTTTCTTTTTTTTTTAAATAACCACTTAAATAGACCTTCAGTACGATACCTAACAACGCCCTCACGGATCGGACAAGGTTTTTTTACATTTTGTATAATAAAAAATTAATGCTGTTCGCTGGTAAGAGCATCACTTGAGAACGGTTGGACCGATTTGGCAAATTTATGTTTTAAAATGTTCATAATAGTCCGAAACATTTCTAGCGGAAAGAAAAAAATTAATAGTTTACGAGAACATTTCAAAATTCGGGAAAATTTAAACATGTTTTCTATGGGAATTTTGTAAGAATTATTAAAATTTGGACAGGACAACGTCAGAGTCGGGTCAGGTAGTTTACAATAAAAGTAGGAAGACATAAAGTTAGATATTAATCACTAACGCCTCTTTCACGAATAAATCCCGTGAAAGGCTTATATTTTTGATAAATAATGTGCGAATTCATGATCAAGTAATAAAGAGAATGTCATGTGTATCGACAGGATGTGTTGTGGTTAAACCTTATTTTAAGACCAAGTCGTTACCAACTGATCTGGTTTAAATAGGTCATGTTTTATTTTTAACAAATAAAGTAATAAAAGTTTTGTATCGATAAGGGCACAAGTGAATGACTTCATTCTGCCTCCGGTCTCAGCAGAATATTCGTGAGACAGAAAATAATGAAATGTTTTATAGGTTAATCATAATGTAATTTTTTATAAAGCAGCTGATACAATATCGATGTTTCCTTCGTTATTCTTATTAACCCTTTACTGCATGATTTTTTATTTATGTAAGGAAAAAATATATGTAATAAATGTATGTAAATATATGTAAACATTAAATAAATGAACACGTGTTTCAGGATTTTTTTTTTATTGAATGGTTTTAGAAAATTTTGCACTTTTCCACTTTGGATTATATTTGGTACATTGAGCAGAAAACGAACTATTACACTATTTCTCCTTGGATCACATTTGGTACATTGAGCAGAAAATGAACACAAAAAAAAAAAACGTAATATGAAGAAAAATTATGTAGTGTGTTAATTTCTTTTATCGTTGAGGCAAATGTTAACTTTGTATTTTTGGCACTCCACATGAGATCTACCATTGCATTCAGGTTCCTAACAACGTTGTCTAATGGACCAGACAAGCAAATGATCTATCTTATCCAAACGAACGTCCTGAGATGGCATTATTGCTATGGGCTATTACATTTTCTAGAAATCCACCCCTCTATCGAGGTTTTTCAGCCCTTGCGCTTCTATTTCGTCTGATTTTGAGTCAGATTTGTTAGATCCTGGAATATACCGAGGGGTAAATGTTCATCTTCGGACAGGTCTTAGTCACTGCTACTTTCAGGAAAATCCTGGATAATTTTGAATGAATACCTCCGTAAAATTGACATGGATCCATGTCGCAAGTTTCTTGTAAATAGATGTTCGATTAAATAAGCATAAACCACGTAAACAACAAAATAGGAGGGTACATCATAAAATAAACTAAACAACTTAACATTATAAAGTATCCTATTTGTGCATGTTGGCACAAATAAGGTACATAGGCAAAACAATATTTCTGCATGTTGTGCCAAATTTGTTCCATTCAGTTAGAACCACTTATAAGTAATTATTACTTGATAAAACAATAAAAGCTTACATTAGTACCAATATATAGATTACTTTCTTTCCTGAAGTATTTATTTGCAAGCACTAACACTGAGATTTGTATTTTTTACAAAATTTCGAAAATCAAAAACTCGCTCCGCACCGGTTCGTACCTGTTAACTGACTTTGGTGAAGGATGTAGTTCACACAACTTGCTCATAGATGGCGATTTTATACATAAAATGAAGCTCGTATGGGTCGAATTTGACACAGTATGCATAAAATCAAGAAAATCTGCTTGAAACATAAAAAGATTTAAGATAATGTGGTTTGGCTCATTCATGAACCACGATGCGGTAAAGAGTTAACTGTGTCGATACTTTTAACTGTGTCGATACTTTTAACTGTGTCGATACTTTTAACTGTGTTAATACTTTAACTGTGTTAATACTTTAAACTGTGTTAAATACTTTTAACTGTGTCGATACTTTTAACTGTGTCGATACTTTTAACTGTGTCGATCCTTTTAACATTGTCGATAGTTTTAACTGTGTCTATACATTTAACTGTGTCGATACTTTTAAGTGTGACGATCCTCGACACAGTTAACTCTTTACCGCATCGTGGTTCATGAATGAGCCAAACCACATTATCTTAAATCTTTTTATGTTTCAAGCAGATTTTCTTGATTTTATGCATACTGTGTCAAATTCGACCCATACGAGCTTCATTTTATGTATAAAATCGCCATCTATGAGCAAGTTGTGTGAACTACATCCTTCACCAAAGTCAGTTAACAGGTACGAACCGGTGCGGAGCGAGTTTTTGATTTTCGAAATTTTGTAAAAAATACAAATCTCAGTGTTAGTGCTTGCAAATAAATACTTCAGGAAAGAAAGTAATCTATATATTGGTACTAATGTAAGCTTTTATTGTTTTATCAAGTAATAATTACTTATAAGTGGTTCTAACTGAATGGAACAAATTTGGCACAACATGCAGAAATATTGTTTTGCCTATGTACCTTATTTGTGCCAACATGCACAAATAGGATACTTTATAATGTTAAGTTGTTTAGTTTATTTTATGATGTACCCTGCTATTTTGTTGTTTACGTGGTTTATGCTTATTTAATCGAACATCTATTTACAAGAAACTTGCGACATGGATCCATGTCAATTTTACGGAGGTATTCATTCAAAATTATCCAGGATTTCCTGAAAGTAGCAGTGACGAAGACCTGTCTGAAGATGAACATTTACCCCCTCGGTATATTCAGTTAAAAGTATCGACACAGTTAAAAGTATCGACACAGTTAAAAGTATCGACACAGTTAAAAGTATCGACACAGTCAAAAGTATTAACACAGTTAAAAGTGTCGACACAGTTAAAAGTATCGACACAGTTAAAAGTATCGACACAGTTAAAAGTATCGACACAGGTAAAAGTATTAACACAATTAAAAGTATCGACACAGTTAAAAGTATCGACACAGTTAAAAGTATCGACACAGTTAAAAGTATCGACACAGTTAAAAGTATCGACACAGTTAAAAGTATCGACACAGTTAAAAGTATCGACAGTTAAAAGTATCAACAGTTAAAAGTATCGACACAGTTAAAAGTATCGACACAGTTAAAAGTATCGACACATATAAAAGTATCGACACAGTTAAAAGTATCGACACAGTTAAAAGTATCGACATAGTTAAAAGTATCGACACAGTTAAAATTATTAACACAGTTAAAAGTATCGACACAGTTAAAAGTATTAACACAGTTAAAAGTATCGACACAGTTAAAAGTATCGACACAGTCAAAAGTATTAACACAGTTAAAAGTATCGACACAGTTAAAAGTATCGACACAGTTAAAAGTATCGACACAGTTAAAAATATCGACACAGTTAAAAGTATCGACACTTAAAAGTATCGACAGTTAAAAGTATCAACACAGTTAAAAGTATCGAAACAGTTAAAAGTATCGACACAGTTAAAAGTATCGACAGTTAAAAGTATCGACACAGTTAAAAATATCGACACAGTTAAAAGTATCGACACATTTAAAAGTATCGACACAGTTAAAAGGATCGACACAGTTAAAAGGATCGACACAGTTAAAAGCATCGACACAGTTAAAAGTATCGACACAGTTAAAAGTATCGACACACTTAAAAGTATCGACACAGTTAAAAGTATCAACACAGTTAAAAGTATCGACACAGTTAAAAGTATCGACACAGTTAAAAGTATCGACAGTTAAAAGTATCGACACAGTTAAAAGTATCGACATAGTTAAAAGTATCAACACAGTTAAAAGTATCGACACAGTTAAAAGTATCGACACAGTTAAAAGTATCGACACAGTTAAAAGTATCGACAATGTTAAAAGTATCGACATAGTTAAAAGTATCGACACACTTAAAAGTATCGACAGTTGAAAGTATCGACACAGTTAAAAATATCGACACAGTTAAAAGTATCGACAGTTAAAAGTATCGACAGTTAAAAGTATCAACACAGTTAAAAGTATCGAAACAGTTAAAAGTATCGACACAGTTAAAAGTATCGACAGTTAAAAGTATCGACACAGTTAAAAATATCGACACAGTTAAAAGTATCGACAGTTAAAAGTATCGACAGTTAAAAGTATCAACACAGTTAAAAGTATCGACACAGTTAAAAGGATCGACACAGTTAAAAGTATCGACACAGTTAAAAGCATCGACACAATTAAAAGTATCGACACAGGTAAAAGTATCGACACAGTTAAAAGTATCGACACAGTTAAAAGTATCGACACAGTTAAAAGTATCGACACAGTTAAAAGTATCGACACAGTTAAAAGTATCGACACAGTTAAAAGTATCGACAGTTAAAAGTATCGACACAGTTAAAAGTATCGACACAGTTAAAAGTATCGACACAGTTAAAAGTATCGACAATGTTAAAAGTATCGACACAGTTAAAAGTATCGACACAGTTAAAAGTATCGACACACTTAAAAGTATCGACAGTTAAAAGTATCGACACAGTTAAAAGCATCGACACAGTTAAAAGTATCGACACAGTTAAAAGTATCGACACAGTTAAAAGTATCGACACAGTTAAAAGTATCGACACAGTTAAAAGTATCGACACAGTTAAAAGGATCGACACACTTAAAAGTATCGACACAGTTAAATGTAAAGACACAGTTAAAACTATCGACAATGTTAAAAGGATCGACACAGTTAAAAAAATCGACACAGTTAAAAGTATCGACACAGTTAAAAGGATTTATGTCGATACTTTTAACTGTGTCGATACTTTTAACTGTGTCGATACTTTTAACTGTGTCGATACTTTTAACTGTGTCGATACTTTTAACTGTGTTGATACTTTTAACTGTGTCGATATTTTTAACTATGTCGATACTTTAACTGTGTCGATACTTTTAACTGTCGATAATTTTAACTGTGTCGATACTTTTAACTGTGTCGATACTTTTAACTGTGTCGATACTTTTAACTGTGTCGATACTTTTAACTGTGTCGATACTTTTACCTGTGTCGATACTTTTAACTGTGTCGATGCTTTTAACTGTGTCGATACTTTTAACTGTGTCGATCCTTTTAACTGTGTCGATACTTTTAAATGTGTCGATACTTTTAACTGTGTCGATACTTTTAACTGTGTTGATACTTTTAACTGTGTCGATACTTTTAACTGTGTCGATACTTTTAACTGTGTCGATACTTTTAACTGTGTTGATACTTTTAACCGTCGATACTTTTAACTGTGTCGATATTTTTAACTGTGTCGATACTTTTAACTGTGTCGATACTTTTAACTGTGTTAATACTTTTAACTGTGTCGATACTTTTAAATGTGTCGATACTTTTAACTGTGTCGATACTTTTAACTGTGTTGATACTTTTAACTGTGTCGATACTTTTAAATGTGTCGATACTTTTAACTGTGTCGATACTTTTAACTGTGTCGATACTTTTAACTGTGTCGATACTTTTACCTGTGTCGATACTTTTAACTGTGTCGATGCTTTTAACTGTGTCGATACTTTTAACTGTGTCGATACTTTTAACTGTGTCGATACTTTTACCTGTGTCGATACTTTTAACTGTGTCGATACTTTTAACTGTGTCGATACTTTTAACTGTGTTGATACTTTTAACCGTCGATACTTTTAACTGTGTCGATATTTTTAACTGTGTCGATACTTTTAACTGTGTCGATACTTTTAACTGTGTTAATACTTTTAACTGTGTCGATACTTTTAAATGTGTCGATACTTTTAACTGTGTCGATACTTTTAACTGTGTTGATACTTTTAACTGTCGATACTTTTAACCGTCGATACTTTTAACTGTGTCGATACTTTTAACTGTGTCGATACTTTTAACTGTGTCGATACTTTTAACTGTGTTAATACTTTTAACTGTGTCGATACTTTTAAATGTGTCGATACTTTTAACTGTGTCGATACTTTTACCTGTGTCGATACTTTTAACTGTGTCGATATTTTTAACTGTGTCGATACTTTTAACTGTGTCGATACTTTTAACTGTGTTAATACTTTTAACTGTGTCGATACTTTTAAATGTGTCGATACTTTTAACTGTGTCGATACTTTTAACTGTGTTGATACTTTTAACTGTCGATACTTTTAACCGTCGATACTTTTAACTGTGTCGATACTTTTAACTGTGTCGATACTTTTACCTGTGTCGATACTTTTAACTGTGTCGATGCTTTTAACTGTGTCGATACTTTTAACTGTGTCGATCCTTTTAACTGTGTCGATACTTTTAAATGTGTCGATACTTTTAACTGTGTCGATACTTTTAACTGTGTTGATACTTTTAACCGTCGATACTTTTAACTGTGTCGATATTTTTAACTGTGTCGATACTTTTAACTGTGTCGATACTTTTAACTGTGTCGATACTTTTAACTGTGTCGATACTTTTAACTGTGTTAATACTTTTAACTGTGTCGATACTTTTAAATGTGTCGATACTTTTAACTGTGTTAATACTTTTAACTGTGTCGATACTTTTAACTGTGTCGATCCTTTTAACTGTGTCGATACTTTTAATTGTATCGATACTTTTAACTGTGTCGATACTTTTAACTGTTGATACTTTTAACTGTCGATACTTTTAACTGTGTCGATACTTTTAACTGTGTCGATACTTTTAACTGTGTCGATACTTTTACCTGTGTCGATACTTTTAACTGTGTCGATGCTTTTAACTGTGTCGATACTTTTAACTGTGTCGATCCTTTTAACTGTGTCGATACTTTTAAATGTGTCGATACTTTTAACTGTGTCGATACTTTTAACTGTGTCGATCCTTTTAACTGTGTCGATACTTTTAATTGTATCGATACTTTTAACTGTGTCGATAATTTTAACTGTTGATACTTTTAACTGTCGATACTTTTAACTGTGTCGATACTTTTAACTGTTGATACTTTTAACTGTGTCGATACTTTTAACTGTGTCGATACTTTTAATTGTGTTAATACTTTTACCTGTGTCGATACTTTTAACTGTGTCGATACTTTTAACTGTGTCGATACTTTTAACTGTGTCGACACTTTTAACTGTGTTAATACTTTTGACTGTGTCGATACTTTTAACTGTGTCGATACTTTTAACTGTGTCGATACTTTTAACTGTGTCGATACTTTTAACTGAATATACCGAGGGGGTAAATGTTCATCTTCGGACAGGTCTTCGTCACTGCTACTTTCAGGAAATCCTGGATAATTTTGAATGAATACCTCCGTAAAATTGACATGGATCCATGTCGCAAGTTTCTTGTAAATAGATGTTCGATTAAATAAGCATAAACCACGTAAACAACAAAATAGGAGGGTACATCATAAAATAAACTAAACAACTTAACATTATAAAGTATCCTATTTGTGCATGTTGGCACAAATAAGGTACATAGGCAAAACAATATTTCTGCATGTTGTGCCAAATTTGTTCCATTCAGTTAGAACCACTTATAAGTAATTATTACTTGATAAAACAATAAAAGCTTACATTAGTACCAATATATAGATTACTTTCTTTCCTGAAGTATTTATTTGCAAGCACTAACACTGAGATTTGTATTTTTTACAAAATTTCGAAAATCAAAAACTCGCTCCGCACCGGTTCGTACCTGTTAACTGACTTTGGTGAAGGATGTAGTTCACACAACTTGCTCATAGATGGCGATTTTATACATAAAATGAAGCTCGTATGGGTCGAATTTGACACAGTATGCATAAAATCAAGAAAATCTGCTTGAAACATAAAAAGATTTAAGATAATGTGGTTTGGCTCATTCATGAACCACGATGCGGTAAAGAGTTAACTGTGTCGATACTTTTAACTGTGTCGATACTTTTAACTGTGTCGATACTTTTAACTGTGTTAATACTTTAACTGTGTTAATACTTTAAACTGTGTTAAATACTTTTAACTGTGTCGATACTTTTAACTGTGTCGATACTTTTAACTGTGTCGATCCTTTTAACATTGTCGATAGTTTTAACTGTGTCTATACATTTAACTGTGTCGATACTTTTAAGTGTGACGATCCTCGACACAGTTAACTCTTTACCGCATCGTGGTTCATGAATGAGCCAAACCACATTATCTTAAATCTTTTTATGTTTCAAGCAGATTTTCTTGATTTTATGCATACTGTGTCAAATTCGACCCATACGAGCTTCATTTTATGTATAAAATCGCCATCTATGAGCAAGTTGTGTGAACTACATCCTTCACCAAAGTCAGTTAACAGGTACGAACCGGTGCGGAGCGAGTTTTTGATTTTCGAAATTTTGTAAAAAATACAAATCTCAGTGTTAGTGCTTGCAAATAAATACTTCAGGAAAGAAAGTAATCTATATATTGGTACTAATGTAAGCTTTTATTGTTTTATCAAGTAATAATTACTTATAAGTGGTTCTAACTGAATGGAACAAATTTGGCACAACATGCAGAAATATTGTTTTGCCTATGTACCTTATTTGTGCCAACATGCACAAATAGGATACTTTATAATGTTAAGTTGTTTAGTTTATTTTATGATGTACCCTCCTATTTTGTTGTTTACGTGGTTTATGCTTATTTAATCGAACATCTATTTACAAGAAACTTGCGACATGGATCCATGTCAATTTTACGGAGGTATTCATTCAAAATTATCCAGGATTTCCTGAAAGTAGCAGTGACGAAGACCTGTCCGAAGATGAACATTTACCCCCTCGGTATATTCAGTTAAAAGTATCGACACAGTTAAAAGTATCGACACAGTTAAAAGTATCGACACAGTTAAAAGTATCGACACAGTCAAAAGTATTAACACAGTTAAAAGTGTCGACACAGTTAAAAGTATCGACACAGTTAAAAGTATCGACACAGTTAAAAGTATCGACACAGGTAAAAGTATTAACACAATTAAAAGTATCGACACAGTTAAAAGTATCGACACAGTTAAAAGTATCGACACAGTTAAAAGTATCGACACAGTTAAAAGTATCGACACAGTTAAAAGTATCGACACAGTTAAAAGTATCGACAGTTAAAAGTATCAACAGTTAAAAGTATCGACACAGTTAAAAGTATCGACACAGTTAAAAGTATCGACACATATAAAAGTATCGACACAGTTAAAAGTATCGACACAGTTAAAAGTATCGACATAGTTAAAAGTATCGACACAGTTAAAATTATTAACACAGTTAAAAGTATCGACACAGTTAAAAGTATTAACACAGTTAAAAGTATCGACACAGTTAAAAGTATCGACACAGTCAAAAGTATTAACACAGTTAAAAGTATCGACACAGTTAAAAGTATCGACACAGTTAAAAGTATCGACACAGTTAAAAATATCGACACAGTTAAAAGTATCGACACTTAAAAGTATCGACAGTTAAAAGTATCAACACAGTTAAAAGTATCGAAACAGTTAAAAGTATCGACACAGTTAAAAGTATCGACAGTTAAAAGTATCGACACAGTTAAAAATATCGACACAGTTAAAAGTATCGACACATTTAAAAGTATCGACACAGTTAAAAGGATCGACACAGTTAAAAGGATCGACACAGTTAAAAGCATCGACACAGTTAAAAGTATCGACACAGTTAAAAGTATCGACACACTTAAAAGTATCGACACAGTTAAAAGTATCAACACAGTTAAAAGTATCGACACAGTTAAAAGTATCGACACAGTTAAAAGTATCGACAGTTAAAAGTATCGACACAGTTAAAAGTATCGACATAGTTAAAAGTATCAACACAGTTAAAAGTATCGACACAGTTAAAAGTATCGACACAGTTAAAAGTATCGACACAGTTAAAAGTATCGACAATGTTAAAAGTATCGACATAGTTAAAAGTATCGACACACTTAAAAGTATCGACAGTTGAAAGTATCGACACAGTTAAAAATATCGACACAGTTAAAAGTATCGACAGTTAAAAGTATCGACAGTTAAAAGTATCAACACAGTTAAAAGTATCGAAACAGTTAAAAGTATCGACACAGTTAAAAGTATCGACAGTTAAAAGTATCGACACAGTTAAAAATATCGACACAGTTAAAAGTATCGACAGTTAAAAGTATCGACAGTTAAAAGTATCAACACAGTTAAAAGTATCGACACAGTTAAAAGGATCGACACAGTTAAAAGTATCGACACAGTTAAAAGCATCGACACAATTAAAAGTATCGACACAGGTAAAAGTATCGACACAGTTAAAAGTATCGACACAGTTAAAAGTATCGACACAGTTAAAAGTATCGACACAGTTAAAAGTATCGACACAGTTAAAAGTATCGACACAGTTAAAAGTATCGACAGTTAAAAGTATCGACACAGTTAAAAGTATCGACACAGTTAAAAGTATCGACACAGTTAAAAGTATCGACAATGTTAAAAGTATCGACACAGTTAAAAGTATCGACACAGTTAAAAGTATCGACACACTTAAAAGTATCGACAGTTAAAAGTATCGACACAGTTAAAAGCATCGACACAGTTAAAAGTATCGACACAGTTAAAAGTATCGACACAGTTAAAAGTATCGACACAGTTAAAAGTATCGACACAGTTAAAAGTATCGACACAGTTAAAAGGATCGACACACTTAAAAGTATCGACACAGTTAAATGTAAAGACACAGTTAAAACTATCGACAATGTTAAAAGGATCGACACAGTTAAAAAAATCGACACAGTTAAAAGTATCGACACAGTTAAAAGGATTTATGTCGATACTTTTAACTGTGTCGATACTTTTAACTGTGTCGATACTTTTAACTGTGTCGATACTTTTAACTGTGTCGATACTTTTAACTGTGTTGATACTTTTAACTGTGTCGATATTTTTAACTATGTCGATACTTTAACTGTGTCGATACTTTTAACTGTCGATAATTTTAACTGTGTCGATACTTTTAACTGTGTCGATACTTTTAACTGTGTCGATACTTTTAACTGTGTCGATACTTTTAACTGTGTCGATACTTTTACCTGTGTCGATACTTTTAACTGTGTCGATGCTTTTAACTGTGTCGATACTTTTAACTGTGTCGATCCTTTTAACTGTGTCGATACTTTTAAATGTGTCGATACTTTTAACTGTGTCGATACTTTTAACTGTGTTGATACTTTTAACTGTGTCGATACTTTTAACTGTGTCGATACTTTTAACTGTGTCGATACTTTTAACTGTGTTGATACTTTTAACCGTCGATACTTTTAACTGTGTCGATATTTTTAACTGTGTCGATACTTTTAACTGTGTCGATACTTTTAACTGTGTTAATACTTTTAACTGTGTCGATACTTTTAAATGTGTCGATACTTTTAACTGTGTCGATACTTTTAACTGTGTTGATACTTTTAACTGTGTCGATACTTTTAAATGTGTCGATACTTTTAACTGTGTCGATACTTTTAACTGTGTCGATACTTTTAACTGTGTCGATACTTTTACCTGTGTCGATACTTTTAACTGTGTCGATGCTTTTAACTGTGTCGATACTTTTAACTGTGTCGATACTTTTAACTGTGTCGATACTTTTACCTGTGTCGATACTTTTAACTGTGTCGATACTTTTAACTGTGTCGATACTTTTAACTGTGTTGATACTTTTAACCGTCGATACTTTTAACTGTGTCGATATTTTTAACTGTGTCGATACTTTTAACTGTGTCGATACTTTTAACTGTGTTAATACTTTTAACTGTGTCGATACTTTTAAATGTGTCGATACTTTTAACTGTGTCGATACTTTTAACTGTGTTGATACTTTTAACTGTCGATACTTTTAACCGTCGATACTTTTAACTGTGTCGATACTTTTAACTGTGTCGATACTTTTAACTGTGTCGATACTTTTAACTGTGTTAATACTTTTAACTGTGTCGATACTTTTAAATGTGTCGATACTTTTAACTGTGTCGATACTTTTACCTGTGTCGATACTTTTAACTGTGTCGATATTTTTAACTGTGTCGATACTTTTAACTGTGTCGATACTTTTAACTGTGTTAATACTTTTAACTGTGTCGATACTTTTAAATGTGTCGATACTTTTAACTGTGTCGATACTTTTAACTGTGTTGATACTTTTAACTGTCGATACTTTTAACCGTCGATACTTTTAACTGTGTCGATACTTTTAACTGTGTCGATACTTTTACCTGTGTCGATACTTTTAACTGTGTCGATGCTTTTAACTGTGTCGATACTTTTAACTGTGTCGATCCTTTTAACTGTGTCGATACTTTTAAATGTGTCGATACTTTTAACTGTGTCGATACTTTTAACTGTGTTGATACTTTTAACCGTCGATACTTTTAACTGTGTCGATATTTTTAACTGTGTCGATACTTTTAACTGTGTCGATACTTTTAACTGTGTCGATACTTTTAACTGTGTCGATACTTTTAACTGTGTTAATACTTTTAACTGTGTCGATACTTTTAAATGTGTCGATACTTTTAACTGTGTTAATACTTTTAACTGTGTCGATACTTTTAACTGTGTCGATCCTTTTAACTGTGTCGATACTTTTAATTGTATCGATACTTTTAACTGTGTCGATACTTTTAACTGTTGATACTTTTAACTGTCGATACTTTTAACTGTGTCGATACTTTTAACTGTGTCGATACTTTTAACTGTGTCGATACTTTTACCTGTGTCGATACTTTTAACTGTGTCGATGCTTTTAACTGTGTCGATACTTTTAACTGTGTCGATCCTTTTAACTGTGTCGATACTTTTAAATGTGTCGATACTTTTAACTGTGTCGATACTTTTAACTGTGTCGATCCTTTTAACTGTGTCGATACTTTTAATTGTATCGATACTTTTAACTGTGTCGATAATTTTAACTGTTGATACTTTTAACTGTCGATACTTTTAACTGTGTCGATACTTTTAACTGTTGATACTTTTAACTGTCGATACTTTTAACTGTGTCGATACTTTTAACTGTGTCGATACTTTTAACTGTGTCGATACTTTTACCTGTGTCGAAACTTTTAACTGTGTCGATGCTTTTAACTGTGTCGATACTTTTAACTGTGTCGATCCTTTTAACTGTGTCGATACTTTTAAATGTGTCGATACTTTTAACTGTGTCGATACTTTTAACTGTGTTGATACTTTTAACCGTCGATACTTTTTACTGTGTCGATATTTTTAACTGTGTCGATACTTTTAACTGTGTCGATACTTTTAACTGTGTCGATACTTTTAACTGTGTCGATGCTTTTAACTGTGTCGATATTTTTAACTGTGTTAATACTTTTAACTATGTCGATACTTTTAACTGTGTCGATACTTTTAACTGTGTCGATGCTTTTAACATTATCGATACTTTTAACTGTGTCGATCCTTTTAACACTGTCGATACTTTTTACTGTGTCGATACTTTTAACTGTGTCGATACTTTTAACTGTGTCGATACTTTTAACTGTGTCGATACTTTTAACTGTGTCGATACTTTTAACTGTCGATACTGTTAACTGTGTCGATACTTTTAACTGTGTCGATACTTTTAACTGTGTCGATACTTTTAATTGTGTCGATACTTTTAACTGTGTCGATACTTTTAACTGTGTCGATACTTTTAACTGTGTCGATGCTTTTAACTGTGTCGATACTTTTAACTGTGTCGATGCTTTTAACCGTGTCGATACTTTTAACTGTGTCGATACTTTTAACTGTGTCGATACTTTTAACTGTGTCGATACTTTTAACTGTGTCGATACTTTTAACTGTTTCGATACTTTTAACTGTGTCGATACTTTTAACTGTGTCGATACTTTTAACTGTGTCGATGCTTTTAACTGTGTCGATACTTTTAACTGTGTCGATGCTTTTAACTGTGTCGATACTTTTAACTGTGTCGATACTTTTAACTGTGTCGATACTTTTAACTGTGTCGATACTTTTAACTGTGTCGATACTTTTAACTGTGTCGATACTTTTAACTGTGTCGATACTTTTAACTGTGTCGATGCTTTTAACTGTCGATACTTTTAACCGTCGATACTTTTAACTATGTCGATACTTTTAACTGTGTCGATACTTTTAACACTGTCGATACTTTTAACTGTGTCGATGCTTTTAACATTATCGATACTTTTAACTGTGTCGATCCTTTTAACACTGTCGACACTTTTTACTGTGTCGATACTTTTAACTGTGTCGATACTTTTAACTGTGTCGATACTTTTAACTGTGTCGATACTTTTAACTGTGTCGATACTTTTAACTGTGTTAATACTTTTAACTGTGTCGATACTTTTAAATGTGTCGATACTTTTAACTGTGTCGATACTTTTAACTGTGTTGATACTTTTAACTGTCGATACTTTTAACCGTCGATACTTTTAACTGTGTCGATACTTTTAACTGTTTCGATACTTTTAACTGTGTCGATACTTTTAACTGTGTCGATACTTTTAACTGTGTCGATACTTTTAACTGTGTCGATACTTTTACCTGTGTCGATACTTTTAACTGTGTCGATGCTTTTAACTGTGTCGATACTTTTAACTGTGTCGATACTTTTAACTGTGTCGATACTTTTACCTGTGTCGATACTTTTAACTGTGTCGATACTTTTAACTGTGTCGATACTTTTAACTGTGTTGATACTTTTAACCGTCGATACTTTTAACTGTGTCGATATTTTTAACTGTGTCGATACTTTTAACTGTGTCGATACTTTTAACTGTGTCGATACTTTTAACTGTGTTAATACTTTTAACTGTGTCGATACTTTTAAATGTGTCGATACTTTTAACTGTGTTAATACTTTTAACTGTGTCGATACTTTTAACTGTGTCGATCCTTTTAACTGTGTCGATACTTTTAATTGTATCGATACTTTTAACTGTGTCGATACTTTTAACTGTTGATACTTTTAACTGTCGATACTTTTAACTGTGTCGATACTTTTAACTGTGTCGATACTTTTAACTGTGTCGATACTTTTACCTGTGTCGATACTTTTAACTGTGTCGATGCTTTTAACTGTGTCGATACTTTTAACTGTGTCGATCCTTTTAACTGTGTCGATACTTTTAAATGTGTCGATACTTTTAACTGTGTCGATACTTTTAACTGTGTTGATACTTTTAACCGTCGATACTTTTTACTGTGTCGATATTTTTAACTGTGTCGATACTTTTAACTGTGTCGATACTTTTAACTGTGTCGATACTTTTAACTGTGTTAATACTTTTAACTGTGTCGATACTTTTAAATGTGTCGATACTTTTAACTGTGTTGATACTTTTAACTGTCGATACTTTTAACCGTCGATACTTTTAACTGTGTCGATACTTTTAACTGTTTCGATACTTTTAACTGTGTCGATACTTTTAACTGTGTCGATACTTTTAACTGTGTCGATACTTTTAACTGTGTCGATACTTTTACCTGTGTCGATACTTTTAACTGTGTCGATGCTTTTAACTGTGTCGATACTTTTAACTGTGTCGATCCTTTTAACTGTGTCGATACTTTTAAATGTGTCGATACTTTTAACTGTGTCGATACTTTTAACTGTGTCGATACTTTTACCTGTGTCGATACTTTTAACTGTGTCGATACTTTTAACCGTCGATACTTTTAACTGTGTCGATACTTTTAACTATGTCGATACTTTTAACTGTGTCGATACTTTTAACTGTGTCGATACTTTTAACTGTGTTAATACTTTTTACTATGTCGATACTTTTAACTGTGTCGATACTTTTAACACTGTCGATACTTTTAACTGTGTCGATGCTTTTAACATTATCGATACTTTTAACTGTGTCGATCCTTTTAACACTGTCGATACTTTTTACTGTGTCGATACTTTTAACTGTGTCGATACTTTTAACTGTGTCGATACTTTTAACTGTGTCGATACTTTTAACTGTGTCGATACTTTTAACTGTGTCGATACTTTTAACTGTGTCGATACTTTTAACTGTGTCGATACTTTTAACTGTGTCGATACTTTTAACTGTGTCGATACTTTTAACTGTGTCGATACTTTTAACTGTGTCGATACTTTTAACTGTGTCGATCCTTTTAACTGTGTCGATACTTTTAATTGTATCGATCCTTTTAACTGTGTCGATACTTTTAACTGTCGATACTTTTAACCGTCGATACTTTTAACTGTGTCGATACTTTTAACTGTTTCGATACTTTTAACTGTGTCGATACTTTTAACTGTGTCGATACTTTTAACTGTGTCGATACTTTTAACTGTGTCGATACTTTTACCTGTGTCGATACTTTTAACTGTGTCGATGCTTTTAACTGTGTCGATACTTTTAACTGTGTCGATCCTTTTAACTGTGTCGATACTTTTAAATGTGTCGATACTTTTAACTGTGTCGATACTTTTAACTGTGTCGATACTTTTACCTGTGTCGATACTTTTAACTGTGTCGATACTTTTAACCGTCGATACTTTTAACTGTGTCGATACTTTTAACTATGTCGATACTTTTAACTGTGTCGATACTTTTAACTGTGTCGATACTTTTAACTGTGTTAATACTTTTTACTATGTCGATACTTTTAACTGTGTCGATACTTTTAACACTGTCGATACTTTTAACTGTGTCGATGCTTTTAACATTATCGATACTTTTAACTGTGTCGATCCTTTTAACACTGTCGATACTTTTTACTGTGTCGATACTTTTAACTGTGTCGATACTTTTAACTGTGTCGATACTTTTAACTGTGTCGATACTTTTAAATGTGTCGATACTTTTAACTGTGTCGATACTTTTAACTGTGTCGATACTTTTACCTGTGTCGATACTTTTAACTGTGTCGATACTTTTAACCGTCGATACTTTTAACTGTGTCGATACTTTTAACTATGTCGATACTTTTAACTGTGTCGATACTTTTAACTGTGTCGATACTTTTAACTGTGTTAATACTTTTTACTATGTCGATACTTTTAACTGTGTCGATACTTTTAACACTGTCGATACTTTTAACTGTGTCGATGCTTTTAACATTATCGATACTTTTAACTGTGTCGATCCTTTTAACACTGTCGATACTTTTTACTGTGTCGATACTTTTAACTGTGTCGATACTTTTAACTGTGTCGATACTTTTAACTGTGTCGATACTTTTAACTGTGTCGATACTTTTAACTGTGTCGATACTTTTAACTGTGTCGATACTTTTAACTGTGTCGATACTTTTAACTGTGTCGATACTTTTAACTGTGTCGATGCTTCTAACTGTGTCGATACTTTTAACTGTGTCGATACTTTTTACTGTGTCGATACTTTTAACTGTGTCGATACTTTTAACTGTGTCGATACTTTTAACTGTGTCGATACTTTTAACTGTGTCGATACTTTTAACTGTGTCGATACTTTTAACTGTGTCGATGCTTTTAACTGTGTCGATATTTTTAACTGTGTTAATACTTTTAACTATGTCGATACTTTTAACTGTGTCGATACTTTTAACTGTGTCGATGCTTTTAACATTATCGATACTTTTAATGTGTCGATCCTTTTAACACTGTCGATACTTTTTACTGTGTCGATACTTTTAACTGTGTCGATACTTTTAACTGTGTCGATACTTTTAACTGTGTCGATACTTTTAACTGTGTCGATACTTTTAACTGTGTCGATACTTTTAACTGTATCGATACTTTTAACTGTGTCGATACTTTTAACTGTTGATACTTTTAACTGTCGATACTTTTAACTGTGTCGATACTTTTAACTGTGTCGATACTTTTAACTGTGTCGATACTTTTACCTGTGTCGATACTTTTAACTGTGTCGATGCTTTTAACTGTGTCGATACTTTTAACTGTGTCGATCCTTTTAACTGTGTCGATACTTTTAAATGTGTCGATACTTTTAACTGTGTCGATACTTTTAACTGTGTTGATACTTTTAACCGTCGATACTTTTAACTGTGTCGATATTTTTAACTGTGTCGATACTTTTAACTGTGTCGATACTTTTAACTGTGTCGATACTTTTAACTGTGTTAATACTTTTAACTGTGTCGATACTTTTAAATGTGTCGATACTTTTAACTGTGTTAATACTTTTAACTGTGTCGATACTTTTAACTGTGTCGATCCTTTTAACTGTGTCGATACTTTTAATTGTATCGATACTTTTAACTGTGTCGATACTTTTAACTGTTGATACTTTTAACTGTCGATACTTTTAACTGTGTCGATACTTTTAACTGTGTCGATACTTTTAACTGTGTCGATACTTTTACCTGTGTCGATACTTTTAACTGTGTCGATGCTTTTAACTGTGTCGATACTTTTAACTGTGTCGATCCTTTTAACTGTGTCGATACTTTTAAATGTGTCGATACTTTTAACTGTGTCGATACTTTTAACTGTGTTGATACTTTTAACCGTCGATACTTTTTACTGTGTCGATATTTTTAACTGTGTCGATACTTTTAACTGTGTCGATACTTTTAACAGTGTCGATAATTTTAACTGTGTTAATACTTTTAACTGTGTCGATACTTTTAAATGTGTCGATACTTTTAACTGTGTTGATACTTTTAACTGTCGATACTTTTAACCGTCGATACTTTTAACTGTGTCGATACTTTTAACTGTTTCGATACTTTTAACTGTGTCGATACTTTTAACTGTGTCGATACTTTTAACTGTGTCGATACTTTTAACTGTGTCGATACTTTTACCTGTGTCGATACTTTTAACTGTGTCGATGCTTTTAACTGTGTCGATACTTTTAACTGTGTCGATCCTTTTAACTGTGTCGATACTTTTAAATGTGTCGATACTTTTAACTGTGTCGATACTTTTAACTGTGTCGATACTTTTACCTGTGTCGATACTTTTAACTGTGTCGATACTTTTAACCGTCGATACTTTTAACTGTGTCGATACTTTTAACTATGTCGATACTTTCAACTGTGTCGATACTTTTAACTGTGTCGATACTTTTAACTGTGTTAATACTTTTTACTATGTCGATACTTTTAACTGTGTCGATACTTTTAACTGTGTCGATCCTTTTAACTGTGTCGATACTTTTAACTGTCGATACTTTTAACCGTCGATACTTTTAACTGTGTCGATACTTTTAACTGTTTCGATACTTTTAACTGTGTCGATACTTTTAACTGTGTCGATACTTTTAACTGTGTCGATACTTTTAACTGTGTCGATACTTTTACCTGTGTCGATACTTTTAACTGTGTCGATGCTTTTAACTGTGTCGATACTTTTAACTGTGTCGATCCTTTTAACTGTGTCGATACTTTTAAATGTGTCGATACTTTTAACTGTGTCGATACTTTTAACTGTGTCGATACTTTTACCTGTGTCGATACTTTTAACTGTGTCGATACTTTTAACCGTCGATACTTTTAACTGTGTCGATACTTTTAACTATGTCGATACTTTCAACTGTGTCGATACTTTTAACTGTGTCGATACTTTTAACTGTGTTAATACTTTTTACTATGTCGATACTTTTAACTGTGTCGATACTTTTAACTGTGTCGATCCTTTTAACTGTGTCGATACTTTTAAATGTGTCGATACTTTTAACTGTGTCGATACTTTTAACTGTGTCGATACTTTTACCTGTGTCGATACTTTTAACTGTGTCGATACTTTTAACCGTCGATACTTTTAACTGTGTCGATACTTTTAACTGTGTTAATACTTTTTACTATGTCGATACTTTTAACTGTGTCGATACTTTTAACACTGTCGATACTTTTAACTGTGTCGATGCTTTTAACATTATCGATACTTTTAACTGTGTCGATCCTTTTAACACTGTCGATACTTTTTACTGTGTCGATACTTTTAACTGTGTCGATACTTTTAACTGTGTCGATACTTTTAACTGTGTCGATACTTTTAACTGTGTCGATACTTTTAACTGTGTCGATACTTTTAACTGTGTCGATACTTTTAACTGTGTCGATACTTTTAACTGTGTCGATACTTTTAACTGTGTCGATGCTTTTAACTGTGTCGATACTTTTAACTGTGTCGATACTTTTAACTGTGTCGATACTTTTAACACTGTCGATACTTTTAACTGTGTCGATGCTTTTAACATTATCGATACTTTTAACTGTGTCGATCCTTTTAACACTGTCGATACTTTTTACTGTGTCGATACTTTTAACTGTGTCGATACTTTTAACTGTGTCGATACTTTTAACTGTGTCGATACTTTTAACTGTGTCGATACTTTTAACTGTGTCGATACTTTTAACTGTGTCGATACTTTTAACTGTGTCGATACTTTTAACTGTGTCGATAATTTTAACTGTGTCGATACTTTTAACTGTGTCGATACTTTTAACTGTGTCGATACTTTTAACTGTGTCGATGCTTTTAACTGTGTCGATACTTTTAACTGTGTCGATACTTTTAACTGTGTCGATACTTTTAACACTGTCGATACTTTTAACTGTGTCGATGCTTTTAACATTATCGATACTTTTAACTGTGTCGATCCTTTTAACACTGTCGATACTTTTTACTGTGTCGATACTTTTAACTGTGTCGATACTTTTAACTGTGTCGATACTTTTAACTGTGTCGATACTTTTAACTGTGTCGATACTTTTAACTGTGTCGATACTTTTAACTGTGTCGATACTTTTAACTGTGTCGATACTTTTAACTGTGTCGATACTTTTAACTGTGTCGATGCTTTTAACTGTGTCGATACTTTTAACTGTGTCGATACTTTTAACTGTGTCGATACTTTTAACTGTGTCGATACTTTTAACTGTGTCGATACTTTTAACTGTGTCGATACTTTTAACTGTGTCGATACTTTTAACTGTGTCGATACTTTTAACTGTGTCGATGCTTTTAACTGTGTCGATATTTTTAACTGTGTTAATACTTTTAACTATGTCGATACTTTTAACTGTGTCGATACTTTTAACTGTGTCGATGCTTTTAACATTATCGATACTTTTAATGTGTCGATCCTTTTAACAATGTCGATACTTTTTACTGTGTCGATACTTTTAACTGTGTCGATACTTTTAACTGTGTCGATACTTTTAACTGTGTCGATACTTTTAACTGTGTCGATACTTTTAACTGTGTCGATACTTTTAACTGTGTCGATACTTTTAACTGTGTCGATACTTTTACCTTTGTCGATACTTTTAACTGTGTCGATGCTTTTAACTGTGTCGATACTTTTAACTGTGTCGATCCTTTTAACTGTGTCGATACTTTTAAATGTGTCGATACTTTTAACTGTGTCGATACTTTTAACTGTGTTGATACTTTTAACTGTCGATACTTTTAACCGTCGATACTTTTAACTGTGTCGATATTTTTAACTGTGTCGATACTTTTAACTGTGTCGATACTTTTAACTGTGTCGATACTTTTAACTGTGTTCATACTTTTAACTGTGTCGATACTTTTAAATGTGTCGATACTTTTAACTGTGTCGATACTTTTAACTGTGTTGATACTTTTAACTGTCGATACTTTTAAACGTCGATACTTTTAACTGTGTCGATACTTTTAACTGTTTCGATACTTTTAACTGTGTCGATACTTTTAACTGTGTCGATACTTTTAACTGTGTCGATACTTTTAACTGTGTCGATACTTTTACCTGTGTCGATACTTTTAACTGTGTCGATGCTTTTAACTGTGTCGATACTTTTAACTGTGTCGATACTTTTAACATTGTCGATACTTTTAACTGTGTCGATACTTTTAACTGTGTCGATACTTTTAACTGTGTCGATACTTTTAACTGTGTCGATCCTTTAACTGTGTCAATGCTTTTAACTGTGTCGATACTTTTAACTGTGTCGATCCTTTAACTGTGTCAATGCTTTTAACTGTGTCGATACTTTTAACTGTGTCGATACTTTTAACTGTGTCAATACTTTTAACTGTGTCGATACTTTTAACTGTGTCGATACTTTTAACTGTGTCGATACTTTTAACTGTGTTAATACTTTTAACTGTGTCGATACTTTTAACTGTGTTAATACTTTTAACTGTGTCAATACTTTTAACTATGTCGATACTTTTAATTGTGTCGATACTTTTAACACTGTCGATACTTTTAACTGTGTCGATACTTTTAACTGTGTCGATACTTTTACCTGTGTCGATACTTTTAACTGTGTCGATACTTTTAACTGTGTCGATACTTTTAACTGTGTTGATACTTTTAACCGTCGATACTTTTAACTGTGTCGATATTTTTAACTGTGTCGATACTTTTAACTGTGTCGATACTTTTAACTGTGTCGATACTTTTAACTGTGTTAATACTTTTAACTGTGTCGATACTTTTAAATGTGTCGATACTTTTAACTGTGTCGATACTTTTAACTGTGTTGATACTTTTAACTGTCGATACTTTTAACCGTCGATACTTTTAACTGTGTCGATACTTTTAACTGTGTCGATACTTTTAACTGTGTCGATACTTTTAACTGTGTCGATACTTTTAACTGTGTCGATACTTTTAAATGTGTCGATACTTTTAACTGTGTCGATACTTTTAACTGTGTCGATACTTTTACCTGTGTCGATACTTTTAACTGTGTCGATGCTTTTAACTGTGTCGATACTTTTAACTGTGTCGATGCTTTTAACTGTGTCGATACTTTTAACTGTGTCGATCCTTTTAACTGTGTCGATACTTTTAACTGTGTCGATACTTTTAACTGTTGATACTTTTAACTGTCGATACTTTTAACTGTGTCGATACTTTTAACTGTGTCGATACTTTTAACTGTGTCGATACTTTTAACTGTGTCGATACTTTTAACTGTGTCGATACTTTTAACTGTGTCGATACTTTTAACTGTGTCGATACTTTTAACTGTGTCGATACTTTTACCTGTGTCGATACTTTTAACTGTGTCGATGCTTTTAACTGTGTCGATACTTTTAACTGTGTCGATCCTTTTAACTGTGTCGATACTTTTAAATGTGTCGATACTTTTAACTGTGTCGATACTTTTAACTGTGTTGATACTTTTAACCGTCGATACTTTTAACTGTGTCGATATTTTTAACTGTGTCGATACTTTTAACTGTGTCGATACTTTTAACTGTGTCGATACTTTTAACTGTGTTAATACTTTTAACTGTGTCGATACTTTTAAATGTGTCGATACTTTTAACTGTGTCGATACTTTTAACTGTGTTGATACTTTTAACTGTCGATACTTTTAACCGTCGATACTTTTAACTGTGTCGATACTTTTAACTGTTTCGATACTTTTAACTGTGTCGATACTTTTAACTGTGTCGATACTTTTAACTGTGTCAATACTTTTAACTGTGTCGATACTTTTACCTGTGTCGATACTTTTAACTGTGTCGATGCTTTTAACTGTGTCGATACTTTTAACTGTGTCGATCCTTTTAACTGTGTCGATACTTTTAAATGTGTCGATACTTTTAACTGTGTCGATACTTTTAACTGTGTTGATACTTTTAATTGTCGATACTTTTAACCGTCGATACTTTTAACTGTGTCGATACTTTTACCTGTGTCGATACTTTTAACTGTGTCGATGCTTTTAACTGTGTCGATACTTTTAACTGTGTCGATGCTTTTAACTGTGTCGATACTTTTAACTGTGTCGATCCTTTTAACTGTGTCGATACTTTTAACTGTATCGATACTTTTAACTGTGTCGATACTTTTAACTGTTGATACTTTTAACTGTCGATACTTTTAACTGTGTCGATACTTTTAACTGTGTCGATACTTTTAACTGTGTCGATACTTTTACCTGTGTCGATACTTTTAACTGTGTCGATGCTTTTAACTGTGTCGATACTTTTAACTGTGTCGATCCTTTTAACTGTGTCGATACTTTTAAATGTGTCGATACTTTTAACTGTGTCGATACTTTTAACTGTGTTGATACTTTTAACCGTCGATACTTTTAACTGTGTCGATATTTTTAACTGTGTCGATACTTTTAACTGTGTCGATACTTTTAACTGTGTCGATACTTTTAACTGTGTTAATACTTTTAACTGTGTCGATACTTTTAAATGTGTCGATACTTTTAACTGTGTTAATACTTTTAACTGTGTCGATACTTTTAACTGTGTCGATCCTTTTAACTGTGTCGATACTTTTAATTGTATCGATACTTTTAACTGTGTCGATACTTTTAACTGTGTCGATGCTTTTAACTGTGTCGATACTTTTAACTGTGTCGATGCTTTTAACTGTGTCGATACTTTTAACTGTGTCGATCCTTTTAACTGTGTCGATACTTTTAACTGTGTCGATACTTTTAACTGTTGATACTTTTAACTGTCGATACTTTTAACTGTGTCGATACTTTTAACTGTGTCGATACTTTTAACTGTGTCGATACTTTTAACTGTGTCGATACTTTTAACTGTGTCGATACTTTTAACTGTGTCGATACTTTTAACTGTGTCGATACTTTTAACTGTGTCGATACTTTTACCTGTGTCGATACTTTTAACTGTGTCGATGCTTTTAACTGTGTCGATACTTTTAACTGTGTCGATCCTTTTAACTGTGTCGATACTTTTATATGTGTCGATACTTTTAACTGTGTCGATACTTTTAACTGTGTTGATACTTTTAACCGTCGATACTTTTAACTGTGTCGATATTTTTAACTGTGTCGATACTTTTAACTGTGTCGATACTTTTAACTGTGTCGATACTTTTACCTGTGTCGATACTTTTAACTGTGTCGATGCTTTTAACTGTGTCGATACTTTTAACTGTGTCGATGCTTTTAACTGTGTCGATACTTTTAACTGTGTCGATCCTTTTAACTGTGTCGATACTTTTAACTGTATCGATACTTTTAACTGTGTCGATGCTTTTAACTGTGTCGATACTTTTAACTGTGTCGATCCTTTTAACTGTGTCGATACTTTTAACTGTGTCGATACTTTTAACTGTTGATACTTTTAACTGTCGATACTTTTAACTGTGTCGATACTTTTAACTGTGTCGATACTTTTAACTGTGTCGATACTTTTAACTGTGTCGATACTTTTAACTGTGTCGATACTTTTAACTGTGTCGATACTTTTAACTGTGTCGATACTTTTAACTGTGTCGATACTTTTACCTGTGTCGATACTTTTAACTGTGTCGATGCTTTTAACTGTGTCGATACTTTTAACTGTGTCGATCCTTTTAACTGTGTCGATACTTTTAAATGTGTCGATACTTTTAACTGTGTCGATACTTTTAACTGTGTTGATACTTTTAACCGTCGATACTTTTAACTGTGTCGATATTTTTAACTGTGTCGATACTTTTAACTGTGTCGATACTTTTAACTGTGTCGATACTTTTAACTGTGTTAATACTTTTAACTGTGTCGATACTTTTAAATGTGTCGATACTTTTAACTGTGTCGATACTTTTAACTGTGTTGATACTTTTAACTGTCGATACTTTTAACCGTCGATACTTTTAACTGTGTCGATACTTTTAACTGTTTCGATACTTTTAACTGTGTCGATACTTTTAACTGTGTCGATACTTTTAACTGTGTCAATACTTTTAACTGTGTCGATACTTTTACCTGTGTCGATACTTTTAACTGTGTCGATGCTTTTAACTGTGTCGATACTTTTAACTGTGTCGATCCTTTTAACTGTGTCGATACTTTTAAATGTGTCGATACTTTTAACTGTGTCGATACTTTTAACTGTGTTGATACTTTTAATTGTCGATACTTTTAACCGTCGATACTTTTAACTGTTTCGATACTTTTAACTGTGTCGATACTTTTACCTGTGTCGATACTTTTAACTGTGTCGATACTTTTAACCGTCGATACTTTTAACTGTGTCGATATTTTTAACTGTGTCGATATTTTTAACTGTGTCGATACTTTTAACTGTGTCGATACTTTTAACTGTGTTAATACTTTTTACTATGTCGATACTTTTAACTGTGTCGATACTTTTAACACTGTCGATACTTTTAACTGTGTCGATGCTTTTAACATTATCGATACTTTTAACTGTGTCGATCCTTTTAACACTGTCGATACTTTTTACTGTGTCGATACTTTTAACTGTGTCGATACTTTTAACTGTGTCGATACTTTTAACTGTGTCGATACTTTTAACTGTGTCGATACTTTTAACTGTGTCGATACTTTTAACTGTGTCGATACTTTTAACTGTGTCGATACTTTTAACTGTGTCGATACTTTTAACTGTGTCGATGCTTTTAACTGTGTCGATACTTTTAACTGTGTCGATACTTTTAACTGTGTCGATACTTTTAACTGTGTCGATACTTTTAACTGTGTCGATACTTTTAACTGTGTCGATACTTTTAACTGTGTCGATGCTTTTAACTGTGTCGATATTTTTAACTGTGTTAATACTTTTAACTATGTCGATACTTTTAACTGTGTCGATACTTTTAACTGTGTCGATGCTTTTAACATTATCGATACTTTTAACTGTGTCGATCCTTTTAACACTGTCGATACTTTTTACTGTGTCGATACTTTTAACTGTGTCGATACTTTTAACTGTGTCGATACTTTTAACTGTGTCGATACTTTTAACTGTGTCGATACTTTTAACTGTGTCGATACTTTTAACTGTGTCGATACTTTTAACTGTGTCGATGCTTTTAACTGTGTCGATACTTTTAACTGTGTCGATACTTTTAACTGTGTCGATACTTTTAACTGTGTCGATACTTTTAACTGTGTCGATACTTTTAACTGTGTCGATACTTTTAACTGTGTCGATACTTTTAACTGTGTCGATACTTTTAACTGTGTCGATGCTTTTAACTGTGTCGATATTTTTAACTGTGTTAATACTTTTAACTGTGTCGATACTTTTAAATGTGTTGATACTTTTAACTGTGTCGATACTTTTAACTGTGTTGATACTTTTAACTGTCGATACTTTTAAACGTCGATACTTTTAACTGTGTCGATACTTTTAACTGTTTCGATACTTTTAACTGTGTCGATACTTTTAACTGTGCCGATACTTTTAACTGTGTCGATACTTTTAACTGTGTCGATACTTTTACCTGTGTCGATACTTTTAACTGTGTCGATGCTTTTAACTGTGTCGATACTTTTAACTGTGTCGATGCTTTTAACATTGTCGATACTTTTAACTGTGTCGATACTTTTAACTGTGTCGATACTTTTAACTGTGTCGATACTTTTAACACTGTCGATACTTTTAACTGTGTCGATGCTTTTAACATTATCGATACTTTTAACTGTGTCGATCCTTTTAACACTGTCGATACTTTTTACTGTGTCGATACTTTTAACTGTGTCGATACTTTTAACTGTGTCGATACTTTTAACTGTGTCGATACTTTTAACTGTGTCGATACTTTTAACTGTGTCGATACTTTTAACTGTGTCGATACTTTTAACTGTGTCGATACTTTTAACTGTGTCGATGCTTTTAACATTATCGATACTTTTAACTGTGTCGATCCTTTTAACACTGTCGATACTTTTTACTGTGTCGATACTTTTAACTGTGTCGATACTTTTAACTGTGTCGATACTTTTAACTGTGTCGATACTTTTAAATGTGTCGATACTTTTAACTGTGTCGATACTTTTAACTGTGTCGATACTTTTACCTGTGTCGATACTTTTAACTGTGTCGATACTTTTAACCGTCGATACTTTTAACTGTGTCGATACTTTTAACTATGTCGATACTTTTAACTGTGTCGATACTTTTAACTGTGTCGATACTTTTAACTGTGTCGATACTTTTAACACTGTCGATACTTTTAACTGTGTCGATGCTTTTAACATTATCGATACTTTTAACTGTGTCGATCCTTTTAACACTGTCGATACTTTTTACTGTGTCGATACTTTTAACTGTGTCGATACTTTTAACTGTGTCGATACTTTTAACTGTGTCGATACTTTTAACTGTGTCGATACTTTTAACTGTGTCGATACTTTTAACTGTGTCGATACTTTTAACTGTGTCGATACTTTTAACTGTGTCGATACTTTTAACTGTGTCGATGCTTTTAACTGTGTCGATACTTTTAACTGTGTCGATACTTTTAACTGTGTCGATACTTTTAACTGTGTCGATACTTTTAACTGTGTCGATACTTTTAACTGTGTCGATACTTTTAACTGTGTCGATACTTTTAACTGTGTCGATACTTTTAACTGTGTCGATGCTTTTAACTGTGTCGATATTTTTAACTGTGTTAATACTTTTAACTATGTCGATACTTTTAACTGTGTCGATACTTTTAACTGTGTCGATGCTTTTAACATTATCGATACTTTTAATGTGTCGATCCTTTTAACACTGTCGATACTTTTTACTGTGTCGATACTTTTAACTGTGTCGATACTTTTAACTGTGTCGATACTTTTAACTGTGTCGATACTTTTAACTGTGTCGATACTTTTAACTGTGTCGATACTTTTAACTGTGTCGATACTTTTACCTTTGTCGATACTTTTAACTGTGTCGATGCTTTTAACTGTGTCGATACTTTTAACTGTGTCGATCCTTTTAACTGTGTCGATACTTTTAAATGTGTCGATACTTTTAACTGTGTCGATACTTTTAACTGTGTTGATACTTTTAACTGTCGATACTTTTAACCGTCGATACTTTTAACTGTGTCGATATTTTTAACTGTGTCGATACTTTTAACTGTGTCGATACTTTTAACTGTGTCGATACTTTTAACTGTGTTCATACTTTTAACTGTGTCGATACTTTTAAATGTGTCGATACTTTTAACTGTGTCGATACTTTTAACTGTGTTGATACTTTTAACTGTCGATACTTTTAAACGTCGATACTTTTAACTGTGTCGATACTTTTAACTGTTTCGATACTTTTAACTGTGTCGATACTTTTAACTGTGTCGATACTTTTAACTGTGTCGATACTTTTAACTGTGTCGATACTTTTACCTGTGTCGATACTTTTAACTGTGTCGATGCTTTTAACTGTGTCGATACTTTTAACTGTGTCGATGCTTTTAACATTGTCGATACTTTTAACTGTGTCGATACTTTTAACTGTGTCGATACTTTTAACTGTGTCGATACTTTTAACTGTGTCGATCCTTTAACTGTGTCAATGCTTTTAACTGTGTCGATACTTTTAACTGTGTCGATCCTTTAACTGTGTCAATGCTTTTAACTGTGTCGATACTTTTAACTGTGTCGATACTTTTAACTGTGTCAATACTTTTAACTGTGTCGATACTTTTAACTGTGTTAATACTTTTAACTGTGTCAATACTTTTAACTATGTCGATACTTTTAATTGTGTCGATACTTTTAACACTGTCGATACTTTTAACTGTGTCGATACTTTTAACTGTGTCGATACTTTTACCTGTGTCGATACTTTTAACTGTGTCGATACTTTTAACTGTGTCGATACTTTTAACTGTGTTGATACTTTTAACCGTCGATACTTTTAACTGTGTCGATATTTTTAACTGTGTCGATACTTTTAACTGTGTCGATACTTTTAACTGTGTCGATACTTTTAACTGTGTCGATACTTTTAACTGTGTCGATACTTTTAACTGTGTCGATACTTTTAAATGTGTCGATACTTTTAACTGTGTCGATACTTTTAACTGTGTCGATACTTTTACCTGTGTCGATACTTTTAACTGTGTCGATGCTTTTAACTGTGTCGATACTTTTAACTGTGTCGATGCTTTTAACTGTGTCGATACTTTTAACTGTGTCGATCCTTTTAACTGTGTCGATACTTTTAACTGTGTCGATACTTTTAACTGTTGATACTTTTAACTGTCGATACTTTTAACTGTGTCGATACTTTTAACTGTGTCGATACTTTTAACTGTGTCGATACTTTTAACTGTGTCGATACTTTTAACTGTGTCGATACTTTTAACTGTGTCGATACTTTTAACTGTGTCGATACTTTTAACTGTGTCGATACTTTTACCTGTGTCGATACTTTTAACTGTGTCGATGCTTTTAACTGTGTCGATACTTTTAACTGTGTCGATCCTTTTAACTGTGTCGATACTTTTAAATGTGTCGATACTTTTAACTGTGTCGATACTTTTAACTGTGTTGATACTTTTAACCGTCGATACTTTTAACTGTGTCGATATTTTTAACTGTGTCGATACTTTTAACTGTGTCGATACTTTTAACTGTGTCGATACTTTTAACTGTGTTAATACTTTTAACTGTGTCGATACTTTTAAATGTGTCGATACTTTTAACTGTGTCGATACTTTTAACTGTGTTGATACTTTTAACTGTCGATACTTTTAACCGTCGATACTTTTAACTGTGTCGATACTTTTAACTGTTTCGATACTTTTAACTGTGTCGATACTTTTAACTGTGTCGATACTTTTAACTGTGTCAATACTTTTAACTGTGTCGATACTTTTACCTGTGTCGATACTTTTAACTGTGTCGATGCTTTTAACTGTGTCGATACTTTTAACTGTGTCGATCCTTTTAACTGTGTCGATACTTTTAAATGTGTCGATACTTTTAACTGTGTCGATACTTTTAACTGTGTTGATACTTTTAATTGTCGATACTTTTAACCGTCGATACTTTTAACTGTTTCGATACTTTTAACTGTGTCGATACTTTTACCTGTGTCGATACTTTTAACTGTGTCGATACTTTTAACCGTCGATACTTTTAACTGTGTCGATATTTTTAACTGTGTCGATATTTTTAACTGTGTCGATACTTTTAACTGTGTCGATACTTTTAACTGTGTTAATACTTTTTACTATGTCGATACTTTTAACTGTGTCGATACTTTTAACACTGTCGATACTTTTAACTGTGTCGATGCTTTTAACATTATCGATACTTTTAACTGTGTCGATCCTTTTAACACTGTCGATACTTTTTACTGTGTCGATACTTTTAACTGTGTCGATACTTTTAACTGTGTCGATACTTTTAACTGTGTCGATACTTTTAACTGTGTCGATACTTTTAACTGTGTCGATACTTTTAACTGTGTCGATACTTTTAACTGTGTCGATACTTTTAACTGTGTCGATACTTTTAACTGTGTCGATGCTTTTAACTGTGTCGATACTTTTAACTGTGTCGATACTTTTAACTGTGTCGATACTTTTAACTGTGTCGATACTTTTAACTGTGTCGATACTTTTAACTGTGTCGATACTTTTAACTGTGTCGATGCTTTTAACTGTGTCGATATTTTTAACTGTGTTAATACTTTTAACTATGTCGATACTTTTAACTGTGTCGATACTTTTAACTGTGTCGATGCTTTTAACATTATCGATACTTTTAACTGTGTCGATCCTTTTAACACTGTCGATACTTTTTACTGTGTCGATACTTTTAACTGTGTCGATACTTTTAACTGTGTCGATACTTTTAACTGTGTCGATACTTTTAACTGTGTCGATACTTTTAACTGTGTCGATACTTTTAACTGTGTCGATACTTTTAACTGTGTCGATGCTTTTAACTGTGTCGATACTTTTAACTGTGTCGATACTTTTAACTGTGTCGATACTTTTAACTGTGTCGATACTTTTAACTGTGTCGATACTTTTAACTGTGTCGATACTTTTAACTGTGTCGATACTTTTAACTGTGTCGATACTTTTAACTGTGTCGATGCTTTTAACTGTGTCGATATTTTTAACTGTGTTAATACTTTTAACTGTGTCGATACTTTTAAATGTGTTGATACTTTTAACTGTGTCGATACTTTTAACTGTGTTGATACTTTTAACTGTCGATACTTTTAAACGTCGATACTTTTAACTGTGTCGATACTTTTAACTGTTTCGATACTTTTAACTGTGTCGATACTTTTAACTGTGCCGATACTTTTAACTGTGTCGATACTTTTAACTGTGTCGATACTTTTACCTGTGTCGATACTTTTAACTGTGTCGATGCTTTTAACTGTGTCGATACTTTTAACTGTGTCGATGCTTTTAACATTGTCGATACTTTTAACTGTGTCGATACTTTTAACTGTGTCGATACTTTTAACTGTGTCGATACTTTTAACTGTGTCCATCCTTTAACTGTGTCAATGCTTTTAACTGTGTCGATACTTTTAACTGTGTCGATACTTTTAACTGTGTCGATACTTTTAACTGTGTCGATACTTTTAACTGTGTCGATACTTTTAACTGTGTCGATACTTTTAACTGTGTCGATCCTTTAACTGTGTCAATGCTTTTAACTGTGTCGATACTTTTAACTGTGTCGATACTTTTAACTGTGTCAATACTTTTAACTGTGTCGATACTTTTAACTGTGTCGATACTTTTAACTGTGTCGATACTTTTAACTGTGTCGATACTTTTAACTGTGTCGATACTTTTAACTGTGTTAATACTTTTAACTGTGTCGATACTTTTAACTGTGTGAATACTTTTAACTGTGTCAATACTTTTAACTATGTCGATACTTTTAACTGTGTCGATACTTTTAACACTGTCGATACTTTTAACTGTGTCGATGCTTTTAACATTATCGATACTTTTAACTGTGTCGATCCTTTTAACACTGTCGATACTTTTTACTGTGTCGATACTTTTAACTGTGTCGATACTTTTAACTGTGTCGATACTTTTAACTGTGTCGATACTTTTAACTCTGTCGATACTTTTAACTCTGTCGATACTTTTAACTGTGTCGATACTTTTAACTGTGTCGATACTTTTAAGTGTGTCGATCCTTTTAACTGTGTCGATACTTTTAACTGTGTTGATACTTTTAACTGTGTCGATACTTTTAACTGTGTCGATACTTTTAACTGTGTCAATACTTTTAACTGTGTCGATACTTTTAACTGTGTCGATACTTTTAACTGTGTCAATACTTTTAACTGTGTCGATACTTTTAACTGTGTCGATACTTTTAACTGTGTCGATACTTTTAACTGTGTCGATACTTTTAACTGTGTTAATACTTTTAACTGTGTCGATACTTTTAACTGTGTTAATACTTTTAACTGTGTCAATACTTTTAACTATGTCGATACTTTTAACTGTGTCGATACTTTTAACACTGTCGATACTTTTAACTGTGTCGATGCTTTTAACATTATCGATACTTTTAACTGTGTCGATCCTTTTAACACTGTCGATACTTTTTACTGTGTCGATACTTTTAACTGTGTCGATACTTTTAACTGTGTCGATACTTTTAACTGTGTCGATACTTTTAACTGTGTCGATACTTTTAACTCTGTCGATACTTTTAACTCTGTCGATACTTTTAACTGTGTCGATACTTTTAACTGTGTCGATACTTTTAAGTGTGTCGATCCTTTTAACTGTGTCGATACTTTTAACTGTGTTGATACTTTTAACTGTGTCGATACTTTTAACTGTGTCGATACTTTTAACTGTGTCGATGCTTTTAACATTGTCAATACTTTTAACTGTGTCGATACTTTTAACTGTGTCGATGCTTTTAACATTGTCGATACTTTTAACTGTGTCGATACTTTTAACTGTGTCGATACTTTTAACTGTGTCGATACTTTCAACTGTGTCGATACTTTTAACTGTGTCGATACTTTTAACATTCAAAACTAAGTCAAAACTAAGGCAATTGTTCATAGTCCACCTGCTACAAAAAATCAAAAAAGTCCTAAAACACAAGAAAAGGCACGGATTGCTAAAGAAGATGATTGGACGCACTGGTTACCAATGGAGGAGGAATCAGAGAATTCGAAGGAATCAAGCAATCGCGATGAACCCGAGGTGGTTCAAAAGAGAGAGGTGCATTTTGATGAGCTTATAGCTAGGTTAAAAGAGATCGTATTTTTGAAGAGACGTTCTGTAGCGGAAAAAATTAAAATGGCGGTTCAGTGTTGTATAGAATGGTTGATTTTAGTGGTTGTTGATAACGTGTCGGATTGGCGAATGATGAAGAAATTGTTTGAATTATTTAATGGATAACAACAAAACTAGTATCAAAGTAAACTTTCTTCAATGGAATGCTCAAAGCGTTAAACCTAAAATAATTTTATTGGAACAACTGTTGAATCAGGAACATATACACATTGCAGCCATAAGTGAGACATGGCTGGATACAGAAACTTGCATGAAGCTGAGCAACTACACAATCTATCGAAAAGACAGGTTTGATGGGTACGGAGGGGTTGCAATTCTTACCCACAAATCAATAAAATCTCAAATGTGTGAAGTCCAACTCAGTAACCAAGGTATAGAATTGGTATGCGTAAAAGTATTCAACTGTGGCGTCATTAAAAATATTACTTCTGTTTATTGTCCCTCGTCGATCAGAACTTCTCAAAACGATTGGGATGCTTTACTGTCTATTTCTACTAAAAATACGATCATTCTCGGAGATTTCAATGGACACCATTCTAATTGGTCATATAAAACGGACAGTAGGGGCGTTCAAATTTTTGAAGCATTAATGGATAATAATTTTATTACTTTAAATAATGGTAGCCCTACCCGAATAAAAATGGTTAACTTGGAATGTCAAAAGTCTGCACCCGACATTTCTATGGTATCATCTGATATAGCTTTGATGTTCGACTGGTCCGCCATGAATGAGACATTAGGCAGTGATCATAGGGCTATTAAAATCACTTCAAATATTCAGTCTAGTAGTGTGCCATTAGTCCGGAAGAATTTTAAAAATGCTGATTGGACTTCATACAGTAAAATACTTGACACATTATTTTTAGAATTTACATTCGCGGGAGACTTACAGGACGATTATGACAGATTCATTGATTATTTAAACTTGGCCGCAGATCTTTGTATCCCTGTAATCAAAATTAACCTAAATCCAGATAGTAAATTTATACCTAAACCTTATTGGAAGCCTAAGTTATCTAAATGTGTGGCTGAGCGTCGATTGGCTTTATCTAAATTCAGACGTAATCCAAACCCTCAAAATTACGAAGCATTGCAAAATAAGATTTGTGAATCTCAGAGAATGATTCGGATAGCTAAAAGTAAAGGGTTTGGCGACTTTTGTTCGTCATTAGATTGTTCTACATCTCAGTCTACCGTATGGCGGAAAATGAAGTGGCTGAAGGGACACAAATATTCAACACAATATGTAGATAAACACAAAGCTACTGATTTGCTTCTTAGTTTAACACCGGATTTTGTATCCCCGTGCGACCTGGCTTTTGACATGAATAACTCAGAACTGGACGTTGTTGTTACTCCGTCAGAATTTCATAAATGTGTCCGATCTAAAGATACTGCACCAGGAGGCGACAATATTTCTTACTCCATGATCAAGAGGTTACCACAAAATGGTAAAAAGATATTAATGCAATTGTATAATAGAATTTTCACTACGGGTTTTGTTCCTAAACAATGGCGCGATATTGTAATTGTGCCCATCCCTAAACCGGGTCGGGACGTCCAAAGTTTATCATCTCTTCGTCCGATTTCAATGATCTCATGCGTTTGTAAAGTTTTTCATAACATTTTAATGAACAGATTAGAGTGGTTTATCGAGAAACATATGGTTTTATCAAATAACACTACAGGTTTTAGAAAATGCCGCTCAACCGTAGATAATTTATCCGCGTTAGTATCTCGCATTCAAACTGGTTTTTCTAAAAAACTTATAACGGTAGCTGTTTTCATAGATATTAATAACGCATATAACTACGTAGACATCAAAGGTCTATTGAAAATCATGCAACGAATCGGAATAGGATCCAGGATTTGTAGCTACATCTGGAACTTTCTCAAGCTGAGAAACCTTAAAATTACAGTAGGTAATCACGTCATTAGTCGCACGTCCGGTCGGGGATTGGCACAAGGCGATCCATTGTCACCCTTACTTTTTAATTTAGCAACCATGGATGTATGTCGTAGTAGTGGGAACGTATTTCTGTCGCAGTACGCGGATGATTTTGTGTTGTATACCACATGCAGTGATGTCTCATCGGCACAACAACGATTACAACCCGCTTTAAATAAGATGACTAAACTTCTTTTGGATTTGGGTCTTGAGATATCCCCTCTGAAAAGCAGTGTCTGTATTTTTAGGAATGGTGTGTCAAGAGAGACAGTTACTTTAAGAATTAATGAGGTATCGCTGCCGGTGGTACACAATGTAAAATATTTGGGGGTTTGGCTTGACCGATCACTTAGGTGGGCTAAGCATATTAATGAGACTCGAGAGAAGGTGTTAAAATTAGTTAATGTTTTTAAAATTCTTTCTGGATCTGGATGGGGAGTACATCCCAAACATCTGAGGCGGTTATACATCTCAACAGTTCGGAGTAGAATCGATTACGCTTGTTTTCTTTATGATAGTAGCTGTGAAACCCACCTCAGTAAATTGGACAGGGTCCAAAACGTTTGCATGAGGGTTATCGGAGGCTTTATTAGAACCACAGCGATTCACGTTATGGAAAATGAACTGAACCTGCAACCGTTGAAGTTTCGCAGATACTATCTAGCGGGTAAATTTTGGCTTAAAATGAAGTCGTATGCTGATAATGATATCATTGCTGTGTTGGAAGAACTGCAAGCACATTGTCGACAATCACACTGGAGAAGAAAGGTGCCATTATTAGTCAGAATTCACGAGTCTCTTGATTTACTACCTGTCTACACGAGCCCAAAGCTTGAAATGTTCTCACTGGATACTTGGGTTCACAGGATTGATCTATCTCAAGTCATATTCCCTAGATTAGATGGTTTGATAACGGCTAAAAAACACTTCCAAAATTCCAAACTAAGTGAGCTATGTACCATATTTTTAAATAACACGTACTCGGGCTTTTACAGAATATACACAGATGGATCCAAAAACAAAGTAGGTTCAGGAGCAGCGTTTTTCGATCCACAAACTAAAAATGCAGTGCAATTAAAGGTAAACTTAAAATTCAATATAATGTGTACTGAACTTGTGGCAATAGATGAAGCATTATCTTACATTGACTCGTTTGAAAACGGCAATTATGTTATTTTGAGTGATTCGAGAAGCGCTCTTCAACATTTGGCTCGGTGTACCTCGAGTTTTCGGGGTACTCCGATTGCCTACAGCGTGATCAAATCTATTTGTAAACTTATTTCTAAGAATAAGAATATTGTATTGCAATGGATACCGGCTCATGTTGGCTTGGAAGATAATGAAGTAGTGGATCGGCTGGCGAAGGATGCTTGTGATGATGGATTGGTCTGTTCACACTTTCCCGAGCACAGGGATTATTTGGGTGTAGTTAAAGAAGAATGCACTAAAATGTGGCACGAACACTTCGATCAGAGGTCACTGAGCAAGGGAATCTGGTATCGGACAATCCAGCCTGCACTGTCTCGTTGTCCATGGTTCGACCAAGCAAACATGAGTCGTCCGGAAATTGTAATGGCTCTTCGGCTTCGATCGGGACACATTCCAATGAATAGTTTCGCATTTCTTATGGGTAAAGTTACTTCTCCAAATTGTCCGGAGTGTAATATAGTGGAAGACACTTACCATATACTGATGGAATGCGTCCGGAACGAGTCCGAAAGAATCGCACTGTTATCAAAGTCACTGGATGTTGGAAGGTGTAATAGCATGCTTGCGTCCCCATTGTCGACGGACGCAAGATACTTGTATAAGTTGGCAAAACTAGGATTTAGATTATAAGGAACAATTGTTTGTACCGATGAGGGTGGCATAATCAGTTTTTGATTAAACCCTCTATAAATTAAATAGATTAAAAAAAAAAAAAAAAAAAATTATAATTTAGGTCGTGTTGAAAGTCTTCATGTCATAACCCTAACCTCTAGCCCCGTCTGTCAATAAAATCGTAACATTCTTAAAGATTGATATAAAAATGCAAATCACGATGTAACTATGATTTTAGATTGAACAATCACTGAGAAAGGATAGAAAAGTTATAAAATTAGACAAACATGTAAAGATGTCAACTTATTAACATAGGAATCTAGCTGTTACTTAATATTTCATATTATTAAAAGTAAAAGTATAGAATGCTAGTAGTTAACTTCAAGAATAGGTTTAGTTCATACCTAAAAAAAGTCTAACTATCAGTTTTGTCATCGTCTCACGCAAATAATGGTCTATTGATAAAAACGTTTCTCTTAATAGTAGTTGTACGCTATGGGTTGAGCAATCTATGAATACTTTGCTAACGTCTTACTATCTTAAGGAGAAAAAATCTTTATTAAAAAAAAAAAAACTTCTAAGTGTAAAATAGCTTTAAGAGGGATGCGCTAAGGTAGCCCGCGAAATTCAAATTTTCTTTAGTTTTTTGCATTTTGTACGTCAGTGTCAGGTTTTATGTTGATTAAAATATGATTCGCGACTGTAACATAATTACAATCATAATTGTCAAATATTAATTGGCAATAGGCTCGCCCCCTATTACATGGGACTTAAACATAACTGGCGAAATGTGGGTGTACCTGGACACCTCTGCCCAACCCTTCGGGGAAACAAGGCGTGATGTTATGTTATGTAAAACCAGACACTGACCTACAAAATGCAAAAAACTAAAGAAAATTTGAATTTCGCGGGATCCCTTAGCGCATCCTCCTTAATTTCGGAAGTCGGAGTCTTTGGATCTGTATTTTACTTTTTTGTCACCGACTTCCGAAATTAAAGTTATTTGTCACTTTTTAGTAACCTTACCCACCCCAATTTGTATACTACTATTTGTTATGTAAACTACAGCAACAGGAAGTATTATTATAGCGGATTAAATACGTATTATCGAAGCTAACTCAAAAACTACCCCAGCAAAGTTAGTACAATTTATATAGGATCATCGTGTAAGCTTCCTCTAACAACAAAAAAAACACATTAATAAATTAAAATGTATTAATAACAAATGAGCTTTATCAGTTATGTACGAGACTAAAATTAATAAATTATTTTTCTTTAGCAATGAATTCAAAGTCACTGTCAAAGTTAACAAGGCGAAGACATGCATTTTGCTTGAACCGACTTTGATGAATGCATAATTAACAGGCTACCTACGTAATAGTGCGATGAATGGCTATTGTAGTGTTCCTATACAAATACTAAAATTGTAGGTACTAAATAAGATGCCTGTAGAATGAGGCAACGTAGACGAAGTACTTACCTTGACACACAAAATACTGCAAACAAAAATAAATTCTAAACATGTCATTACTTACAAATAGTGATGTTACTAATGTAAATTAAACTTGCAGTGAAAATTCTAAACAATTCTATCCTTCAATACTTGCATTGAGTGATGGAATTGTTCATTCATTCAAGCAATATTTGTTTGAATAAGTAACAACTTATTCAAACTAATATTGCTCTATAATATATATTAATGGATCCTTTAGTGTTTTATTTCCAGCTTACCAGGTAAGTCACTAAAGCCACCTGCACTTGCTATCATAAAATAGTCTCAGAAGTTAAGTCATGAAGATTGGCAACAATGTTCTCCAGTCTGTCATCAATACATGCCAAAAGTGAAGATTATGGAAAATTCACTGTTAACCGTTTTGGGCTGCACAGGCAATTTTCTTGAGACTTGTATTCAATGAGCTGATAGTATGGTGATAATACATCGCTATCTTAGATGCCTTTTCTTTATTTGGTTTGTGTTAATCTTAGGTCAAACCACTATTATAGGGTAGGCAGAGAATGGCTCATCATTTTACTGTCCTTGCATACCTCTTTTGTTTCGCCTACGTCTATTAAAATCTATTCAATCTCGCATACCCTTCCATGTGGGTGCTCTTCATCATTATTATGTTAATAGCCTACATCTTCAAGTTTATTACAAGAGCCCATTACGAATATTGTAATAACTACGTAAATATTATCTCATCCTAAACCTAAGCTCATCTTTCTCCTACTAACACTACAATTATGAAGCAAGTACATTAGACTGCTCTACTCAACTAGTATTCCAAGGTTAGATGAATCAAATAAGAGGGGGACCTCACGCACGCTTAGTTTCGACTTATAGTAAAGCACCGAGCGATGGAAATGACTAATGAGTGCAGAACATTTAGAATTGGGTGCCCCATGCGGCACGCAGCAGAGTCAGTAACCTCAAAAGCGCAGGCGCTCCTTACGTAACAGACTCATCTCGCGTCCGCCAAAGACGTGCAATTGAAACTATATGACAAAATCGTAACTATGAACACGCTAACGATATGTTACGATATATAATAAGCCATATTGTAAAACATATGAAGTAAGTGACACTGACAAAGAGTCACTTTCTAGGTACAGTTAGTTGTAAAGTTCATGGTTACATTAACCGACAAGAAAGTTTATGTTCAGATTTTAAAACTGATTAGGTATCTGTCAGAACACGCTTTTGTTGAATAGCACTACAGCATGTAGAATGTGAAAAGCTGCGAGACTTTGAATGACTGAAGTAACATGAAAAATAAATTTAATGTTTCAGCTCAAGGGGGATAGGTGGTAATCATCATGATGATTAAGTTCTAATAGATAACTCACACTGTACAAATACCATTAAAATACAAATTAATTTAATTTTCATAAACCATCGTTATAAATAGTTACATAATAACAATTGATAAACGTGAATCATATTAATAAACTGATCCATATCTGGCATTATTATGCAAAAATGCAGAAAACTGACTGATACAGAATATTTCTTATGAAGCACAGAATCAATTTATGCGCATCGGGTGTAAAAATGATCGGAAATGAAGCGCATCGCAGGCGTGCCTGCGTCCACGCACACTCCCTCTGTGCCCATTGCACAAGTTGCCTTGATAACTGATAGTAACGTGTTGCTACACTGACAAGCGAAAACAACGCCTACAATTTATATAACAGCTACTGGCAACACAAGCGATGCCCCTTACACCATGTCTCTTAAGATAGTGCCGCTAAGATGAAAAACATCTCATATCTTTAGACAAATTCTATGCATGAAGCAAAGGTGGGGCTTGGTGGGGTTCACTACTTCGTCTTTTAAATAATATTAATGTTCGTCAAAAAAGAAGTATGCAACTAGGACACGTATAAACAAATGTCACAAGGAAGCAATGCGAGTTGCTACAAAATGAGCAAATGAGCATCTCACAACACTCAGATGAAACGTATGCGTAGGTGCAGTTGTATATTTATGTATTAATGATCAAGTAAGACTAAGTACCGAAGTACCTAGACGCTATATAAATACTGGCCAGTTGTAAAGGAATCTTACTCTCCTAACGGCCCGTAACTAATACAAATTGATGCAGGTTTTATTACATAGTTCTCCAAGGACTTACTCCTGACATACAATAGAAAATAAGAAGAAAAAAAGATTCTATTGCACAAGAATATCAAGCTACGTAACCTGTGAATAACTATGCTGTTGTTCACATCCTGTTTGTCAGCATGACGATAGTGATTAAAGAAAAAAGAACTAGTAGGTATGTAGGTAGGTATCAACAGGTACTGAGACATCGATTTGTATCGATAACAGACCCGCGTCTGATAATTAGCAAAAAATTTACTACCTAGTTATCTTACAAAATCTTCAATTCAGATACCTACTTTGCAATAATCAAAATTGACAAAAGGTGATTTCAAGAGTTCCGTGTGTAAAAGCCGAAGTTGGCAAAATCTTCATGATGTATCAATATTGATACGATACACCATTTCAGCACCAGTACCTCTGGATTTATCATCTTGCACACCACAAACCTGGTACACTTTTAGCATCATTTAACAAACTATATAACTAGGCACTTAATATAATAACGTTATAGACCCTAGACTTCTTGAAGACACCTTCTGGTTACGAGGCTCATAGCCAACTGAACTAGAAGTTAAGCGACGCTCCAAACATCATGTTTCCAATTCTGTTTCGTTAAAAAAACCAGTACTTTTACGGAACTGTCAAATGAGATACTTTTAAACTTCATAATTACGCTGATACAAAATCATTTGAGGCAAATCACATACTTTTAATTTTATATTTAGTATTTAAAATCAGTAAATCTTCCTAATATTTGGAAATCATGACATTCGGCCATCCGACACTGTGTTGCCTCCTGGCACACACACAACAATCATAAAATAATATATTTTTTTTACATAAATCATGACAATATATAGCATTAGGAAAGAAAAGAAATAATAAGCTATGATATGTCAATTTAAATCTATACCCATTGCTATGAACCGAAACAAATTTTTGCAAGTACCTATACTTCCAATCGTGCGCTGAAACTGTTTTATACACGAAACTTATAGGTAAGTTTGTGTGAAACGAATAATAAAATGACTAAATTACAATTTCAATCATAACATTCGTACTTAACATATCGAATAAATCAGTAATGGTTTGATAAACAATGCTAAAGACAATGGTAATATTCTTGTGGTTAGCTATTATTAGATTTAAAAAAAATAGCTTAGAGTTAAATTATGAAGCTTTGATTGATCGATCCGGTTTTTTTCTAATAAAAGAATAATGCGACCGGTTGTCAATTATGATTTATATTGATGATGATTTATTTACATAATATTAAATCTAACTCTACGCGTATGTACGCATTGTAGCCACAATCAGCCGCTACACAATAGCCTGATCATTGGAAAGCTTCCAGATCACATCTAACGAACCATGACAATCATAGGCAAGAAGGCACAAATGAACAATGTCATGATTTTTGATATCAAAATTGAAATCGAAAAATCGCAACTACGTCGGCGTCGGTCGTGGCTGCACCGTATTGCAGCGGCAAGTCGGCTATGAAAGTGAGATGGCTCACAGTTCGGATAAGTGGCAGGGGTGCGGTATAAAAGTGAGCGCACTACTACCACTCTGACATAGTTCACGACACTCCACGTGCCACTTCACTGCTGCACGACACTACACATAAACAACAATGAAACTGCTGGTAAGTGGAGACATTCATATATTCACCTATTCCTCATTTCTTCTTTCTTTACCCCTTTCATTATTATCTTTCCCCAATCATTTGAAAGAAACCCCTTTCTCTAAGAGTGAAGTAATCATAGAAGATTGTGGTTATTATAATGATTGGAATATATTAGCATTACGTTAATTTGCAAGTTCTGTGAAAGATTGGCTGCAATCGTGTGTTGTGAGCGGCGGTACAGAATAGGGTCGGCAGATATGTCGACGATTGAACTTTGGTATTTAAATGTCTTCATCTTTAAATTCCTACATTTAATTATACTATTTATCCTTTATCGCGAGTGCAATTGGAACAACTACAGCGACCTTAAGCATAGGTTTTTGTTTGTTTTAGTATCATACCTTCTTAACCAGGATATTTGAAGTACTCATATACTAATGTGATTTTTTAAATTAACGATCTTTTTTAGTCCTAATTAATGTACATAGTTCAATTGTGTTGTGTTCTTCTAAATGCACGTGATCAAACATCAATGTTTCTTCTGTAGGTATGTATCTAGGTATTGATGTTATTTTTAATCATCGTCAATGCCCTCAATTATTTGTGGCCAACAGGCAATATATTTCCTTATTTCGTTTCCTATCTTTGGAGAGAACGGCCTACACTATTGTCTGGTCCCAACACTCAAGAATTTTCCTTAAGTAGGCTCGTGTTCTTTTGGTTTTCTGCCCATAGATCTATGAATAGCTATATTCTTACTTTTATTTCCTTCAAGAGTACTTATGCTTTTATATCTTCAAAAGAACGAATTCCTGCTAAAGTGTCTATTGATTGAATATGTAAGGTGATTCGAGATGTACTAAGACCATGATGATGGACAATCTTGGTACTTTTTTTAATTGTATCACTTCTCAACGATTGAACCGATTTGAATTTTTCTTAGTTTATTTACATTTATATCATATTTTTCCTTTATTTATCTATCTACCAAATACCCTAATAAATACCTAGCTGAGATGTAACATAAACATCACGATCAAATACAGGTGCAGTTCGAAAATAGTTAATTCAGTAACGATATTATTATCTAAGAGCTAAAACAAATAAAAACAGCATTTGCAATTAGCAACCGTATTTTCTAGATCATAACATCCCAAAGTGAAGTGAAATTAAAATCGGTTTAGTTCGTAATCGGTTATGTTTTCATCTGCGTGCGGTAATGTAACATCACGCAATCGAACGCATTTACGATATAAAACCAGATATAATCGAGGAAAGAGTCATTAGCAAACAAGAAACTATTACAATTTCAATTGACAGTGCAACCTCGTTCTAATGAACTTTCGGTTACAAAAATGATCTTGTTCTTCGTAAGTTCATTATATAACAGTTTTCTAGGTCGAATTATTCGATAAGTTATGCGTAAGTTAGGTTTCGTAGTAAACGAAATGTTGACTAGCTTGACAAATACCTACCTACTTAATTACTGTGCAGTGTCCGTAAATAATATTTTTAACAGAAAAATTCAATCAAAATGTAACCTATAAATACTCTTTAGAAAATTATGTGTATTATGAACATCGAGTCAACGTATCACAACAAAACATTGGTAATAAACCGATCAACTATAAACTAGTCCGTCTAATGCTTGCATGATAAAGTGGTCCGACACAATGGAACAACTTGTAATTGGTGATCGTAACTACTTATGTATATGAAGATTGTCGAGGTTACGCTTTGATAGTTTATTTCGATGCTCATTTAGTAAGTCCACCTGCTCTAGTCACCCATATTACGAAATCTTACATAATATGTAATAAAACACATACATATTAGCACATTTGTCCACCAAAATACGTTCTTTAAACATTGAACGAGACATCTATGTTAACCACACTCTATTTACCTACCTTTTGTAATGAAGCATCCATTATATAATCTCAAACAAAAGCTGCTTTTTGCTAACGTAGCATAGCTAAAAGTTAGTTGCTCTCAATGAAAACAATGCCATGCTTGTCGACATGTAAGTGCCAATACACGTTGGAGCCCACTTTCGCCCAACCTGCGTGTCGAATGAGCCGGTTTCACAAGATGCTGCCTATTGTATCTGTTCCATCTTATCTTACGACATTCCGAATATGATTAAGCTCTTCTGTCTGACATCATTTCGTTATTTAACTTGTACCTTTAAAGTTCAAGTGTGTTGCATCGTTTAACAAAATGGGAATTTGTGGTTTCAGGTCGTTTCTTGTGCGCTGCTGTCCCTGGCGACGGCTCTGCCGCAGAGGAGAGTGTCTCTCAAGCCTGAGCAGCAAGAAGTGGAGGACCAGCAGCCAGCGGAGCAGAACTACAACAACTACCAGCAACCACAGGAGTACAGACAGCCACCCCAGCAACAGCAGCAGGAGTATAGACCAGCAGCTAAGCAGGTCGAAGATTTCAGGCCCAAGGTTTCGTTGGAAACTACCACCTACATTCCCATCATCCATTTTGACAAGGAGCAGGGTAACGATGGAAGTTACAAGACATCGTGAGTATTTATGTCAATTAACGACAGTATCTCATTGCAAAAAAAACAATCATAAATGGGTACCATAACCTACCATGGGGTATATGGGAGTTATTACAACATTAGCTTCTAATTTTTATATGTTCTTATATTATTGTTCTATTATTCATTATTAGTTCATGATTCCGATTCAGTTTCATTAATTTTTTTGTCTATAAATGTTATCGAATCATCATCACTGTGCACTTAACTTTGTAGTGGGCATATTTTCTTTTCTTTGCTCTTCAAACGACTAACCTTGATCCATCACTTTTACCATCTCGGAGATTACGCATACTCTTATAAACTTTAGTGAACAAATAAATTATACAGTATCTATTAACAAATTTACTGGTTTTCACGTCGGTTTTTGTAATTTATGTTTTTTTTTTTTACTACGTGTTTTTATTTTTAAAGAATGAATGCCATCATTATAAAGACCTTAGAATGTTGTCAATTTTGTACTTGTTGGACTTTAAAGTCTGAATCTTGAAAATAGCTATTGGGTTTATTTACAATTTAATGGATTTAATATTCGACACTTAACAATTTTAACTCAAATTGTCAATTTGTCAAGTGTTATCTAGACAGCAGTATTAATTTTACATATTAAAATCTTTCCAGTTACGAAACCGGCAACAACATCCATGCTTCCGAGGAAGGTTTCCTGAGGCCCTTCGGTGAAGACCACAACGCGTTGGTCCAGCAAGGCTCCTACTCTTACACCGCTCCTGACGGTCAGGTCATCACCGTTGAGTACACCGCTGACGAGTTCGGATTTAGGGTCAAGGGCGACCACATTCCTACTCCTCCCCCCGTATCCCCTGAAATCCAGAAAGGTCTTGACCTGATCTATGCTGGAATCAAGGCTAACGCTGTAAGTATTATGTTTTTTATTTAAAAATATCTACACAAAGGTATTGCTCAAATTGAACTTCTCGTATAAAGTACTACTAATGGCTCTTGAAAAAACTGGAATGCTAGGCATGCCTGATGTATTTCCGTAGAACAATATAACAGTAACTTGCCGTTATTAGTATAAAGAATGAGATTTAACACATACCTAGGTAATTATATTGGTACCGTATGACTATTTGGCTGTTTATAATGATGTTAGATGTAAGATAACTATAGTATATTAAGCCAAAAACAGCTAGGATCTATCACGCTGCTTGTTGTGATTTCCAGCGATATTTAAAATAATAGTTCACAGAAAACTTACTCAGGAACAGACTTGTAGATTCCTTTTTGTCTAACTTTAATTTCCCGTATCGTCATTTTGAATGTGCGTCTTTGATGCGGCAAAGTTTGGACTGGTGACTGGACACTAATAAATAATTTCCAAAACGCTTCTGAAATATCCAGATCATTCTGGTCTATCGCGTTTGAATGTATGATATTGCTTAAATATTCTGACCATTCAGCTATAGCATTTTATCATGTTGAAGGCGAATGGTAGGACTGCGTGCAATTAATAACTGCTTTACAAAAGAGAAAGGTCCTACGTAGTACCTACACAATTACACATCTAGCGACGACTAAAACGATTTTTGGATCTTTTTATGGTTGAGTCCCACGCTCGATCAGCCATTCAAATTTTAAATATTTGGGTAGATTTCTTTTAGGCATAGTTATTAAAAAAGAAAACAACTAGAACAGGATACAAAATTTTACAATTTTGTGTCCGGTAATTTTGACATCTGCGAGGTCGTAAATCAACCATATTAAGAGTGTTAATGAAAATACTTGTAATTTTACAGGAGCGCGATGCTATCGAAGCCAAGAACAACCCTGAAGGTGCTGCCAGGCAACAGGAAGACAGAGCAGCCCTCGACTACAAAGGAACTTACTACCAGCAGTAAAGTGACTCACAGTGACTCTTAAGTGTTGATACCGTGAACGTTCTGATGGCAGGACCTCCAAATGCCATATACTTTAAGACTAGATATTGCCTAATACCTGCATTATGTCACATACAAAAATCTTAAGACTTTTTATCCAATCATACAATAAACGACTCCAAGACTTGGACCAAGCGTGACCCGTGATTGGATGATAACAAAATGTATTCATTGCCGTATGCAGTATTCACATAGTGTGGTCGTAGGCTTTAAGTTTAGAGTAACAATAATTTGTTATTTTACAAGATAATATAATACTCAATATGACAGATAATTACTATGTATGATATTAGTTTCTGGTCGATATTTTTGTTCCGTTACTGATATCATTTTAAAAGACTTGATCTTGAAGCTAGCTCACGATGCAGTTATGAGAATCAAACTTTTCTTTAGAAACAGGTATCTTGTGAAATGAAGGAAACGTTTGATTTTCACAATGTTACCAGTACTTTATTTCTGCTGTACGGGTGGCGATATAAATTAAACTCCTTAGGATAGTATTCATCATTTTATGGAACTTAATATTATAGACTTGAGATAACTAACAAACTTGGTTCTATAAAATTATGAAAATTATTCTTTATCTAATTTTCTTATTGTGATACAACACCAACAAGAGAAGTGTTCAATTATATTTTTATACTTTTGTAAATACCTTACCATTGTAATTAACTTATCTTTGTATGTTTGATTTAAATAAAAATGTTGTAAAATATATTTTAAAATTCACTTTCCTCTTTTGTATAAAATCCTTTCCAATAAAGAATAGGCAAAAACATATATAAGAGCTGGCCGTCGATAGAACCTAAAGCCCAACCTCCTATTTATGCAATGTTATCAAAATTTGTTCATAGAAACAAATGTCATATAGTGTATCACGAATATAATAATTAAATTGATGTATATTTTTGAAAAATAAACTATACTTATACTTAAAAGCTGCAGAGCTGTAGAGCTTTTGAATAAGACGTCAGGCGCATATTGTTTAGATTTGATTCTGCTGATTTTCTACAATCTACATAATACAGGTTTTCGTCACCTTTAAGGCGTAAACCGACTTACAAAGGGGCCTATTTAAACCTATTCTACGAATAGGTATGATGTTGTACAATATGCTCTTCAAACAAGGAAAAAGAAAAACGGAAAACTAGTTTAGAAAAATAATTATTACGGTATTCAGCAGACAGTTGACTTAATGCTGTAACTGTGATGTCATTACTACTACAGTTATGAAATTGCCAGGCAAATGACAAATCGTGATATGACCTGACGTTTCGGCACCACTAATTCCAGATAGAAAGTAAAGTAAAAAGAATTATACAATCGCAGGATACGATGTTATATTAGAGGGTTACGTCACATGCGTCTGGGCACGCGCTAGTGCTCGCTATTTAGCTGTCACTCAACCCGAGCCAGTGGAATGAACCAGTTTTTACTATACTAGCACAACAATCAGGTATAGCGATACTTTCAATAGTTAGGTATCTACTTACGTAGTCACAATTTGCTACCACTTACGCTTCGTTAAACGTTCTTAATTAGCAAATTAGTTATTTTAAGCGAACCTGAAATGTTAATTACATTTTTATGTTTGTAATAACAGCTTTGGTTACGTTTGTTAATTTCTACATTTCTTGTATGCCAACGTTTTCAGCGTGAATTTGACTGAGTACACAATGGTTACTTATGAAGCACGTACACTCTTGTTTGTACTTACCTAATATATCATGTACGAGTATGTATCTGACATATTTGAGTGAAAATTAGGTTTAACTGGTTATGATAGCCAAACAAGAGTACAATCATCGATTTACATCAATGAGTAGGTACAATCAATATGCCTAGCCTCTTCCTAATTATATTGGGGTTGGCTTCCAGTCTAACTGGATGCAGCTGTATACCAGTATTTTACATGGAGCGACTGCCAATCTGACCTCCATCGTGTTACTCAGTTACTGGGTAACATGAAACCCCTTGCTATGACTGATTGTCAGATTTTTGGGCTTCTAATTCCCGTAACGACTGTCAAAATTCTACGAATGACTGTCGAAATAAACGGTGCTTTCCGAGCCACGGAGGAGTCTCGATATGTAATGGATGGTCACCCATCCACAAACCAACAGCCGCAAGCGTAGCTTAACCTTCGATTGATCTGTGCGGCTGTTATCATTTAGCCAGGAGCCCCTTTGTAGCCCTTCTAGCCAAACAAGAGTACAAGGTAATCAGAACCAAATGGACTTAAATTAAGTAGGAAACTTTTTCTTAGGATCTTTGTTATTTTCTAAATTCATAATAACGTCAATGATGCACAAACACAAAATAAAATTAAATATAATTAATTATTATCTAAAAATAATACTTATAAATTCAGAATGTAAAAACCTATTTGTGTACTGTTATTTTATTTCTAATGATATATTTTTAATAAATTTTTTTTTCTTTGTTCCTCTCAAACAGAGCACCTGCCATCCAATCTCTTTACCACCCTTGGTTGACTGGTAGAGAATGCCTAAGGCATTAAGTCCGCCTTTGTACCTTTTTGTGTGTGAAAAGTTTAAATAAATAAATAAATGTAGAAGTATATGTTAATAAATAAATAATGTCAATTTGCGACGTCTATAGACGTCGCAAATTGACCTTTGAATCCATCATAGCCCCTACAAAATGAAAATCAATAAGTGTGCATTACTTGGATATTAAATAAATGCAGAAGCTTTTAGTTGATTACTTTATATATATTATTGGTTTCATCAAATGCCAGACGTAGAACTGGCTTCGTACGGGTCATTGCGCGTCGATGTGACGACGTAGGTACCTACATGTGCATATTTCACAACGGACCCTCGGTCTTTATCAGACATTAGCTCGTCTAGTGTATGACGGCTTTGTGCAACCTTAGCGTGAACCCACCAACATTCAAATGAAATTTGATCAATTTGCGCAAACACTTAATTAAACCTATGAAGACGAGTCTTTATTCACGGAAGATGATATTAATGATATTACAGTTTGTTGCAGAGGAAATTTAAGCGAAATGCAGGTTGGCAAAGATGTGAGGTAGTAAACTCACAATCGTGACGGATTAAATCATGATAACTTTGAGTTATGTAGTAACAATTTTGTAAATTTCCCACAGTAGGGTAAAAGTATCACATCATACAGAGTTGAAACGTGTATCTATTGATCGCCGCGGTGGTTCCCTGCTTGTTTTTACTTAGTACCTACTATGCATTTTATTGACTGTCTTAACTGTTCTGTGTGTCAACGCTAATTGCGCAGCTATTGCTTTTATTTTGATTTAAATATATCTAGGTTTTGTTTGGAGTTACTTATCGGAAAATTGGGTTTTCCAAACATTATATAGGGAGCTTGTTGAATTTTCTAATTTTAAGCTAAGACATCCATGATTGTATGTTTAAATCACAGACTTAAAATACGATTTGTTCAACATAGACTACCTAGTTGGTCTAGTGGTACTCAGTAGTGGTCAGAGTGATAGGTGGCAAGCGCTACTGCGTAGCATGAGGTCCTGGTTTCGATTTCCGGGTCGTATGCCCGACTAAACCGAATAGGCTCGCCCCCTATTACATGGGACTCAAACATAACTGGCGAAATGGATGTACCATATTAGGTACATCTCTGCCAAACCCTTTGGGGAATACAGGCGTGATGATGTTATGTTATTCAACATCCTTCAAGCTTGGTGGTAAAGAATGAGTGTGGAAGATACTTTCCTGGGGAAGGATTCTTTTGAATTGAAAGAACATGTTTAAGGCACAAATTTTCCGAAAGTATCCGTCTAGTGGTGAAAACTACAAATATTAGAAGGAAATATTTAGGGTGATAAATTTCCGAAAGCGCTCGTCTGCTAAAACAATTTATGTACCAATATTGTTAATAGTGTTAATATTAGCCCACCCATGCAGGTAATGTAACTTAAATAGGCAATGAGCATAATATTATGAACTTATGAACAACTCACCTTTACATTTAATGTTCTTTAAACTCATTCTATTGGATTTACGCTACGCGATATCTATTTTAATTATATACGAAACGGGTTTTAAACGTAAGGGTGAAGTTTTATGTGATGGCTGTTGATAGGAAATGTATGAGGAAAAAAAACACTACAAAGTGAAAAATAACTTTAATTTCGGAAGTCGGTGTCTTGTGTTTTGTATTTTCGTTTTTTGCCACCGACTTCCGAAATTAAAGTTATTTTTCACTTTGTAGTGTTTTTTTTGGAGGTCGGTTGTTTTTTTTTGTAAAAAGTTTTTATTTTTCACTTTTTAGTTGTGGTACCTACCCCACACACATTCGAATACCACTACCTGCTACCAGTGACAGAAACTTATCATATCATCTACATAGCAAGTGGGAAAAAAATACGTATTTTGTAGCTAACTCAAAAACTATCAAAGCAAAGTTAATAAAATTTATATGGGACCAATTCGAGAGCATACCTTTCAAACAAAAAATAATTTTCAAAATCGGTCCACAATTGACGGAGAAATCGGTGGACATACATAAAAAAAAAACAAACATACGCGACGAACATATAACCTCCTCCTTTTTGGAAGTCGGTTAATTAGTCTGTGACCTTATGATAAACTCAGCTTTTCATTTAATGTTCTGTTAGTACTCTTAAATTTACTTTAAGCGACATCTAATTGAATTAGCGAACTAGTTTCTTGCTGATGTGTAACTTGATCCTACGACAATTTTTATATGTGCAGGTCGAAAATAACTGTGTCTGTGCGGGAAAATGTATGAAATTACCTATTTGTCTGTAGACGCTATTAATTCCAGACATAAATAACAGACTGCCAATATTTTCTTTCCAATTTTGTTTTAGTATAATTTTATATTAGGTACTTGAAAATTTTCTGCAATATAACGTTTATTGTACCTATATATGCTACGGCTACAACCTGAAGTGTGGCTATACCTAGTTTTAGCTGGCCACACCTAGGTGCGGCAGGTAGCAGTTGGTTAAAGTTAGTTGTAGCAAATGAAAATGGCTGAAAGGTAGGTTAGGTTAGAACTGTGACCACACAACGGTGCCACGGCAGCGGCCGGTGAGTGCCAGGGTCCATTTAGGCACAAGAGTTATATACTCACACCCTGACACAAAATAATGTAACTCTTGTGCCTAAACGGACCCTGGTACTCGCCGGCCGCTGCCGCGGTAGCGTTGTGTGGTCACAGTTCTAACCTAACCTAACCTACCTTTCAGCCACTGTCTACGCCTAGTTTTAGCACAATGCAACCGGTTACACCTAGTTCTAGTCGTGAATTAATAGGCTACATCTAAGTTTAACCAACTGCTACCGTCCGTATCTAGTTGTTGCCGGCTAAAACTAAGTGTAGCCGCATTTCGGGTTTTAGCCGAAACATATACATACTTACCTATACAACGGTAGCCTTACTTGCATTATTGTAGACAGGTTTTGTCAGTACTACTCACCGCTACGCTACTCATACATTATGTTGCAATTCCTGATGAGTAAAATATTACATTAGAATACGACCCGGACATTATTCACAAACCACCTCAGTTGAAGTCGTAAGTCATAGGGCGATCCCCAAGGTTGTCTGGGGGCCTTTTAGCTAACAAACATGTTAAATACTAAAATAACTTTTATTTTGCTTTTATAGGATTGACAAACAAGATGGTAAATCGATGAAAATGCTATTTTTTATGATTCGCATATTTCTTACGAAACAATATTTTACAACAAAATAAAACGTCGTCCAAGGCTGGATAAAGGTGCTGTTATCGCCATAGCAACAAAATTGTGCGCAATCAATTTCAAAAGGGAAAGATGTGATTGATCCTATAAATCTACATACTATTTCCACTTTTATAAATAATTGAGCCTATTTTTAGATCTCTAGCATTTTCTTACAGTTGGTCTCAGTAACTAAGCTAAGTACCCCGACCAAACAGGTTAGGTTAGGTTGGAACTGTGACCAACCACGCGCGAGCCACGTTTTTTTGGAACGAAGTTCTTTATTTCTTGTAAACTTTCAGAAATTCTCACGCTAAAAAGTGTTAACTAATACTTGCGACTGTCTTTTTCTAATTCAAAGAGAAAGAAAGAGAGAGAGAGAGAACGCCGGCAGAAAAAACAAAAGAAAAGAGTAAAGTGATTACAGTGTCGTGGGATAAAATTGTACTACACATCGGTCCGAGAAAGTGTGAATTTGGTCAAAATGAAAATCCAAGATGGCGGCTGCGAAAATATAAAAATTTTTCATCATGGATATCATTTTCATGGTTTTCGATGGTATTAAAGCTGATAGCGGGGTCGAAATGTAAATCCAAGATGGTGGCTATGAAAATTTCCAAATTTTTCGTCATGGGTGTCGTTTTCATAATTTTCGAGGGTGCTGAAGCCGATAGTGAGGTCAAAATGTAAATCCAAGGTGGCGGCTGCAAAAAAATGTTTTTTTTTAAATCATACGTGAGAAAGAACTTCGTTCCTGACGGGGGTCCCCATACGTTTATTTTTATTTTTTTGCGTGTGAAATTATCAAATAACTTGACAAAGTGTCAGCGTGTTTTTTTGCGTGTCAGACTCTTACTGGCTAAAACCCACCCGTGTTCCTGCAGTTGCCATGTTGCCAGGGGCCACGGTATCTCTTTCGTACTTTGAACATGAATACCTATTGAAAGAAAAGCATAGTGAATTCGTATCATCTCTTTGACATGGATTCTAAACTGTGAAAACTTAGGCATTGTTGTCTCTTATCTTGTTAACCGGTAAAGAAAAGAATGAAGTTAAACAATAAATTCCATGGTTCCATATTTCCATGGTTCGATAACTAGTTGAAAAGGCAGATTCTTCATGCCTTTATAAGAACATTGTTGAAGCCATGCTAAGTTAATTCATACATCTACCAAAGTACATTGTTACAACAACGTCTTTGAGTCATTATGTAAAAGCATCCTTTATTTTCTCTTTTGTAAAAAAAAACCTGATTGCTCAAGCACTGTCATGGGTGTGCCATCAAAAATGCATACCATAAAATGTTTTTATGGTACCTTAAGTCAGGATGTGTTGTTAATAGGGCTTGTAAAAGTCTTTTATACGCAAACACCTTGATTTAAAATTATTTATTAAGAAATAGCAATACTATATGCATTCATGCATGCTATGTTCCTTAACATGGGACCTGGAACCTGGTAGTTTGCAAGTCTCGAGTAAATACTAAATGGAGTTAACTCTAGATAAGCAAACACCATCATTGACTTCAGCATCACTAGCTTTCAGGTAAGGTAGTGCTCAAACGCCTACGCAAAGGTCTACGTTATGTCTACGCCGCGCTATGCTCAACAAGGGTCCAGCAGACACTTCTTATTTATAGAAACTTGTAATAGAATAAGGTAGATAATATAATAATAGGTAAGTATGTATAGTCAAGTCTTTTATGTCTTCGTTAGTTTTCAAATTTTCTTCCTTTATGAAGTCAGGACATACCTTTTGAAGCTACGACACTGAACAGACAATCGCATAGAAGATTATATCTAATTACTTGATACCAAAGATCAAATCGCACGATTGACCAATGTCGAGTTGACACCAAACTTTTTATGGCCTGGCCATTTTATGAAATACTAGCTTCTGCCCGCGACTTCATCCGCGTCCGCGTGAAACTTTTGCTTTCGACCCACTGCGTCGCATCGCATTGCCCTTTCGCGCTATTACTTTGTCTGACTTTTTTCTTTTTGCTCGGCTCCTAATGGTCGTAGCGTGATGTTAAATAGCCTATTACCTTCCTCAAGAGAGCTGTTAAATGCAAAAAGATTTTTCAAATCTGACTGATAGTTCCAGAGATTAGCGCGTTCAAACAAACAAACTCTTCAGCATTATTATTAAAAAAATATATTAACTGTCAAAGTCTGTCAGTGTCACATTTTGAATTCGGTCTGAAATGCAAAGAAGATGATTGGATGTCAGTTTGTTTGCGGTATTGAAACTACGACGATATATAAAATGCTGAGTCGGTAAAGCAGATTCTAGTTTGCAATGAGCAGACGAAAATAGCCCTTATGGTGATGAACATATTTTAGATGTACCTGTACATAATTTTAATCTCTGAATTTGATAAAGGGCCGAAGGACCAAATTTCTTTCTTCTTGTCTACCAATTTGTTAGGGGAAAAATAAGCTTACAGGTAAAAAAAAACTGATAATTTAAAGCGATCATTGGTAAAAACTATATTTCTTTTGATAAATTAGAACACAATATTTCACCTGTAGCTGTGTAATAGTGGGCCTATTGCCACCCCACTATGGCTACGAATTATAATTCCCGGCTGCTTCTGAAAAACATCGACCCTTGGACCACGCATAGCCGTCCTCTCATTTTCACTCTTGCTGGACCAACGAGGCAGTCGAATTAGACAAATGACTAGAGTAAAATACTTGCAGACTTTGATTTTATCAAGTCGGGTTAGCATTATGTTCATAATACGAATCCTTAATCTTTCAACGCCCTGAAAAGAGAATTAAATGGAGATGGGGGAGTGGATTAGATGTATTGCGTATATTGCTTTATTTAGCGCACTCCCTTAGTCATATTTCAGTAAACTTGAGATCCACTCTAACGTGATGGAAACCTTTTTTTATTACCTATGTGGTTAGATAAAATCCAACTACAACAAAAACTCCAACTAAAAAGGTATAAACAAGACATCATAGACACGTAAAAATAAGTTAGGTATAAAAATCCGGAGTCACATGTCATGTTAGGGGGGCATAAATCGAATAGATAACGTGTGACTCCGGATTTTAACTAATGGTCCTTTAAGAGAAAGTGTTTAACAAGAGAGTTGATGTTGATCTCCTTACCATATTCCAGAGGGTCTGCTTGACAACAAAACAATCAGATGAACAATTGAAGCAGCATTTTGCGTGTGAGCTAGCACCGTATCCCTTGTCCTTGTTCACTGAAGAAGGAATGCGCAAGGGCACGAAATCTTCCTTCTACTCAACTACAGCACTAAAAGAACTACAACACTTACTCTAAGACCATTAGTTCAGCCAGTACGTGTCTTAGCAAATTACCCTAAATCGAAATTCTTTCACTTTTTTGAAAAAAATGCTCATCTTTGACTAGCTGTATCTTCGCAACCAATAGACCTAGAGTGCTTGGGTTGAGCTCAAATTGTAGAAAATTTTGCTTGCTTCCCAAAAATATGAATTACCGGTACCTAAAAATGCGTCTTTAAGGTATATTAAAAAAATCCGGAAAATCCGAAGTCACACGTCGTGTTATATTTTAAATACCTATTGGGAATATCATTAAAAAAAAAAACCAAAAAAAAAATAAAAAAAATATATTTGTCGGCGATTTTGTTGTAGTTTGATTTTAATTTTTATAACTTTTATTTTTATTTATACATACCGGTCAAAATAATAACCCTCCTTTTTGCTTCGCCGTAGTCGGGTAAAAAGTTATGTTCTCCTGTAGGTATAAGACAAAAACTGGTGGTGAACTCATCTTCTATTTTTGTCCCATGACTAATATTACATATGCTAAATTAAACCTGCTGATTAACTAGGTAAATCAAAAAACATTCATCATACTTTAGCGGCTTCTAAACAGTCTCTAGTCACTTTATTGCAGCTAACGAGAATTTACTAAATAGGTATTATTATGAACCCATAAACCTACTTTAGTCTGTTATTAAATTTCGTTTGTCCTAAAGGGCAATAATTACGTATTTTACATAGGAATAACGCTATCTACCTTATGAGGCCCAATGGACATTCTGATATGAAAATCTTATAAAGTTCAATTGATATCGGGGACCAAAATTGTGAAATCTAATTGAATAAAATAATTTTGTAAGCATTCCGATCTTCAAAATTGTTAAGATAATTCGATTTCCATTAGTATCTGATTGTTTAGCATGCGTACGTTTGTAAGTGAGCGTCGCGGAGATGTATCGTCGGGATGAGCCCGCGCCGGCGTCGGGTCGCACGAAGTTCATAGGTAAACACGGCGGTATATAAACCCCATGCAGTGTCAACGAGCACACATTTGTGCCTGTGATTGCATCCAGTCCCTTTGTACTGACGTCCCCTGCCCTACATCCTAACACAATGGTGAGGAAACATTCATTAGTTATTTTAAAACACCGAAAAATATTCTTTTTTCAAAATCTTTATTGACAGATTGTCAATCATTGATTCGTGATCTCTGTCGTGACTAGAAGAGTCACACATAGAAAGCTTATCGCAGAACTTTTATCCTTTGTAGTTAAGCGTATTAAGGTTTTATACACATCGATTATTTTCATTCTTTTTCATTAAGTGAGAAAAGGCTTTACTAATAAGTGTCCTATGACTCTATGGGCTTACAATTTCAACCTTTTATGTCGGCATTAGAATATGAATATTTATTAGATCAGATGCATGTAATCTGCATTTCCCTAAGAGCTCAAGTATGCTAAAAGCTAGTCTTTTTCATGTTTTTGTTTCCTGTTTGACGTAGATGCCTAAATGATGAGTTTTAAATGACAATTTTATCATAACAGTAAATAGAAGATTCAGGGAATGTTAGATATATATTTAATTAACAAACGAAATTAACTTATTGCTTTATTTTTAATAATTTCAGCCTTCACGATGCTATAGGTACAAAAAAACTATTCACCATTTGTTTTAACAAATAATAGATTTTCTTCTGTAAATGTCTACTAGCTAAAAAAATTATCGAAAACATTAACTGAAACTACTGAAAGCATTGAGTTACAGGAAAATTTCAGGAAGTCTATAATTTGCTAATATTAACATTTAGAGAACTAATTAAAATAACTTTTTGCATTTAAGACTAGGTGCAGTATGTAGTCATCATGCTTATTATTTTTTACAAACGATAGTCATCCTGAAAATTTTTGCAGTTACAATATAATGACTACTGCTATTACAAGCTCATGAAATATTCAGACAAACAAATAAAATGTTTTGTTTATGTCCGAATATTTTGTAAGTTGCACAGAGTGGGCGAAATTATAATAGATTGACAGTTTGTAGACGAAGCACTCTTTGGTTACTAAATAGATGTGATTTTAATGCGAAAGCAGGCTTTTGCAATTGCTCGTAAAACCATGATTTTCAACAATACTGCCTGCATATTTATTTGCATTTATATTTATTACTTTTAAAATTACTTTTAGTAAATTTCTAATTCGATAAAACGTCATTCTAGTTACAGTACATAGGTAGATTTGAAAGTTATGAAAGCTTCAGCTTTCTCTTGCTACACATAAAGTTTACCAGTTCATAAAGTATTTTAGTAAGCAAATTTATTACCGTTACGTTATCACGGGTCAGAAGTCAACACGTGTTTCATGAACAGGAGTTCACAATGCAGTTTTAGATCGTTGTCGAATCACGGAATCCTTTCTTTCCTCAAACCGACGATTTCTACCCACCTAACTCACGTTTTTGAGACGAGTAACTTCCTCTATGAGTAAAGTTTGCACAATATCAATCGTAAAACATAATGTAGTTGTTTTCAAACAAAGAACTTTTGTAACTGACAAACGAAACGTATGTATTGTCTAGTGTGGCAGTGCGTGCAATATGTGCTAGTAGTGTGAACCAACGTACAGTATGCCATTCTAGAACATTATCTTTCATCGTTTTCAAACCGTGACTCTGTTAATTGTATTAGTTATATTTAACTGTTAAAGAACCTGATGGATTATGTATAAAAGTGCTACTGCAAAACTCTATTGATTGCCGATAAGACTTATTATTATACACAAAATAAACAAAAATCGGCCTGTCGGACCACGCACAATGAAGGGTTCCCTAGGTGGGATGAACTTATCCCAAGAACAAACTTAACATTGTAGTTGAAAACCATGTTCTCCCATACATTCCAACTGCAAATTTAAGTTTGTACGCACAATATTGAGAGATTTACCATGTTATTTAAAAACCATAGACTTCTTATAGGTTTTCCTGTAATTTATGAGTAAAGTTACCATTCTCAGATTTTTTTCAACATTTCAGTCTCAGTATTTTTGGAGATAAGGCCCATGATCAATCTGTTTTCTTAAATATATTTTAACATATTTATTTTAAAATTATAAAATAACTGATATCCTCATAACAAGAAGCCCTTTCGTTTGATACGTCACACGGTAGGTACAATTTGCAAAGCTTTTTTTAAAATTTTCCAATTTTCCTCTGAAAAGGGGGTCACCCCATATTCAAAATTCATTTATTTACATTATACGTCTGTGTTTGGGTCACAGAAATTCATCTGTGTACCAAATTTCAACTAAACTGGAGAAAGACTGGAGATTCGGAGAAAATTGGCTGTAACAGACGGACAGACAGACAGCCAGCCAGCCAGACAGGCAGACAGACAGACAGCCAGACAGACAGATAGACACACAGACACACGAGTATTCCTATAAGGCTTTCGTTTTTCATTCGGACGTACGAACCCTAAAACGAAGAACGCTTGATTTTCCACGCCAAGGATTCCACTTGTTCAAAGCTCATTAGCAAATCTATTAACTGTTTGACATAAAATGTGATTTATCATCAATTGATTTTGTCGTAAAACGCAAAATACAAACTATTACAACATGCGTTTCCATATATCCATGCATACATTTATTGCGCCTATTTACAACTGGAATCTATCCGCGACAATCCGAATAGATGGATACCCTTGCAACACGAGGAAATGTCAGCAGTGATTAGACCATTCATCTTGATAGTTAAGAGATCAATAAATGCAACATATATCAGCATTGTGATAGCTATTTCTACAGTGCCTATTGACAGTACAAATGAGCTTTTCATTTGTATAGGTTTCCGACTGATAATTGTGACCTACAGAAACTATCTTGATTAAATTACAATGACCGCGCGAAACTGATTGTGTGATAGGTCTGTGTGAAATAATTAGAACTCTTGTAGATTGCGTTAGACTTCAATTTAAGCAAGATTTTCGGTCTTATCTGAAGTTCCATGAGTAGTCGCTGATTTAATTAATTATCAAAGAAAAAGAACCGTTGATTGCGACTCCGAATAAAAAGATAATATGGTATTGGCTGAAAAGATTATACGTTAGAGATATATTTCAATTACAAACCCAGGAAACTTTTCAACTTTGCATCTAGATTAGGTATCAAGAGTTTCAAGTGTTTTTAACCGACTTCCAAAAAGGAGGAGGTTATATGTTCGTAGCGTATGTTTTTATTTATTTATTTATTTATTTAACAGTTTATGTACACACATTTAAACAGATAAGAAGGAAGGAACAGAAAAATACGTACAAAGGTGATGCTTATTTCTATAGAAATCTCTTCCAGCATACCTGCGAATTGATTGATTTTGAATTTTTTATGTATATCCACCGATTTCTCCATCATTTGTGGACCGATTTTGAAATTTTTTTTTTTTTTTTGGAAGGGTTATGCTCTCAAATTGGTCCCATATAAATTTTATTAACTTTGCTTGCGTAGTTTTTGAGTTAGCTACAAAATACGTATTTTTTTTCCACTTAGTATGTAGATGATATGATAAGTTCCTGTTCGAATATGTGTGGGGTAGGTACCACAACTAAAAAGTGAAAAATAAAAACTTTTTACAAAAAAAAACAACCGACTTCAAAAAAATAAAAACACTGCAAAGTGAAAAATAACTTTAATTTCAGAAGTCGGTGGCAAAAAACGAAAATACTAAACCCAAGACACCGACTTCCGAAATTAAAGTTATTTTTCACTTTGCAGTGTTTTTAAGTAGTACATTTCACCCGAGTGGAATAAATAAAACACGTGTTTATTTAACTTTGCTGAAAAATCCCTCAAAATTATCTATTAAATTTTTCTTACGCTAAATCAAACCTGAAGAGACAGAAAACCCGGACAGTTATGGCTTGTGGTGTAACTCCAATGCATGTGCACAATATAAAACTGACGGTGCATATAAATCACTGAGTGTGGTTAGCGGTTTCAACACACGATTTCTATAAACTTATTTTCATTGTTCACGAAGTAAGGACTTTCAACCTTTGTGTCTTCCGGCATGAGATGGATATATACCATCGTTGTGGACAATTTGCAAGTTCGTGTGAATGTTTAGATGAAACCAATATCTAATGTGGCAATGATACCTTAAAGGCATCCTTTCCTGTTTCACTTTTAATAATTGAAAAGATAAAGTGCGCTTCTTTGAATCAATCTAAACATAATTAGTTGTCTTTAAGTATACTGGTATAATTATGATACGATTCAGATTCATAGTAAAACTCGTAATTCATGAATTAATTAGAAACCTATAACTAAGCTTATCCCACATCTGGGCAAAGTTTTCCCTCAAGAATCGTGACTGATGGAAATCGGTACTTACTTCTTACAAAAATCTAAAGAAGACATACAAATCATCTCGCCATCTCCTTTCTACGTGGTCTATCGGTGCCCCGTATCTCAGTTTCAGTGCAGAAAGTTATTTTGACTAAAGAAGATTTAGTAATACGAAACGTAAAACACGTTTACTTTTAATTCTTACGTTAGTTATAATACTTACGATTCCATAAACAGTATAGCAGTATAGCATGCATAAATACACAAAATCCAAATACGATTAAGAGCAGTGGTGGCCCAGTGGTAACGGCCGCGACTTACTAGTTGTTAGGTCGTAGGTTCGACCCCAGACAGCTTTATTTTGTGTATTTTTTTTAATTACCACTGCTCTCAATCCGTGAAGGAAAACATTGTGAGGAAACCGGCAGGTTTTAGAAGACATGTGACATCTACCAACTTGCACTAGGCCCGCGTGGTGGATTACGGCCCAGTCCCACTCCTCGAAAGGAGGGAGGCCTGTGCCCCAGCTGTGGGAACATTATGGGCTGATTATGCTAAGCTTAATTTCTTTAATTTATCAGTGTTCAATTTTTTATCACCTCAATCAATTTTATTTATACTTTTTTATTGAAGTGAAAACTTCTTTAGGCGCGTTAGGCATTTTTGAGATGGGACTTAACCATTGATTTCGCGACACTGTGAAGAAACCAGATTACCGCGGTGCGTGGAGTAAAAGACATCAACGCGTTGATTACCGAGGTGCTGATTTTTTTTGAAGTTTCACTTCTGTCGGCACTCCCGGAGTGCCACTGTTTTTTTCATCCTTTTACATGGAAACTTCGTATAACGTAGATCAACTATGCAAGTGCTTCGCTGTAAAAACAAGACGCCTACAAGTTTATAGAACCGAACAAATAAAAATGCTTGTGAAAAAATGCTACTCGTAGCGGTCAGGCGTTCGCTTTTTAGATCGGCATTTGTTTCATTATCAAACTCAAACAGTAACTTTCATAGCTCTCTCTGTGCCTAGCCTTTTCCCAAGTACGTTTTTTTTTTTTGGGTGGGAAATCGTCAAATAACTTCTCCTGCTCTGGGCGGAGCGGGAGGGCGTGTCAGACTCTTACTGACTAAAACCCACCCGTGTTCCTTCAGTTACCGTATTGCCAAGGGGGCCACGATTTCTCTATCGGTTTTCTTCGAACCCCCGGCAGGCATTGGCCCTAGCGAACCCCGTCAATTCTGCTGACATCTCTTTGAGGCGCGCGTGGAACACAACGCGCCGTCGACCCGGGCTTGGCCCTTATCGGACGGCGAGCTACCCATTGCTCACCGCCCGCAAGCCCGCGCCTACGGTGGCCGTAAATCTTCCCGTGATTCCCGACGCCCAGGGCGTCTCCTCCTGCGGCGGTTAGGGGCGTGAGGGCGCGAAATTTGCCTCTCCTTCACGCATTCCACCTCCTCCTTCGCAAGCATTACCGCTTCGCAGAAGAAGGTGACGGCCTGCCATTTCCTCTCGCTCCGTACCATGGCGTGAACCAAGGCCGGACGCGAGAGATCACCGCCGCCGATCGCCTCCACGAGGACACGGCGATACTCCGCCCAAGCCGAGCAGACCTCCACCGTATGCTCCACCGTGTCCTCCAGGCGATCCACACAATGGTGACACCCGGGCGTTTCCTCCCGCCTTATCCTGAACAGGAACCTCCCGAAACAGCCGTGTCCGGTGAAGACCTGGGTCAGGCGGAAAGTGAAGACGCCGTGGCGCCTCTCTAGCCACTCCTCAAAGAGGGGTCTTATCGCCGCAATTGTGGCGTGCCCAGCGCTGGATTGCGATAATCGCACTCTCCATACCGCCATGAAGATTTGGAGTCTTGGAGGACCAAACAGTAGATACCTTCGCCGTCATCATAATCAGCTTATAATGTTCCCACTGCTGGGACACAGGCCTCCTCTCTGTGAGAGGGAGTGGGCCGTAATCCACCACGCGGGCCCAGTGCGGGTTGGTAGATGTCACATGTCTTCGAATTTTTGGTTGTAGGACATGCCGGTTTCCTCACGATGTTTTCCTTCACCGTTTTGAGAGCAGTGCTGATGAAATAATTTACACAAAGTAAAGCGCCTGTCTGGGTTCGAACTCACGACCTACAACTTGTAAGTCGGGGCCATTACCTCTGGGCCACCACTGCTCTTAAAAAACCAGAACCTTTATAGGATCACTCGTGTGTCTGTCTGTCTGTCCGTCTATCACAGTCAATTCCTACTCCGTATCTGATAAATCGATTAAGTGGAAATTTGGTACGCATATGTATTTCTGTGACTCAAACATGGATGTGTAACGTAAAATTTCGAATATAGGGTCACTTTTGGGGGGCAAATAAGAAAATTTAAAAGAAAGTTTTTCAGACTGTATCGTGTGACATATCAAATGAAAGGACTTGTTACGAGGATCTCAAATATAAAAAAAAAATTAAAAGAAACACATTTGAAGATATTTATCTCCGACACAACCGAGCCTAAAATTTAAAAAAAATACAGAGAATGGTTCTTCACTCAGATTTCAGGAAAATCTATAAGAAGTCTATGCTCTTAAAATAACATGGCAAATCTATCAATATTGTGCGTACAAACTTATATTTGCAGTTGAAATGTATGGGTGAACATGTATTCCAACTACAATGTTAAGTTTATATTTGGTATAAATTCATCCCAACTACGGAATCCTTCATTGTGCGTAGTCCAACATGCCCTTGGCCGGTTTTTTATTATGTTCTATAGGTATGAGAATGGTTACTCTACCTACTGTATTTTGCTCCACTAGGACACATATATTAAATGTTGTGTTTTATTTGATTCATGGAAATAATTATCTGGTTTAAAACTAGTATTGCTTATCGTGGTACTTATTAACTTATTGATAAAGTATTGTAACACTACAACGTAGAAGAAAATTGTACCTATACTCCACGTAAATATCGTAGCTTGTTTTTTTTTAGGTATGGCATCTCGTAGTTGACCTCTGAGATCATGACTACTTAACCGGGATTTCTTGTGGGTGACTTAAGCTACTACATTTAAAACCTCCAACCAGGAGTTATTCAACTATGCTAATTAAAACTAGGTGAACGCTCGCTAAGGGCACCCCCTGTGGGGTACAAACCTCGGCTTAGGGCGTCAACTGGAGGGAGGACATCAAGGATGGGACGGCCGGGATCAAAGTTTTGATCATGATTATTAGTCGGGGAATTTAAAGCTACGTGCTCAGCTGCAACAACTGCTGGCACCTCGTTATCGAGCAAGGGTCGGGGGGGAGTATCATTTACTCAAATATCGTATCGCTAACTTATCGTATTTCGTCACACCTTGTATTTGTCCCACTCCAACTATTTCATTTTGTGGACACTTAAGTTTTGTATGTGAAAAAAAAGTAGTGGCATTTGTATTTTTTTTTAATTCTTCCTTAACAAAATTTTGTTTAATTAATTTATCGTTTAATTCTTTCACAGATCTCCTTATTCTTCGTACTTCTAGTAGCTGTGACGTATTCAGCGGCGCAAGGGCAGTCCACTGCTCCGATACCGATCATTCGCTATGAATCAGAAGGACCTAATGTTGATGGCTCATATAAATGGCTGTAAGACTCTCTTCGGATTTAATTACTCCTTGAAACCATCTCATTTGGAGCGACGATTTTCATTTCGCAGAACTAAAAACCATTGCAAAATAAAAGTATCAGAAGTAGCTGAAATTCAAAATTTGTATTCAATTGATTGTTTATTATATTTTGAAGCAAGTGAAAAAAGTATGTAGGTATTTCCCATCGAAAAATCTATGTGTAAAGATATTTAATTACATATGCACAAAAATGTTTTTTTTTTTTTAATTTGAACTATACTCACCGTAATCAAACCAAATCGCGCATTATGGGTAGATAGGTGGTAGGTACATAAAGGGACATTTAAATAGAAGCCTCATATTCACCATGTCCGAGAAAAAAGATTATAGTGACAATTCCAGTTAAATTCAGTATCTACATAACATAACATCACGCCTTGCCTTGTGTTGTATCTACTATCTACAATTCTACATACTTTTAACAGCTTCTATTATGCATAAATTAATACTGGGTGCAGTGTTTTTTGGGTTCGATTACCACACTAAGCAAATATTGGTAGATTAATATGGTTTTTTTTATGCCTATTTGATGATATCTAGGTGATGATCATATTATATTTTAAGATTGCACTGTACCTGTGAAAAACGAGTAAAATGTGATCAACAAGATCACATTTTACTCGTTTTTCACAGGTGTATTAATGTATTAATTTAGAAGAACTTTTATGTAACTTTTAAATGATGACTAAAACTTTAATGATATTAAATTAACATTTATTAGTTAACAGCAATGTTAAGTCTGCCACTCACTACATTGTCTGCGATTGCATACAAGATTGTAAGATAAACACATGTCGGTGAAGTGTATAAGCCATCTATAACATAATGTACGTCATCATGTCATCTTTTGAATAAAATATGAAATCTTAAGAGATAAGGATCACTCGTTTAGGGATTGCAAGGTAAGATAATATTTTACACTGACTGTACAAGTTGGTGATAATATTATTTTTAGTAACGTGTGCTTTTTATGTGTAAGAAATATTTAGGTACCTAAAATTATTTTGGAGACACACACTCACTTACTTTTGTTGCCAATGTTTTGCCTAAAGTCTGTTGTGGTGCACAGCTTTTAAGCTAAGATTTTGACGAAATATGAAAGGTCCATTCTCAGAAATATGACCGACTGGACAAAAGCATCCCTGATATCCTCACTCGGTCCAGAGCTCCCAAGAAGCAATCCTTGGTAGCTTAAAGAAGTTCAGTTCATCCCGCATGTCCACCATAATTATGCCTAAAACAATTTTTTTACATTTCCAGTTACGAGACGGGCAACGAGATCAACGCTGAAGAGTCGGGCTACGTGAAGAACTTCGGGCAAGGCGAGGGCAAAGAGATCCAAACCGCAGAAGGCAAATTCAGCTACAAAGCTCCAGACGGCTCGCTCATCGCACTCACGTACATCGCAGACGAAAACGGATTCCAACCACAGGTAACTCAATATGTATGCAAATATCTTGCTTCCAAGAAATAGGCGTAGGTAGTTAAATTTTCCTCCTTTTCAATCTGATAAGGTTGGAATAACAGAATAAAGAAACGGTGTAATGCACTCTGTAAAATTGCGGAGTTTCACAACAAAAAATTATGGGATATAAAAATCTTGCGAAAAGGTATTTATAAGAACTCAAAGGCTCTCAACAGTTTAACAAATTAAACACTGCTGGTTACGCCTTTAACCATAAAAGGATGCGACCAGATTGAAGCATCGTTTCAACAATTGTGTAATAATGCATAAAATAAAATGACGACTTAACACCTGCTAAATTGCAATTATATTTATACTGCCGATGCCGCCGGCGAATAGAAGCCTTGACATCTTTCCGTCGGGAATCACAATAAGTTGTATAATCCTCAGCAGACGTTTCACGGAATCCGGTATGGTGAACAAATTAAGGCAAGTCCAAGTATAATTAAATTAAATAGTTGACGATAACATCGATACGCAAGTTAAACGAACCGGGTCGAAGTAGATTATGCGTTTTATTTTCGGTAATAAGACGTAATGTCCATAAGCGTGGTTAAATTTATTTATATTTATAACGAATTCCAACGTAAACCAAATTGCTCAGTCGTGTCATAGTTCGGTCTTTGTTTTAACTAACCTCGAACGGCACATCAGTCCAAATCTAGACAATACCAGCGAAATCAGCATTGACCTACAAAAGAGATTCTAGCAGCTTTTTATTTACACTATATTTCATTCAATACTAAAACACATCGTTTCGTAAGGAGACAGTAATTGTCCATTTGGCGTTATGTAATAAACGCCTACAAAGGTGCCCAAAGACAGTGATACATCTTTGTTTCTGTAACGTGTAGATTGATTGTATTTATGTATTCGAAATGCCAGCCTTACGATTAAGGTCTTCATTATTTTGCGCTCGCGATGATGGAATACCTAGTTAGAGTTAGCTAAACCGCCAACATTCTATCCTGTTTTAAAATTTATTAGGTGGGCGTCCTTGTACAGTTTTTTTGCATGAAGCTATGTGAACCCTAGTAAGGAAAACATTGAAGTGGATAGGTCAACGATGCGGTTGCCATTAAAACTAAATTTAGGCAAAAATCTGCATTAATATAAAGGGTAATGCCGAGATAAAACAAGGAGTGGTCCGTGTGAAGGCATAGGTAGTAAATACTCGTAAAACGTCTCGAGCCTGAATCATCATTGCGTAAAGCTTTAGGAAGATGTCTGCGGTGCGCGCGCGCTGCAGTGGCGTGGTTATGGGTCTTAGTTAGCCAATGTGTGTGCAAATGTCGCAGTAAAATATCAAACGTCGACCCGTGACCCGTTCTTAGAAAATGGGAAGGCTCTGGTGTCGACATTGAATATCGACAGCTTCTGTCTCGCCTACCTGACAGATAAGGTGACTCATTAGTGATCTACTATCGACGCCTGCGCAACCTTTGACAAACGAATAGTGACGGTTATACAACTAATTCCTACAACACCTATGGCCACATGTTTGCTGAAATGGTGCAACGTAAACACAATAATCTTGAAAGACCACCGCCTACGCGTAATTTAATTGGATGGTTTGCGTACAAAATTAACGGCTAGATGTTAAGTAAACAAAGGGGGATTGAATTTGTCCATACTTCATGTTATTTAATTTAAGTATTACTAAACTTTTCCGTAAGTATTTTGTAAGAACAACAATAGATCGATATGTTAACATTTTGTCATCAGATGTACAACAAACAATTCAAATAAATTAATAAGTTACCTACTGAGCTTTCTCAACGATATTTAGAATTTATGGACTTGACTTTGATGTTGAAAGTAATCCAATTCAAAAGTTACGTCAAAACTAGTCTGTGAATTATGTATCGGCTATAACGTGATATTTAAAAATAAATGAAGTTAAACCATGTCAATGTTAAAGGTATCATGCTAAACATGGATGGTGCTTAACCTGATATAGATATGACCGTTAAGTTCATTCATTTATTTCTAGTGATGCCAAATTAAAATTGTTTTATTTTATAAAGTGCTCGTAAGCAATACATAAAAGCCTTGTACAGGTTCACACACAAAAGAAGTTGACAAATCCTAAGTTATTTTTCACATCGTGTTTGACTCACAAACAAAATCGTTAATCGTTAATCCATAGTCAAACATCAATACCACGTTTTATTTAAAAAATGATAAAATGTTTGACAAATTGTTAATTGCCTCAATTTTTCACAAACTGTTCATATTTAGTCGGTAATTTCTTTGACAAACACGACTTAAGACAAATGGTCGTCGATAGAGTATTTGACAATCACTTTGTAAGCTTCTACACCTTAGTGAACTTATTATGACCTCTAGCAATTTTAGACCATACGTAATCGTGGTTGGTGACAAGAGCCATTATGCGCTTATAAAATTTGTGACGTGACGATATTGTCATGGACATCCACGTCCATAAAATATTTGCGAATACGTACAATTTATAACGTTATCGTGAACGGAAATTTAAAAGCTTCTGAATATATGTAATTACAGTATTTATATTATGTTCATCATCATATACTCATTATTAATTGCATTAGGCAGACACTCAATAAATTCTCTTTAATATCGAATTAGATCGCGCTATGGTTTCGTTCTCAACGAATGGATAATATCAAATGGTTGACATGTTGTATTAAAAGTTAACTGTTACCTACTGGTTTACAGTCCTATGAACCATAAAACGTATGTGCTTTTTATTTAACTACTAGGTGTGTGTGCCTTTTTTTTTGGGTGGGAAATTATCAAGTAACTTCTCCCGCTTTGAACGGAGTGGGAGGGCATGTCAGACTCTTACGGACTTACTGACTAAAACCCACCCGTGTTCCTTCAGTTGCCATGTTGCCGGGGGCCATGGTATCCCTTTCGGACTTCTACGCAACCCCGGCAAGCATCGGCCCTAGCGGCCCCGTGAGTTCTGCTGACATCTTTGAGGCGCATTGCTCACCGTCCGCAAGCCCACGCCTACTGTGGACGGAAATCGGCCTGCGACTCCCGACGCCCAGGGCGGCTACTGCGGCGGTTAGGGGCGAGGGCGCGAACTTTGCCTCTCCCTCACGCGTTCCGCCTCCTCCATCGCAAGCGTTACTGCTTCGCAGAAGGAGGTGACGAACTTGATAACAGCGCCCGTCTTTAGTCACCCACCAAAAACCAACTTAATATTGTTATTTTATTTTTCAGGGAGATCATTTACCAACTCCTCCACCAATCCCACCAGCAATCGCAAAAGCTCTTGAATACTTGAAGACTCTCCCTCCTGGTAACAATGAAGGTGCTTCGTCCAACATCAAGCCGCAGTTTCAAGCCGCACCCTTCAAGCCAAGACAGAGATTCTAAAATCTTAACACCACGCACCTAATCTAGTTATGTATGCGAAACAGCGTAACATTCAAAATGAGCGATTTTTGCACATTATTATAATTATTGTGTAAATATAGAAAGTGTAATATATTATAGATACGAGATCTGAAGTATTCAATCATAATTAATTAGTCAAACAGACTATTCTGTTCTTTTAATTTGTGTAACTAAAAGGTTAGGATTTGGTTTTTAAATTTTTAAGCTATATGTTTTGTAAAACTGTGTTCAAATGTATGCTTTGGATTCATACATAACCATTTTGGATTGTTGCTCAAGATATTATACTCAAAACATACTACGTTAGTGTTAGAATTTCTCTAAGAATTTACTTTTGTTAAAAATACCTGTAGAAAAATTTATTGAATAACTTTTTATGCTAGATTGCAACTAGATGTAAGTAAATTTTCTTAGCCAATAAAAGTCATTTATAATTTTAAGAGTTAATGCATGTAATTGATTTTAATAAAGATATTGAATGTATTTCCAGTATTTTCAATGAAGTAGGTATCCTTGTCGTATAAGCTTGACTGCTGTCAATATTAGTATTTAAAACTATGTATAAAGTTAAATTGAAAGGAATCAATAAATTCTTTTGACGACTATATTACTTATCATGCAGTAACATTAATTTAATTGTACATTTCTGAATGGCCTTGTGACTTATGAACAATAATTTAATTAATTAATTACTTTTCTAATAGATACAGTCAGCCTCACAAAGATGTATATATTCCGAAATCTACAAGAATTAATTTAATTTCTTCAATCTTTGCGCTCCATAATACTGTGTCAATGTGTGACACATAGATACACTATTATGGAGCACAAATATTTTAGACCATCACATGAATTCTTGTCGATTTATACGTGTTTTTGAGACTATGTGTGATCTGATTGCGAAAAAAGTTGTCATTCTATTCTATTTTATTTTTCTTTATGGCAATGGTGCCGATGTCAACAATTCTGCCCATGTCAGATATGAAAGGAGAAAACGTGAAAAAAAAAAGTTGCCATTCTCATCCATCTGTTGGAAGTTACTCATCCTAGTGACAGAAGTATTCTGAAACCTGTCATTCTTAAGAAAGAAGTCCCACCACGAATAAATACTTCATATTATCAAGGGTATGACACCACGAGAACTTAAAAATTTCCTAAGCGGCCGTTCAAAATAATAGGTTTTGGTTGAACATTGAACTTTCATATACCAATTATATGTATCCGGAAGGAATAATTACTATAACCTGTTTTTCTGAGTTAACCTTTTATTATTGTTAATAAAAGTATATAATGAAAACGATAAATTTCCAAAAACTCAAAATAATGAAAATTTTGGAGCAGTCAATCTTTCAAAGTAAAGTTATGGCAAAATGATTAGCTGAAACACGCAAATGATGGAAAGACCATTTATCGAAGGAAAGCTTAAACGTAAATGACATAATTTATTCCAGAAATCAAATACTTAAATGGCATAATTAAGAGCCAACGAGAGTACCATTTTATGTCTAGGCAGATCACTGTCCATTCCAAGGTTGCCTGGAAGAGATCGCGGAAAGCGATAAGGACACTCATTGTATATTTTATAGTGTTTGATTTATTTTTGTGCTATACAATAAAGTATACATAAATTAATAATTTTGTCCAGCTGGAATCATCTTCATCATCCAACTTGGAAAGACCGTCCTTCGATTGAAAATTTGACATCAAGGCATTGTTAAAAGATAAAGATACATTAGGTTATAACTTATTTAAATATATAACCATTTCTCATTCAAAATATCATTCATCAAAATTATGAATATTTTTGTTACTATCGATGGGTGATGATTTCAACATTACAGAGCGTAAGAATTCATCTTATTGACACATTTGTGCCTATCTTGTTGACCTTGTTTTTAATAGTTTTTAATTTCTTAACGGATAGCTATACTTTATGGAGGCTAATGGCTACGTTTATTTCCCAGTAAGACAAGAAAAGTGAAAATTACTGACATAACGTGACGAAACAAATCATTAATCGGTTAATAATGACAATGTTTATTAATAGTAATTGACTATAAACTATTCAAAAAATTGCCTTAGGTCATAAATAGTCATAATACTACAAAGGTATACCCATTTATTAAGCTTTTAAACACTAAAGTCTCTATTGTGTTTAAAAGCTTACCTCCGCTGTCCGTCTGTCTGTCAGCGGGCTGTACCTCATGAACACACCACAGACAGTGGTAGACAGTTGAAATTTTCACAGATTGTGTATTTTTATTGCCGCTTAAACAACAAATAAATGATTAAAATTAAATAAAGTTAAAAAATTTGCTAAATATTGTACGGTGGTACGGAACCCTTCGTGTGCGAGATCGACTCGCACTTGGCCAGTTTTTTTATTTGAAAAGAACATAAAAGTATTAAGATTCATACAAATAGCCTTTATTGTTGATTTATACAGTAATAATACTGTGAGAAAACTCATTAGAAGGTTTACACCTATTAGCCAAAGTAGCAGTTCTTTTAGACATTAAAACACCAGGTGTACTACCAAGGACCAGGCCTGGGTCGACGGCGCGTTGTGTTCTACGCACGCCTCAAAGAGATGTCAGCAGAATTGACGGGGTCCGCTAGGGTCGATGCCTGCCGGGGTTGCGAATAAAACCGAAAGGGAGATCTTGGCCCCCGGCAACAGGGCAATCGAAGGAACACGGGTGGGTTTTAGTCAGTAAGAGTCTGACACGCTCTTAAGCACCGCCAAGAGCAGGAGAAGTTGTTTGATAACTTCCCACCCAAAAATAAAAAGGTGTACTACCAAATTATTCGGAAATCACACTAATATTATAAAGGCGAAAGTTTGTGAGTGTGTATGTATGTTTGTCTCTTCTTCACGCTCAAACGGCTAGACCAATTTGGATGAAATTTGGTACACAGATAGGTTATAACCTGGATTAACACATACTTTCCATCTCGATATTCCCACAGGATCGAGACTTACGCTAGTGAAACCGCGGGACGCAGTAAGTATTAAATAAATTTAGAAAAATAAACAATTTATCTTGGAAGGAACATTTTGACGAAAGATCAAAAGCTAAAGGAATTTGGTATAAAAGTATACAGAATGAGCCTCCTCATATACCCTGGTTCTCTGGGTCGAAACTGAGTCGCCGTTAAATTGTTGCTGCGCATCGTTTGAGGTCAGGACATATTCCACTAAACAACTTTGCTTATCTCATGAGAAAATCGGACTCTCCTAATTGTGAGGTGTGTGGTAAAATAGAGGATGCACAGCATGTGTTGGTGGAATGTGTCCGATATACAAGCAAAAGAAACGCACTTTTCAACGCGATGAAATTGTTGGTAATGGATGTTGGAATGTTCCATGGTATTTTAGCTAAGCCTACGTCTGAAGCAGCAAAAATATTATAAACTTTTTTAGATACGAAATTAGATTAAGTTGAGTTTTGTGTGACTAAGATTAGTTAATTTAGTTGTTATTTGTAAAAGCACGATGGGTTTTGTGCATATCGTCGCATATGTGTACAAAAATCCCTTAAATAAATAAAGATAAAAAGAAGGTTTACACGTCAATGAACTAATGCGTCTTTTATACACATAGGCTTCATCAAATCCTTTGCTCGCGCAAGTTTTAGTAGGTAATAAGTTTTTTTAATATAATTTCCGAACGCAGTTTTGAGCTATATTCCTTCCTTCCCAATTCCCGTACAACGGAACGAGACGGAAGGAATATAGCTCAAAACTGCGTTCGGAAATTATAATAAAAAAACTTATTACTAAAACTTGCGCGAGCATCCTTCCTTTACGAACTAATGAATTATTGACTATTTTGCATTTCCAGCTTCCTAGTCATCTCCTTAATATTTTTCAGGTTTTTTTTTTATTATCCTGCTATTCAATAATTATTTTTTCGATTTGTGCCTTTGCATTTTGTCCTTGACCTGCCAATTTATAAAAATTTCCTTTTGTTTTTACTAATCGCTCACCGCGATTTCGACCGCGTGTAACGTTTGGTATTTTCCGCAGAGAAATGTGTGTGTGTAGGTAAAATTACACTTGTCCAAGTACGAAGCCTTTGATCAAACGTTGTCACGAACAGACAGACAAACTCACTTCAATGTTTTTATTAGTAAGTAACTTCACTGGATATTTCAAATTCAATAGTTTATCGATAGATCGGTAAGTATTAACTAACCTGTAACATTTTTATGATGTGAATCTGCAGTAATCGTAAATACTTTATTGCTTATTTAATAAAAATACTGGCCTTTTAAAGTTTTATTGTAAAGATTTAGACGATAAAGGTTTATACTAAAGATTCCACCAACGGTTACTTGTACCAACCTTAATACATCTCAACTATAATATACATCACACTAATATTATAAAGGCGAAAGTTTGTGAGTGTGTGTGTGTGTGTGTTTGTCTCTTCTTCACGCTCAAACGGCTGGATCAATTTGGATGAAATTTGGCACACAGATAGTTTATAACCTGGATTAACACACAAAATACTTTTTATCCTGATAGACTTACGCGGGTGAAACCGCGGGGCGCAGCTAGTAATATTATAAATGCGAAACTGAGGTTGTTTGTTACGCTGTCACGCTAAAACGACTAAACGGATTTAGATAAAATTTGATACATGGGTAGATCAAGACCTAGGTTAGGGCATAAGATACTTTTTATCCAAATATTCTCACGATATCGAGACTTATGCGGATGAAACCGCGGGGTGCAGTTAGTTTTCCAATAAAGGGTTTAAGGTGATATGGTCTAAGGTTAAGTATTTAGGATTCTTATGAGATCTTTAGATAGAATATTCTTTATTATGAATACCATAAAAACCTAGCCTAGCCTATTTTTATTTCTACAGTTTACATGTACCTCCGTAATCTAAAAGGTGCTGAATGGAGATTCGTGTGTTTCAATAGATACTCTCATCGTGCAACAGATGGTCGTATAATACGTACATAAAAAACTTGGCAAGTAACATCTGAAGTGTCGTGAATAAATAATTTATGACTGCAGTAAGCATAAGATGGATTAAATTAATTTATTTGTATTTTTCATAATGCTGGTACTAACCTACCTATATCCATTACGCAAATTATGTAAAATTACTAACTTTTTGTTAGGTATTATCTTTTATGGAAGTTTGAATAACAGCCTCATATTCGTTGATATGTTCTATGATAGCATAATCAATCTACCTAACCTTCTCCCCACCTAGATTGGGGTCGGCTTCCAGTCTAACCGGATGCAGCTGAATACAGTATATAGTGACTGCCTGTCTGACCTCCACAAGCCAGTTACTGGGTAACACGATAGCCCTTGGTAAGACTGGTTGTGAGACTTTTGGGCTTCTGCCTACCCCGAAATCATGCATAAAACAATGCATAATAACCACGGTATTCAATGTTCTGTAAAGATATTGCAATAGTCCACCGACTAAGGCGTCATTTGGTGATGAGATCGTGAAGTCAATTCCTCCTGATGCACAAGTACTCTTTAAAATTCTAGCAATTCTTTTGTCTCTTAACTAACTAGGATTAAATATAGCAATGAATTGGAATACGTTTTGCGCAACTTACTTTACCAGTAATCTTTCTGCGTACAATTTAAGAGCATAGCAGTCAGTGAAAATTACTTTAAAGTTGTTTACTTAGAAGCATTATCAACTTAGAGCTAAAGGTTACATCCGTCCATAAACATCAATATCCAATAATGGGGATAAAATGTCTGGTAAATTAGTTGGTCATCAGCCAGAACAAGTCCCGATGCATTGCGAATCAAATTGCTATAATTTTCAACTAGCAAACTACTAGAATGCAGCATTTTAGTTTGTTTCATTGATTGAATTAGACACGCATAATGGCGAAAATGATCGGAGCCTATAATCGTCCACTCTACTGCATATTATATTTATTGTAGTGGAAACTTCGCAATGAAGAGTTACAACTATAAAATAACTAGCTGCGCCCAGCGGTTTCAACCGCATAAGTCTCGGTCCCGTGAGAATATCAGGATAAAAAGTATTTTATGTTCCAACCTAAGTTATGGACTATTTATGTGCCAAATTCCATCTTAATCCGTTTAGCCGTTTTAGCGTGAAAGCATAACAAACAAAGTCACTTTCGCATTTATAATATGAGTTAGGATAAGGATTCACATTAAAAATAACGAGCAGTAATATAAATATAATCTCATAAATAGTCACGTATCTGCCTTAGAGTTAGCAAAAACAATAAAAAGGCCATGACCAAGATAAATAACGAAAATAAAAGAAACAATTGCAGACGGTCAATTTATCAACTTGTCTGAAGGACGAGCGGCAACAATGCGGAACATCTTGGTATTGTGGATGATAACCATCTGCTACAGAGCAGGAATACTGGTCTGTTCGTCTACTGAATACCAAAATCTTAATGTCATTCACCATACATTGCACTGTTTCTAGTAGATCCGGGATCCTGAACACAATGAATTTTGAAACTAGGCCTTAACACAAATTTAAAAATGATTTCACAAATCTCCTGAAGATGAGTTCTCTGATGTAAACATGAACACTATGATAAAGTGATGTATTATGTGTTTACCTGTTTTGTTATGTAGCGTGACGGTTTACATGGCTGTTATGTCAACCTTGTAACAAAATTATGCAAATTTCTAACATAATACATGTATTTATGTAAGAAACCGTTGTTTTTCACACATTTATTAAAAGCCTCAGAATGTTTTTTGATAAAGGTAAAGCGAATGATTATTTGAAACAAATTGTATTCTTAAAAATTTATGTGACTATTTGCGATCAATATCAGAAATGATTAATACTTGATATGATTAAAGATGAAGATTGCGTGACAATGCTTTGTTGTATTTTTTTATTATTTTGATCATAGGAATCTCATGATACGACATGCGATATTTATCAACTGAATAAGAAAATAATTATCTTGGAAGGTTATCACGTAAGCTAGTAACATTATTTATTTGAAAGAAAAAAACCTTTTATTCTGCACAAATAAGACGCACTTTACATAAACATAAATTAATCTATGTGGCCAAAAACCTCGTATTCGACAATTAGAGAAATAAAAACAAAAGATTTGCAAAATTGCTTGATATTAAGGCAGGGCACAATATATTCCTGCCGGGGTTGCGAATAAGGCCGAAAGGGAAATCGTGGCCCCCCGGCAACAGGGCAACCGAAGGAACACGGGTTGGTTTTAGTCAGTAAGACTCTGACACGCCCTCCCGCTCCGCCCAGAGCGGGAGAAGTTATTTGATAATATCCAAACCAAAAAAAAAGGGCACAATATATTGCATACGAGCAACAATATTATGACCTCCCCGTGGTATGTATCCTTTGTCATCCAAAATTCATTCAAAGACGGATTAATTTCAACAATAAACATTAACATTTAAAGACTTAGGTGCATAGATTTGTCATGGATATTTATCACACGAAGATCACTGATGCCGCCTTATTAAGGCAATAATGACAGCAACAAAGCGTTCATTTCTAAGCGTTATTGAACACTTCTAACTAACAATAATTTAGACGTAAGCACAAAGGTTACAGTTATAACTAACATGCAATGCACTGTACACTGCAGCAATAGTACATTATAATTTTAAGGGTGATTCAACGTGATGCTGTCTTGTTACATATTATTAAGTTACAAAATTATTAGCCTTTATTGTGTTGGATGGCAAACGTTCCCAACGCTTATTTTTTTATTTAGTTCATACTATTACAATATTTTAGTTAAATATAACATCTGCCAAACTGCAAAGCAATTGGTCGGCAGTAGGTTCTCGTGCATTTTGCACAAATCTTTGCTTAAGGTGAATCTGCAGTGATCGCCCGCAAAATTCAATTTTTTGCAATTTGCAGGTCATTGTCAGGTTGCATCTTGATCAAAATATGATTCGCGACCATAAAATATATTTATTTACAGAATTATAATCATTAGAATCATTAATACATCTCCCTAAGTTAGCTGTTAACTGATACAACCTAACACTGACCTGCAAGTTGCAAAAAAGGTAAGAAAATTTGAATTTCGCGAGCTTCCACTGCGGATCCTCCTTAAATAAACATTAAAATTAAATTAATATCTAAGTTAAAACTAAGACTATGGCTCTGTAAGCAAAGACTCCATATGTGTATACAGAGTAGCTACCCACACAACTATAGATTCTACAATCACAATCACTATACTCAGCGGCATCAGTCGACCAATATCATGAGACTATCCCTTAGTACATACTATGAACATCTGCAATACCAGATGCAACAAAGGTGCGATGCTTTTCCAGAAATAAAGCTGAAATGCTAAAACTACACTCATACCCTCAATTAGCCACACGCTTCTTAGCAGTAAAAATATGAAGCCATGGTTGTAGTAGTTCCCGGAAGAAAGCTCTAGGGCAGAAACGAAATTTTTACAGCGCTTGTAGCCACTCAACTAGCCTCACTTTTAAGGTCGATTTTGAATTGATAAAACCGACCTTAAAGTTGGACTAGTCAACTACAAATTTCGTTTCAGAATATATAATTAATTGAAGTATAATTTATAAAGGGTTAAAGAGCTCTAGGTAACAGTTTTAACTCGAAGAAATCTTATAATAGACACTTATTTTATTTTATTCTATTAATATCTGGATGACCGAGCTTCGCGCATTTTTTTTTAATGCCATTTTCTAAAAATAAAACCTAGCTAGATCGATTTATCGCCCCCGAAACTCTCTGCATACAAAATTTCATGAAAATCGTTGGAGCCGTTTTAGTTTTTTTTTTTTTCTAGGTAGGGCATCTCGTAGTTGACCTCTGAGATCATGACTACTTAACCGGGCTTTCCTGTGGGTGCCTTAAGGTGCCACTTAAAACCTCCAGCCAGGGGTTATTCAACTACTTGAGGCGTGGGTGCTCGCCAGAGTATATGAATGGACGGCAAGGCGGAGGGCGAGAGGAGAACGCCCAGCCCCGGAAGAGCGGGAGGCGGTCCGACGGGAGGCGAGGGATGCCATCGTTGTCCATTGGACGGAGGACCTCGCCATCGCAGCCTTCGGGCGCCGTACCCTCGACGCGATTGGGCCAGTCCAGAGAGACTGGCTTGAGCGGTCGCATGGGTTCCTCTCCTTCCGTCTGGTGCAGGTGCTGACCGGACACGGTTGTTTCGGATCATACCTGCACCGGATCGGACGAGAGGAGACGCCGTCGTGCCATCACTGTGGTGCGGCGGAGGACGCGGCGCAGCACACCCTCGAGGTGTGCCCGTCGTGGTCCGAGCCGCGCTGTAGTCTCATCGCGGTGATCGGACCGGACCTCTCACTCCCCGGCTTGGTTAGTGCCATGCTGAGGGATGAGAGGTCCTGGGCGGCAGTCGCCTCCTTCTGCGAACACGTCATGTCCCAGAAGGAAGCGGCGGAGCGCGTGCGGGAGGACGATCCTGACGCGGCGCCGCTCCGAAGGCGGAGGAGGGGTCGAAGAAGACGTCAGTTTGAAAGTCATCTCCGACTCCTCCCAGGTGGAGGCCAGCAGGCAACGGGTGCGGGGGCACCCTTGTCTGTATTGCACAGGCTTCCACCAGTGTCGGACGGGAATGGCCAGGTGTTCCCGGCCATCTCCGTAGTCCCCCAGCCTGGGGGGCATGCGGGGCTCGCCAGCTAGGCGGGCATGCGCCGGGAGGGTTGTGGAAGTAAAGGCTGAGCCGGTTTCCCATGGCCCTCCCATTACGGCGATGTGGGAACACCGCTGAGTTTTAGTGGGTATACTGTCATTACCGACAGGAGTCCCACATACCCCGACTCGTCCCCCACGAGCGGGGATGCGTAATGCATTTCTCAGCGATAAAAAAAAAAAAAAAAAAGGGGTTATTCAACTATGCTAATTAAAACTAGGTGAACGCTCGCTAAGGGCACCCCCTGTGGGGTACGAACCTCGGCTTAGGGCGTCAACCGGAGGGAGGACATCAAGGATGGGACGGCCTGGATCAAAAAAAGTTTTGATCGTGATTATTAGTCGGGGAATTTAAAGCTACGTGCTCAGCTGCAACAACTGCTGGCACCTCGTTATCGATCAAGGTTCGGGGGAGTATTATTTACTCGAGGACGCGGTCGCGATCGCAAAGGACCACGGCAGCGAGGTCAGAATGACGGGAGGCGTCTGTTTTTGTACACTGTGCTGGTTTCCTACTGCTCTCTTCTGGAGGAGAGTAATGGGGTCGTCAGGGTCGGCAAGGAGCCGTTTCCGATTTATATATACAGGGTTACTGGTAACTCGACGTATTCCTTGCAGGACGTCATAGTAGGGTTAAAATGCAACAAATTAAGCCACCAAATGTTCTACCGAAATTCAGTAGTTTTTGAATTAGTTAAGAGTTTTAGTTTTTTTATGAAAAATCCCAGATTAAATCATTTGAAACCAATTTAAAAATGATTTACGGCGCGACTGTACTGAAATTTAAGTTATTATCATAGTTGACGCCGTAGCAGACCTTTGTTAATAATTAAAAGTTCAATAATGCCTAAAACTTTGGCGAATATCACTAACCAAACATTTAATTTTTTGTAATTTTTGCTATTACTTCATAAAAATGTAGTCTAGTGAAAAAAAAAATGCTACACCTGGTGTAAAAATTACTAGGAAAATATCCTTGTCTTATCAGTTATTCAGAAAGGTATGATTGTCAATACTTTTGCATGTGTGCCAGGGAAGAGAAGAGTTTTATGGGGGGCAGGTAAAATTGCGAGACGGTCAACCTATTGTTTCGTATTCGTATTATTCGTAGTTTTTACCTGCGCTTGAACTCCAAACACTCGGGGAGCTTTGTGATTGGTCGCTATTGTTCTCTCGGCATGACAGGGGGTGCGATTTTGCAAAATTTGGTCGTCAGCGTTAGTTAGTTTCAACTCTACGTCGCGCAAGCTCGTGTTTTGTTACTGGCTATTTCCCTAACTGTTGCTGCGTATCTTGCTCTTGTGCTGTGCTGTGCCTTCATAAGCGCTGACTATGGCTGCATATTCTAATCCTGAATACGCTGACATAATGTACTGTTACGGACTTTGTGACGGCAACGCTGCTGAGGCGCGGCGAGAATATCAACTTCGCTTTCCCAACCGCCGACTCCCCCACGTTAGTGTCTTCGGATCGACTTATCGGCGAATATCTGAAACTGGCAGCGTCCAAAGAAGCAGGCAAGTTGACACTGGTCGTTCCCGGAGATACACGGCTGAGGACGAGGAGCTTATTCTTCAACGTTTTATTGACGATCCTAACACATCGACAAACATCGTAGCGCGTGAGCTTGGTATGTCACAGTGGATAGTCTGGTCTGTAGTTCACTTGTCAGGCCGACATCCATACCATTACCAACCAGTCCAGTCATTAGAAGAAGGAGATCCGCCGAGACGGCTTGAATTTTGTCGTTTTATGCTAAGTGCCGACGCCGAAAGCGAAAACTTTTTAAAAAACATTCTGTGGACCGATGAGTCATGTTTTGATCGTGATGGTATCACAAATTACCACAACTTACATTACTGGGCACCGAAAGCAGAAGCAAACCCTAAAAAACTGAAACCAACCGCATCCCAGCGAAGGTTCTCGCTTAATGTTTGGATGGGTATTATTGACGACAAATTAATTGGCCCACATTTTTTACCCCGAATACTAAATGGGGAACTTTATGAAGATTTCCTCAGAAATCATTTATCAGCACTGCTCACGGATGTACCGGAAGAAAGAAGAGCAAACATGATTTACCAACATGACGGATGTCCAGCCCACTTCCGAATCACAATTCGACAATTGCTGGATGAAAACTATCCAAACCGATGGATAGGGCGGGCGCGGTGGGCCGATTCCGTGGCCTGCACGAAGCCCTGATCTGACGCCGCTAGACTTTTACGTCTGGGGTCATATGAAAGATCTAGTTTATGTGACCCCAGTAAATTCAATTGAAGAACTAAGGGAGAGAATTACAAATGCGGCGGACCAGATGAGGGCAACAATCACATCAAGAATAACAAAAACCGAAGTAAGGAAGCGAATAAGAACATGTATTCGAAACCGAGGGCAGCACATCGAACAAGACTTGTGAAATGTGTGTAATTAAAGTTTTTAATATTGATTAAAAAGAATAATAATGTTCACGATTTTGTTTTTGATTTTTCGAATAATCACCTTTTTGTGAAACGCACGCCTGTACTAAATCAAAAACGATTTTCATAATGTAGTCCATGATTTTGTATTAACTTTCATACCTTTTTGGATAGCTGATAAGACAAGGATATTTTCTTAGTAATTTGTACACCAGGTGTAGCATTTTTTTTTTTGCACTAGACTACATTTTTATGAAGTAATAGCAAAAATTACAAAAAATTAAATGTTTGGTTAGTGATATTCGCCAAAGTTTTAGGCATTATTGAACTTTTAATTATTAACAAAGGTCTGCTACGGCGTCAACTATGATAATAACTTAAATTTCAGTACAGTCGCGCCGTAAATCATTTTTAAATTGGTTTCAAATGATTTAATCTGGGATTTTTCATAAAAAAACTAAAACTCTTAACTAATTCAAAAACTACTGAATTTCGGTAGAACATTTGGTGGCTTAATTTGTTGCATTTTAACCCTACTATGACGTCCTGCAAGGAATACGTCGAGTTACCAGTAACCCTGTATACAAGAATTGCTCCTTTAAAGGTATTAGATATTCGGGAAACTTACAGCTAACTTATACAGTGTACTTAAACAATATAAAATTTAAGGTCATTTACAAGTTTCCACTGATAAACACAAAGAAAAAGGTACTTGTATAACGTTGTGCTAGAAGTTTTAATATTGCGACACTTAGAGTACAATTGATTAAGTTAACCTATTCTAAACTAGCATCATAATGACCAGTTTTACTCAAACAATTTATATACGCATGGGGAGACTAAACCGTTATGCCCAAACCGGGGAAGAATTCAAGCTTTATCGTTCTCAAGTAAGTGCATAATCGTATTTTAGAGTTTCTGTATTTATGCATGAATAGATTCCGCCAGCGGCTTCGCCTGCGTGATCATTTCATCATCATCTTTACATTGACTTTGATACCTTTTTGGATAGCCTAGGAAATGAGCATGTTTTGTAGCTATTTGTATGATTAGTGCCATAGTATTTTTTTAAGCCAATCAACATTTTTTGTAACCTAAACTGTAAATTTTGATAAGAATTATTTTTGTAATGGCTCATAATTTGAATTTTTGTATTAATTTTGTATTTTTAATGATTGTAGTAGGTTAGTAAAAGAATCAGGTACCATACCACCAGTACTTTTTTATAATTTGGAGTTAAATGTCAAATTCTGGTAAAATATCAAAAAACCTTTAAAATTCAAATATCTCGAAAACTACTGAACTTCGGCCATATATAAGGGGTTAAATTTGTTGTTTTTGAGCCTCCCTATTAGCTCCTGACGGATATACGTCGAATTACCAGTAACCCATATAAATTATAGCCTATGTTACTCAGTGATAATATAGCATTCGATTGGTGACAGAATTTTTAAAATCGGTCCAGTAGTTTTTGAGTTTATTAATTACAAACAAATACACACAAAATCAAATTTTTTATCTTTATGATTTAGTTTAGATAAGCTCCTACTTACGAGAAACGCAAGAGTAAAATCGTAAGTATTATTAGGTACTAACCTAATAAAGATTGTGTTACTGAAAGTTTTAGGTTCCAACGGCAAATCTTTCAGTTCTATAGCAGTGACATTGGGCACCGGTAGACCACGAAGGAAATGGCAAAACGACTGGTATGCATCTTGTATGTTTTCCTTAGACATAGGCAAGAAGTATTGCGTGGAATTGTGGCTGGTGGAAATTATTGAGGGAAAACTTTGCTCAGCAGTGGACAGTACGAGTTTGTTATCCTATCCTATACTATTAAACGAGCAATATTTGTATATATATTTAAATATTTGAAATCACGTTCTCGAAAATGGCTCTACCGATTTCGATGAAAGTTGCATTAAAGGGTTTACGAGGACGAAAAGTCAATCTAACTAGGTCTCATATCTGGAAAAATTCGTTTTCTTCGTAGTTTCATCCGAGCAGAGCTCGGTCGCCCAAAGTTTAGAACAAGATGGTTACCTTAGAATAATGACATGGCAGCATGTAATTTGTAAGTACCTACTATCATAGCAGCATGGAATTAGCATGTACTATCCTATACTTACTATTCAATGAGCATTCTCTATTTTTAACAGAGCAAAGCTCGGTTGCCCAGGTACACACGGCTACACATCAAGCTATAAATTTCCAGTTTATGCTGATCTCGCATTGTATAAGATTTCCGTACAATGCGAGGTCAGTTTATACTGGAAATGTACAGCTTGATGTGTAGCCGTGTGTACTACATCCTCACAGGAAACACTAATCACTTAATCCGTTGTCTTTATTCCAAAGGCAGATATCATGTCTTACTTCTTCAGACGTACAAATATCTGAACAAGATCATTAATTTATAATGCAATCGCTGTCTAATACAAGTCTGATTAAAAAGCAATTTGTTTATTATTTGCATATATTTGCATTATTATTATTAGTTAATTTAATTCTTCGATGCTGAATGAATTAATGTGTTAATATTATGACAGGAACATTCCAAGCTTACACATTAACAAGCAATAATAACAAATTGCATTGTAATTGGATTCTATTGTGGATGCAGTGAATTTTGATGTACAGTGAGGGAAATTAATTGTTAAGCAAATAGACACCGTACGTCAATTTGGCGGGTTATAGTCATTTCAAGCCTCGTGCGGACTCGCGCGACGCGACTTTAACAAAACAATTTCTAAGAAAACTTCACGGTAGAACAATTACCGGTGTCGCGTCGTGCTAGTCTGTACGAGGCTTCATACGACTGTCAAATGAGAGTTGCAATTTAAATATACGGACAGTTTAAGTTGGTAGTCAATTTGATTAACAATTAATTTCCCTGACTTTACTAAGCGTTGCCTTAGGGCCTGACAGTCTACTAATCTAAAGTTTAGAGATGATGGGCAAATTGTTGCTTCGCGCAATTTGATAGACGAGATACTCGGATAAACGTTTACATAATGCTTCGTGTAATATTTTTATTGTTATACCAACGAGTATATCGAATCAAATGTTCACCTATTGAATAATTTGAACTTGCAAAACCAGAAAATTTTAAGATATTTACTTAATAAATTTTACGACCAATTAATTTTAGCTAACTCACACCTTAAACTTCGGCATTTCCTTTTTAAGTTTTTTTTTTTTTAAAATTCTTTATTAATAAGGGGTTTTTATCCACACGGATACGTCAACCCCATTGTATCTTATACTTTATTACACACAACTATACACTATTTTACTACATTACTATCCACCACCACTATATATAAATACTATAAGAAAATAAAATATAAAAAAGAATCACTGCCCAGACTTCTGCATTATTCTAAGTATTTTTCATTTTCACATTAGAAGAATTGCCCATTCTTTGTTAAAATATTTTAAGAGATAAATAAAATTAATGTTGTCATCATATATGAGATGTTTCAATACTTAACTATAATTAATCTCACTTGGCAAATCAATAAGCCAGACATTTTGGCAAGGTAGTAAAAGATTAAAATAAAATAACTTTGTCTGAACTTTTAGTTACGACATCAATCATAATTGTACATTGCCAAGCATGTAGCAAATGAAGCAAGAAACTCTTTGTTCTACCTGACAAACGGAAAAAATACTTTTTGAAGTGAAACTTCTAAAGCCCCCAGACCCCTAAACCGTCCCTACACTGGGGGCTTTAGGCGGCGATTCGATAATTGGACGAGAATTGAGAGTGGAATTTCAAGGACGCGTCGACACTGAGCGTATTACTGGGCCTTTTTCGTATATTTGCCGTTTCATTTGCTTGTATTGCCCATTGACCTAGCGCGCCAAGCCAACGGGCTCGCCCAACGTGTACTGGCTTTAGGCGGCGATTCGATAATTGTACGAGAATTGAGAGTGGAATTTCAAGGACGCGTCGACACTGGGCGTATTACTGGGCCTTTTTCGTATATTTGCCGTTTCATTTGCTTGTATTGCCCATTGGCCTAGCGCGCCCGGCCAACGGGCTCGCCCAACGTATACTGGCTTTAGACGGAGATTCGATAATTGGACGAGAATTGAGAGTAAAATTTCAAGGACGCTTCACGTTTGTCATGTTTCGTTACTTAAGAGAGAAGAAAGATATAACTCTCTGTATATTTTTTAAGAAGTTTCACTTCTATCACGTGTACGGTGCTGCACGCGCAATTTTTTTTTTGTTTTTAATATTGCATAGCTTTTATCGCGGGCTTTGAGTGCGGCGACCGAATCAAGAAATTTCGTAACGAATAAAACCTAACACCCCCACTCCGCCTACCATGTAATGACGGTTCCCATGACAACGTGATGTTGTCATGGGAATGTTGTCATGGGAACGTAATTTTTGTTTTATGTCATCACGTCATCATCCCCAGTGTAGCGTTGACAAATAGGAAGTATGGAGGTTACAAATGCTATGCAATAGCTTTACCGCGGCAGTCCCCGAGTGCCACACGTTTTTTTTATGTTTACCTTCAAATATTGATTACAAGAAGATTGGACAAGACATAACTTAGACAAAGACTTTTAATAGATCTGCATTTTACTCTGGAAGCAATGTAGGCATTTTGCACACCGCTGTAGTAACCAAAGTGGACATATTCTACTCCATATTAAAAAAATAAAAAGGCCTGCCGCCTAATCGGACGATCTCACTGGGCGGACAATCTGCTCTACTATTGGCAAGTAAAATAAAGTCTTAGTGAAATTGCATTTTTTAATGTTGATGAAAATGATTTTTGACCAAATGTGTAGCAGAAAAACCATACTTTTGATTGCATTACAACATTATGTATCGAAGTGTGAGATTGCTAATAAAAAAATCAATCTGCCTAAGCTTTTCCCGACTATGTTGACGTCGGCTTCCAGTCTAACCGAATGTAGTTAATTACCAGTATTTTACATGGAGCGACTGCCTATCTGACCTACACAACTCAGTTGCTGGTTAACAAGATAGCCCTTGGTAAGACTAGTTGTCAGACTTTCGGGTTTCTGATGACCAATATCGACTGTCAAAGATTCAAGAATGACAGCCGGGACCAACGGCCGTGCTTTCCGAAGCACGTGAGATTGCTAATAAAACAAACGATAATTATCTTCAAACTAAAATGGTAACCTAAAGATATAATTACTAGGTGCTTACCTTCCCACGCAATTTAAGTGAAGCGAATATATCACTTAGATGTTAACAAGTAGACAGCTTTAATGAGCGAGCAACTTATTGCCCATGTGTTACGGCTATCTTTATTTCTGATACATTGTTGTTGCTTGTGGTTTACGTAATATTAATTATTGAACTTTGCGGAGGGACCAAAGTTTGCATTATGAAAATAGATTTCAACATATCTTTCTTCATCTTCTTTTCAATCGCTCTCTCACTGCTGAGAATCGTGACTCCGTATCAAATTGTCGACGGTATTTTTCCATCTGTTACGATCAGTAGCCTGGTGGAGTGCGGCGCTGATAGGTATCGTCAAATGCTCCACCTTTTTGGGCTTCGGCCTCTACGTCTTTTGCCCTCTATTTTTCCAGTCACCATTAGACGTTCCTTATTATTTTGTACCTCTGCGAGCAATATGGCCGAAGTATCTCACGTTGCAGGCAGGTTGAAGACAGTTGTTGTGCTTTCTCTAATTTTAGTTGTTTCAGCATCGAGACATTTGTGCGGTGGGCGGTCCATCCATAGTATCTTTAATAGGCGGCGCCAGCACCACATTTCAAAGGCGTCAATTCTTCGCCTATCGGTAGACTTAATCGTCCAAGTCTCTGCCCCGTAGAGAAATATGGGGAAGACAAGTATGCGGACCAAGTCGTAGATAATACTAACAGTTCATACCTTAATTAGTTAGGTTACCTAATCATAGTTGTTTTTTACGTAGTACTATATATAAAGACTATATTTTTTAGGATTTTGTTACAAATGTATAGTTTTCAGACTTTTCCCTGTATCATATTTGTCCCCTGTGCCAAATTTCATAGTTCTAGGTCAACGGAAAGTACCCTATAAATTTTGATTCCCTTTTTTCGACACAAGGGAATCAAAATTTATATATACGCTTTTTGCGGCATATACGGCCGTATCTATTTGTTACGTTGACTTAGAAGTTTGATTTTTTATTAGCTTCAAGGGACTGTAGACTTGAGTATATGTTTTTTTTTTTCAACTCGATACCTCCACGTGTTCTCGAGATAAAGGGTCTTGACAGACAGACAGACAGACGGACGACGAAGTGATCCTATAAGGGTTCTGTTTTTTTTTCAAAACTAACTTCCAGCGATTTGTAGTTGACTGCATTACTAAGCTGTGTTAAAATGAATTACCGAAAAATTAACACAAAATTAACCGACAATTTTTTTTGTATTGAACAAATAAACATGAGCTTTATTCAAATTACAATTCTACGAAAAATAATCTGTACTTTCAAATAATAAACTTCAAAAAAAAAATAACATACTTCCGAAAATATACTAAGTTTCCGAAAACACATTGTGGCAAAAAAAAAAATAGTTTATTCTTGCTACATGTCCAACGTCACGCGGGAATCGAACCCGGGGCGTTGTAAGGATAAAAAATGAAAAGTATGATTGCAGTAAAACAACACTGTATATTCAATATGTAGACCAAAAAAAAGGGAACACGGTAATAAAGATAAAAAAATAAAAACAGAGTGGGTTGCCGTCAGCTTGTTTTGATGTTGTTACAGAAGGAAAAGAATTAAGTAGCCAAAATTAGGGGAGGCTTGGGCCCATCGATAAACGTAATTTAGGTGTTTGGCGATACGACGCGGATTTCCCGACCAATAGCTATTAGTCATACACCGAACCGTCGCAATGGGTAAGCACGCGTATCGAAAGATACAAACGGTTAAATAGTTCACACTAAATCTACAAATTAGCAAAGGCCTCTTCTCCCAAGCTGGAGAAGCGCTCCCGCGCTCGCCAGCAAAGGGAAACTCCCTCCTCATCCTCTTATAGGATTCCCTCCGCCCTTATGCCCCAACGACTAAGCCCTCAGAGGCCTAGTCCGTGGAATTATCTCCACCACCAGCAGTCTTTCCCTGCCTTGGTGCCCTCTTACGGTCACTTCCCCCCCCCCCCCACCTTAGGGACCCCCGTTTCCGTGGCACCGCGCCACCCGCGCCCTCCGCGCGTCCCGCGCACTCTGCGCTCCCCGCGCCCACCACGCCCCCCGCTAAACCCGCGCCTGCTCCCCAAGCTCCGCGTCCCCCGACTGCCGGTCCCGTGACCGAGCAGCTGTGTTGCCTCGTTCAACATAATCACCTCAAATTACGCGAGTTTTGCCTCCCCGCGTGCTAGGGAAATGGCAAAACTCATCGTCGCCGCCCAAGGCAATATCATTAGGATCCAATCCATATATAATGCGTATCCGGATATTACGCAAGCCCTAGAATCCCTCGCCCAAACCCCTAAATCTTTCAATGGATAACGAGGCCTTAGCTAGATTTAAACCCCGATCCCTAATAATAGGTTACTTTAACGCCAACGGCATAAAATCCCAAAGGGAAGAAATAGGGCTCTTCCTCCGCGATCATCAAATGGATGCCTTAGTTCTAAAAGTCACTAAGTCCATTTTTATCGATATTGAGTTTACCAGTTCAAATAAAAACTTTTTTTTTTGTCTATGAGTTGGTCTCATCCTTTTTTTAATTAAATGTCGCTAAGATGTTTTTTTCCAATTCCTAAAATCACTAAATCCTCTAAACTGAATTCAAAAAGTCACTAAATTCAAATTTAAGCAAATTTTATGTGATAAGTAACTAAATCCATGTATTTTTAAACTATATCCTGGTCACACAGGCGGTCGTTTATTTTCACTGATTTGAATGTTGGAAAAGATTAGTTTGCGAAAACTGTTTTAAACTTAAAAATTGAAGAAGAAAACGAAATAAAGTGTAAAATTGGAGAATGTCAGAGGATAAACTGGAACGGTAAGTATTTTTTTCAATTTGTGCTCGATTTGGTTAGAATAAATGAAATATTAATAGAATAATAATTACTAGTCTTTTTATTTCAGACTTATGTACGATTGTGGTATATACGACGGTGATTCCTCTGGTAGTGAATGGACTCCAGAAAATGAAAATGCGATCACGACTTATAAGCGTATCACGACCTCTGCCAGCGTTCATACAGGAAACAGGTAAATGTACTGGTATAATACCCGTAATAATTTTAGAACTACCCGCATATTATAAATTTACGAATCTGGACATATTCTTCAATAATTTATTTTATTAGTTCACAGAGTGCTACGAATTAGACAAATCAAATTAATGATGTTGAAAATGGTATCAGAAAAATAAATAATAAAAAACGAGTCAAGTTGAATGAAAAAACGGGAGAAATTGTATCAGATAGTGAAGGTGATAATGAAGAAATAGAAGTTTATGATGAAAATGACGTTTCAGATATTGAATTTCGAACTATTGAGCCTACTAAAAGGAGGAAAATTTTAAATGAAATAACTGGTGAGTTTAATGAGGTTGAAGAAATAGATGAAACGAACGATATAGAAGTAAACATAATAAAAAAGCGTAGGAAAAAAAGAACATCTAGGCCAGAAAATTGGAAGAAAAATTTGACAAAGAAAAAGAACGTCAAAAACCATGTTAGGCGCGAAATACCAAAATGTCGGTGCAAGTATAAAGAAAAGCTGTCAGAAAAAGAGGCTGATAGTATTTTCAACAAATTTATTGGTTTGTCTTTGCACACGAATCAAAACGTATACTTGCAAGGTTGCCTTCAAGAAACTAACCCTCTTAGATTTCGCCCAACAAAATCTCCAACAAAAGCAAGGCCACGAAAGGTTTTTAAGTATCATGTTAGTCTGAAAAAAAGAGTTGTAGTGTTATGTCAGCAAGCTTTCTTAGCGATACACGGTATAAAAAGGGAAAGGCTTCAGCGCAAAGTACAGCATAAAGAAAAAGACATCACTGACTTGAGAGGAAGGCAAAGTCATTCTACTTATAGCCAAGATGTTATAAAAAAAGTACACGATTTTATTGAAAGTATTCCAGCTAGAGAATCACACTACTCTAGAGAATCTAATAAACATAAAAAATACATTGATTCAAATCTATCTGTTGCTGAGTTACACAGAAAGTTCAAAGGTGATAACCCTGAAATAAACATTAAGTACAGCAAGTTCAATGAAATCTTCAATAAAGATTTTAATATTGCTTTCGGACAGCCTAGAAAAGACATTTGCGCTACATGTGAAAAATTAAAAGTTCAGATAGATTTTGCGACTATGAACAAAGACATGAAACATGTTAATTCTTTGAAGATGGAAAAAGAACTTCATTTGAGAAAGGCTGAAGTGTTTTTGAAAACAATCACAAAAACTGAAGCTGACAAGAAAAGCGATAAGTTATCACTTTGTTTTGATTACTAGAAGAATTTGCCATTACCTGTAACAAATGTTTCTATAGAATATTATTCACGTCAATTGTGGTTACATAATTTCGGTATTCACAATCTTTCAGACAACACAGCTTCCATGTATTTATATACTGAAAATTACGGACAAAAAAGGCCAAATGAAGTCTTAACAGCTTTGGCTGACTACATCGCGCACAACAAACTTCCAGAGCACACTCACTTGGAGTTGTTTTGTGATAATTGTTTTAGCCAAAACAAAAATCGCTATCTATTCACTTTCCTGGACCAATTATGTGCAAATAATATATTTCAAAAAGTTTCAATTTCTTATCCGATTCCTGGACATAGCATGATGCCAATAGATCGCGACTTTGCACTCATAGAAAGAAAGCGTATTAAAACAGAAAAGGTTTACACGCCTGGCTATTACGTAGATCTGATAGAAAACTCACGCAATACAAATAAATTCCAAGTTCTCTTTCTAGAAAAGAATCTAAGGGATGAGGAAAATCTTGAAGATCGCGTCTTAAAAATTAAGAATTACAAGAACCTGTGTGATGCTCATATTAAGCCATCAATAAATGGAATAGCTGTATGCCGAAATGTACGCTTTCAAAGATTCCGACACCCTGAATTTGCTACCTCGATGACAGGTCAAAATTTTAAGAAGATGACATTGTATCGTGTTGGCATGGGTGGCAAGATCATCGAAGATCTCAGTAACTGTTACCAAGGGATGTTACCATTAAAACCAGCAAAACTTCAGGATATCAAGAAACTGCTTGAGTATGTGCCCGTTGAAAAACGACTCTTTTATGATGACATACTGTTAGAAGCTACTTCTTCAGGAAGAGAGCAGGATTTTGAAAATAACGATACACAAGAAGAAATTTATGAATAAAGACAATAATATAATAATAAAACTGTGTTCAATATAATTAAACGTGATTTTAAATTTAATGAGAAGATAAGAAGGAAGGTTATATTGTGTTAAAATTAACAGTTAATGCTAATAATAAGAAGAAGTTTATAGTTTTGTTATTGATTGATTTTTTGTTCTTTATTAAGGTTAAGATAATATGTCACTAATTCCAAAGAATTTTCATAAGAAGTCCCTAACTCCACTAATTTTGCGATAAGTCCTGTTTTTTAAGTATTTAATACTGATAATTATAATAATAATATTTGTTTTTTAAGAACACCATATTAAAGCCTACCCCATAAACGATTGTTTCATTTTTTTCCAAATTTATTTATGCGGCCATTTTCTTAAAACATTTTTTTTTGCACTTTAAATGATCTCATCTCAAAACAAAGAAAATGGATTTAGTGACTTTTAGAACTAAGACATCCAAATAGACGTTCTCTTAATACAAGAGACCTTCCTAAAGCCTTGCAATCGTGATCCATCACTTTCCAATTACCGGATAGTTCGTAATGACAGGTCGCGATGTCACAAGGGTGGCACCCTGATCTATTATAGAAAGCAGCTTCACTGCATCCCACTAGACCCTCCCCCCCTCTCGGTATTAGAAGTCTCCGCCTGCCGTCTAGGCATGTCAGGTCACGAGCCGATCACTCTCGTATCGGTCTATAATCCCCCCGGTAACGCCGCGGGGCAGCACCATTACCAACGCTTCTCAAACGACCTCTCGATTCTACTCGCTATGAGTAACTCGCTCATTATAGCGGGCGATCTAAATGCCAAACATCCCTCTTGGAATAGTTCGGTAACCAATCTCAGAGGTCAACACCTGTTCGACCTCTCAAACTCCCTGACCTTTGACGTCATCGCTCCCATGACTCCCACTCATTTCTCGCTCATAAATCGCAATCATGCCCCCGATATCTTAGACGTGACGCTCCTTAAGAACGTCAACGTAAAGTTAGATTCGATAGAAACGGTACAAGAGCTAGACTCTGATCACCGCCCGGTAGTTATGAGACTATACCCCCGCATAGGTCTTTCCGACCCGAACGCCCCCCCTATCACTAAGAGGATCACGGACTGGAAGAAAGTAAGCACACAGCTGAAATCCAACACGTCCCCTCAACTAGACTCTATCCCCGACCTTTTCGACTCGGTTGCCGACACCACGGCCACGATCGACTCACTCACTAATCACGTACAAACCGTCCTGAACGATTGTTAAAGCGAAGTTCCAGCGACGGATGACCGTCGCTGGAACTTGCCGGACGACGTGCGTGCATTACTGACTGAGAAGAACGCGGCCATACGTGCCTACGATAGCTTTCCCTGTAACGCCAACAAAGCCCATATGCGCTATTTACAGAGATCTGTAAAGACACGTATAGCGGAGCTGCGGGACGCGAGCTGGGGAAAGCTACTCGGCGAACTAGAGCCCACCCATCAGGCCTTCTGGGAGCTCCAGAGGAAACTCAGGTCTCCCCAGGTCTCAGCCATGCCCCCCCTGACCCGTCCCGATAAACCCATTGCATTCGACGATGCCGAAAAGGCTGAATGCCTCGCAGACAGCCTCGAGGCCCAATGCACTCCCAGTTCCCTACCTGTAGACAAAGCTCACCTGAAAAAGGTCGACGCCGAAGTCGAACGTAGAGCCTCCCTCCCTCCCGTCGACGACCCTGATTGTCCATTGCCCCCCGTCCTCCCGGACGAGGTGCACGACATCATCAAAGGTCTTAAAGTCCGTAAAGCCCCCGGTTCAGATGGCATCACCAATAGGGTGATCCAACAATTCCCTGCCCACCTAACAATGCTTTTGACCACCATCTTCAATGGTGCCTTAAGCAACAATATCTTCCCCCAGTCATGGAAAGAGGCCACGGTTATCGGTATCCCAAAGCCCGGCAAGCCCAAAACCGAGGCCTCTAGCTACCGTCCCATCAGTCTGCTCAAGGTTCTCGGAAAAATCTATGAGAGGCTTATTTATAAGCGCCTCAGAGATTTCGCCGAGACCAAGGGCCTCATCCCCAACGAACAGTTCGGCTTTCGAACTGAGCACTCTAGCGTGCATCAGGCCCACCGCATCGTAGAATCCATAAGCGCTGGTTTCCAACGCGGGACTATGACCGGTGCAGTATTCTTCGACGTAGCGAAAGCGTTCGATAAAGTCTGGCACAACGGCTTAATATACAAGCTGTACCAACTCGGCGTGCCAGATCGTCTCGTACTCATCTTACGAGACTTTTTATCGAATCGCGTTTTCCGTTATCGCATCGAAGGAGCGTTATCCACTCCCCGTCCCATCCGCGCAGGTGTCCCTCAGGGCTCTGTGGTGTCCCCCCTCATTTTCACGCTATACACAAGCGATATCCCTAAAGGATGCGGTAGGTCGCAGTTGGGTCTGTTCGCAGACGACACTGCCATCTACTTCAGCTCTAGATCCCCCCGACATCATTCGCCTAAATCTCCAACGCGCAGTCGATAGACTGGCAGCTTGGTTTACAAAATGGCGGATAGAAGTCAACCCCGATAAAAGCCAAGTGGTTCTCTTTACGAAGCCGCGTTCAAGGCTCAAAAACCCCCTCCCCCGACCAATCACCATGTTCGGCAAGCCGATCCCTTGGGAGAAGCGAGCTAAATATCTCGGTGTCGTTCTAGACCATCATTTGACCTTCGCAGAGCACATAAAGATGGTTCGTTCGCGAGCCTCTTTCGCTCTCGGTAGACTCTTTTACCTGGTGAATGCACGTAGCAAATTGTTACTTAGGTGCAAATTGCGCGTTTACACGGCGTGCATTCGACCGATCATGACCTATGCGGGTGCCGTCTTCGCTCATGCGAAACCCCGTCATATCCATAGGATGCAAACAGTCCAAAATAAATTCCTCCGTAGGGCCACAGGTTGCCCCTGGTTGGTCAGGAACGAGGCACTCCACCTCGACCTAAAGATTCCCACAATCCACCAGTTTCTAAAACGCCTTTCCAAGCGTTTCTTTGAGTCCGCGGCCAAACATCGCAACCCTCTGGTTGTCGAGGCCGCCAGTTATGTCCCGAGTAGAATCAGCCGTGTTCGCCGTCCAAGGCATATCCTCGTAAATCCCGATGACCCCATAACCCTCCTCCAGGAGAGCAATAGGGAAACAAGTACAGTGTACAAACACAGACGCCTCCCGTCATACCGACCTCGCCGCCGAGGTCCTTTGCGATCTCGACCGCCGCGCCCCCGAGTAAATAATACTCCCCCCCGACCCTTGCTCGAAAACGAGGTGCCAGCAGTTGTTGCAGCTGTGCACGTAGCTTTAAATTCCCCGACTAATAATAATGATCAAAACCTTTTGATCCAGCCCGTCCCATCTTTTGATGTCGTCCCTCCGGATAACGCCCTAAGCCGAAGCTCGAACCCCGCAGGGGGTGCCCTTAGTGAGCGTTCATCCTTAAATCTTTAGCTTAGTTTATTTGTGCCCTGGCTGGAGGCTTTGAGTGTAATAGCTTAAGGCAACCACAGGATTGACCAGTTAAACAGCAACGGTTTTCGGAACCAGCTGTGAGATGCCCAACAAAAAAAAAAAAACAAATTAGCAATCTACGGAAACCAAAAACTACATCCGCTGGAGGGTAGCTCTTCGCAGAGGACAGCTTAAAGCCGTTCGCCGTCCCGCCGCCTGGCTAAGCACGGTCGGTAATCGTGCCGGGGACGTTAGCTCTGCCTGGATCGATAACTCAGCTTGGACCGCTAACTCAGCCTGGACTGCTAACTCAGCCTGGACCGCTAACTCAGCCTGGACCGCTAACTCAGCCTGGACCGCTAACTCAGCCTGGACCGCTAACTCAGACTGGACCGCTAACTCAGCCTGGACCGCTGACCGAACGCGGACGCCGAGGACCCTGGCGAGGAGTGGGGCCGGCGGTCCGGCTCTGGCCCAGAGGGTTGGGGCGAAAATCGGCCTTTTGTATCCGGATAAATATAAACCAATGAAAGGGTTTAGGATCGGGGAGAATGTCCCCGATTGGCCCCAGAAACGGGCACGAGCTGGCAGCAAGGGCTTTGACTTTCCCTGCTTTTAATACTTTGCTTCCATGCGTGGCTGCTCACGAATAAACTATAATTAATTTCACTAGATAAAATAATAACCGTGTTGTTTTCCTGATACCTGGTACCCGACGACTGACGGTTGTCAACCAAGAAAAAATTAAATATTTTTCTTCCATTGCAAAAATTTTGAATTGGTGTCAATATGAAAAAGGAAAAAATAAGACGGCCTATGTTCGCGTAAAAAAGGTTGATAATACAGTGTAATACTGCAATATGTTCTGCTAAAATAATCGTTTTCTTAAGCTTTATTGAACCAGCTTAATTTCTACTTGGTTATTTTAACTCTCAATTTTAATGAAAATAACTACATACCGGTCGACCTGCGCGGGCGTATCGCGCGTAGTTACTTCGGATGACATCGGTTGCGTTTGGGTGCAGAGCGATAGGCGCGCTCACATACGATTTATCATTTCGTTCGTTCGTTTATGTTTTTGTTTACGTTTTGCTTTGAAAGGTAGGTTAGGTTAGGTTAGAACTGTGACCATACAATGCACGAGCCGAGCGAGCGAAGCAAGCGGTGACGTGGCAGCGGCCGGCGAGTGCCAGGGTCCGTTTCGGCATGGCTAATTTTTTTATAAGTACTAAAATTTTTCATGAGTCAACGTGTTGAGTGCGTAAACAAAAGTAAACCAGTAGGGTTACTATTGTTTACGCACTCAACATGTTATATTTTATACATGCTCAATAGAATAAAAATACCTTTATCTAGGTATGTATATTTATTGATTAGAGTGGCAGGTAAGTAGGTGTAACCAATGAATAAAATTGATTACAAGCACATTTTAATATTTCTTAGGAGTATCAATGGAATCACTTAAAAAAGTATTTTTATAATGTCACAATATTTTAACAAGCACCATAGTTTATAAAATGTGTAAGGTTAATTCTAAACTTATAATAGGTGAGTTACGATGAAAATAACTAACTATAGTTTTCGGTAAAACTAACTCTAGTTTTCGGCAAAACGCAGTTTAAGCTGGTGGAAAAATATAACGTCAGCAAAAGCTGTATTGATTTTTCAGAATTTTCAGTATTTTATTTGGTCGTTTCTTTATTTGTATTCGCATATAAGTTGTCAGAAAATTAATTATTATTATTATATTCATTCTTGTTTGTTACTATATTTTATTTTTCCTCTGTATATAGTTAGTTCAATTATTACTTAGTAGAATTATTAGTAGAACTTATTTTACACTGTATATATTATAAATACTCTATTTACAGAATAAACTTATATTTATTTTTTTCGGATTTTTTTTAACATACATCCATATAGTTGTTAGTAACACAGAAATGCTTATGAGAAACTAATGTTAGTAATGACAAAACAAGACACTTTAAAAACTAAATACAAAATACAAATTACACAAGACTATCAGAAACTCCGATACCCGTGCGCGTGTTCACTTGACCGCGTGCAGTCGTATCCAGCGCTCAAGCATCGGAGAATCCCACCGGTCTGACAAAACACTCAAGATGCTGTTGGTACTAGCACGCATGCGCGTTAGGACAGAAGTGCAACGCTTGCGCATGACTGCAGCGAAGCTGTCTACGCGGGCCTTAGCAAACATGCCAGAGGCACTGCAATATCGAATTAATATATAAACCAGTAAATTTCATATTTTGAGTATTATTTTGCTCAATGATATGTAATTTTTTGCTGAATAATGTTTATTTTTTATTTAGTGTGTGTTTATTCAATTATGTTTTTAGTTTGTTATTTAATTCAATCTTATTTAATTTAATTTAAGTTAATGTTATGTATAAAAGATTGTTGATATTAGTCCTAATTACATTGTTATCCATCTTTATATTAATTATATTATTGTCTAGTGAGATCAAAATAAAATGCTGTGCTTACTTGCCATAAGGAGCGATATAAAAACTGGTTTTAATTTTTAATCTTTTTCTTTTGATTTACCTAAATACAGTACAAGCATAAATAATGTCTTACACTTACGCAAAATTCAAAAATGATTTTTTCGTCCAAAAAAATTGCGACATTGAAAAAGGCCTATTTCATAATACGGTACGGTTTATAAAATAACCATATATATTTTTTAAATACTTTAGGAGAAAATAGCAATGAATCTTGCGTAAGTAATTGTAACGTATTTCCGCTCGTCGTTTAGTTTCTTTTCACTGACTCGTGTTGGGCGCCAATAACATATTGTATCTTGGCTCGTATCACGAAAAATAAGCAAGATCTCATGACAGATAATTGTTTAAAAGTTTATAACATTCAATTAAAACTTAACGCCCCTTAAATAAGAGTTCAATGAGTATTACAACCTTGGTTATGTCTGTCTTATTGAACAACTATCATCAAAGAAATAAAGTATTCAAAGCCAGATTGTTATGACTGCCACATTATTTCAATCTCGTTATTTGATCTCGTATTGAACTGTTGTGAAAAAAGGGACGTTACATATAGTTAATTATGAGTTGTGTCAATGCGTTAGACATTAATTACATTTTATTTTACAATATCGGCATAGTCTTGTGGCTATTTATCATAAATAAGCTGTTAAATATATAAGCCTTATAAGCAATGTCAATAAAAACAACACCCATTTATGAACCAATTAATAATTGCGCAAAAAATATATTGCTCGAATGCAAATATATTAGTTTCAAATTATAATTTATTTAAATGAGTTCATCATCATTATTTCGGCCGAAAGACGTCCACTGCTGGACATAGGCCTTCCCCAAGCACCGCCACTTCGACCGATTCTGTGCTTTCTGCATCCATCGGATTTCTGCGGCCTTCACAAGGTGATCGGTCCATCTTGTGGGAGGCCTTTCAACGCTACGTCTTCCGGTACGCGGTCGCCACTCCAGAACCTTTCGACCCCATCGGCCATCCGTTCTGCGAGCAATGTGCCCTGCCCATTGCCACTTAAGTTTAGCAATTCTTCGGGCTATGTCGGTTACCTTGGTTCTCCTGCGGATCTCTTCATTTCTGATTCGATCACGTAGGGAACCTCCAAGCATAGTCCTCTCCATTGCCCTTTGGGTGACTTTAAGCCTTCTAAAGTTCCTTCTTTTTCTTTTTTTCTTCTTCTTCTTTTTCTTCTCAGTTGAATGAGTTGCTGATTAGTTACTAATCTAAACTAATATAATAAAGAGAAAAGATTTGATTATGTTTGTTTGTTACGCTTTCACGCTAAAACGGCTGAACGGATTTGGATTAAATTTGGCACATGAGTAGACCATGATCTCGTTTAGGACATTGAATTTTTATCCCGATATTCCCACGGGATTGAGGCTTATGCGGGTGAAACCGGGGGTGCAGCTAGTAGATTAAAAAATAATTAATTTAATATGTTATTACCTAAGTTCCAATGTCAATCTATAGCAGCATCTGATGAGAACTTCTTATGATGACTTTATAATTAAAATGTTAACTGCCCAGTTGGTCTCGTGGTCGCAACTGCGATTGCTGAGCATGGGCTCCTGGATTCGATTCCCGGGTCGGACAAAGTGTTATTGGATATTTCCATTAGGAATTTCTCAGTAACAGCCCGGAATTTGGAAGTTGGCGGTCCTGTTCCTCGGTAAGCACGTAAAGCCGTTGGTTCCGGGCCTGATCTCTCCCCGGTCGTGTCAGATTGCCATCCCATCAAACTATGAGAGTGAGGGAAAAGTGAGTAGGTACACTTGAGTCTGCGCACACACTTGTGCACCATAATATCTCCCACGTCGATGGCTAGTCTTGGCTAAGATTGGCCATTACCAAAATTCAGACTACAGGTCTTTAATATTAAAATAATCATTGTTTAATACCTACATAGTGTACCTTATCTTATCTTCCTTGATTAATTGATTCGTACACAGGTTGGGCTTTCGTAAAAGACTTTTGAGTATGACGCCCTTAACATTGTGCTGGCTCAATCCTTCACCTGCGCTTGATCTTATCAAATTTATCATTAGACAGTTCTCAGAGTTACAATATTGTTTCACAGCCTGTAAAAGTTAAGCTGAAATTGCTTGATAATCAACATTCATAGTTACCACATAAATGAGCAACAAACCCCCAGAGATTATTACCCTACGTTAAATTCTCATCAGTCATCAGCCATTTATTTTCTTGACTTTTTTAGGGCCGACCTATCAATCTGCGACTGTATTTCAGTAAAGATATTTTATGCCCAAAGTGCTACTCGTATTCTGCAATCCATTTATAGAAGATAATCCTTCGATTATCCCAAAGGTCACTGAGTCTGTATAACAGACTTTCGGGTTTCTATCTTCCTATAATGAACTGTCATATTTGATTTGATGTGTTCTGCCAAAGAAGCATAAAGGAATTTTTTTACCTAAACTTCTCGCACACAATGAGGTACAAAGGCGGACTTAATGCCTTAGACATTCTCTACCAGTCAAATGGTGAAGAGATAAGATGGCAGGTGCTCTGATTGAGAGGAGATAATAATAATAAAAAATATTAAAAAGATAACAAAATGCATTATAAATAAAAAAGGTACACAAGTACATAAATAGGTTATAAACTTATAATACAAATACATATATATATACTATAGTAATATGTACCAAAATTTCGATCTACGAAAACCACCGAGTCAAATCGCATTCCCGCATAGTCAAAAGCTCCTTAATTTTAATGACATGATTATAATTATAGTAACTAACTAATTCGTTCAAGTTGTGACACCTATCTATGATGGATGAGCTCCTACTGTAGTCAGCGTGGATACATTCATATTCAAGATGTTACGATGATAGCCGCTGAGAGGAAACGACTCTAATTAGACGGACAAACTATGTTATTAAAAATATTAAATAGAACTCAATTATAACTGATTGATTAGATGGTTCATTTATTTTCAATGTAAGCAAAGGACACCTTTATTATAGTTTGCAATTTTTTGCTGTTGGCTTATAAGAAAAACTGTAATACCTATTAAAATTCCCGAAGTGCTAAGTGTTTTAAAATTCATTCGCCCAGAAAATGGTTCAATATCCTTTTGTCCCATTACCCAATTAATTTATCGTTGATGCATGAATGTTCTATTTTTCAATAAATATTCCTGAACAAATCTGACGCATTCTGTAGAATACCCAATGCTCTTGCCATGAACAGAAAAATACCAAATTCATTTACTAACACATGAACTTAGCAAGTATGTAGGTGCGTAAAGAAAGTGAGTATGAAATACGTATAAATAAATCACTTGCGCCTACCTACGCTAACAAATAAGATGGTGTTTGCGTAATCAATGAGCACATACGAGGTCTAGAACAAGCTTGAAGAAATTCCATTCACTGTGTACATTATACAATAATAATTAGGCCTAAAGTCATGCACTTTCAGACTTAATTCTAGTTCACATACTTTAAGCAAAAAAAAAAGATTGGGCTGACCATGTTTTCTATTTCCATAATGGATTACCATTTCACTAAACGTTTAAAGAGGATACTCTGTTTTTATTATTGTTTCAGACTATAAAGGTTACTGCTCGATCCAGATTTCTCTGGTGAATTATAATTATAATATTAAATTCATTTATTTCAGGTAAATAACACCCATTGCCAAACATAAATTATTATACATTTTACAAATAAAATCAAATAAAACAAAATAAAATCAATTTAAATCAAAATTAATAACGTCATTTTTACAATAAAATCAATAACTTCTCTCCGACACTGGTACAGCAACATCTCTGCTAGAACAATGCTGGATGAAGGGGCAGTCCAGCCTTCCCGCAATCATCGCCAGTACGATGTATGATGATCAGTATGATGATTATAATATGAGTTTAGGTCAATAGCGCAACGCATTTGATTCGAACTCACGACATCTAGCCCACTGTTACGTTACCACCTAGCGCATAACCTTTATTATCTTAATTAAGGAACAACTTACGGTCAATTTACATAGCGACGGAAGAGAAGGGAAGCGAATTATTGTTTTTAAGTTTCGCATTTTGAACTCTATCTCCATTTGTGTTTAACAAATTAGACTTGAGAACAAAGACGAGTAGCGCGTCTTCCAAGGAATTCTCAAGCATTCTTGAGACGTCGATTTACTAACTAAAGTAGGAAAGTAGGTAATTGGCGCTTCCCTTCCCTTATCTTCCGCCGCAATGTAAATTGACCCTTATTATAGATACGTGACAGTGCTTCCAACGCTCCCGAACTCCAGATTATTAAAAAATTCCCATTACGCAATGATCATCTTACAGACTGATTAAACTTCAAATATCTTCCTGAAATAAATATTTTGACTGAGTATTTTATTTCAAATTGTTACATTAAATTTAATTTACTGTCTCTAATGCTAAAATACGTATATTATGTGCGAGTATTATAATAATATTCTGATCAAATTAGAATCGATGAATCCGTTCCTAAACTATAGTTCAATGCAATTATCTAACAAAGGTTAATAATACGAATATAGTGCATAAAAAACTTATTATGTTTATGTTACATACATAACCTTGTAGCATCAATCTTTAAATGTGTTGAACTTCTTCAAGTGGAAGGCCTAGCCATATTTTATGAATCTGACATTAAAATGAAAAGACCAGTATGTTAAAATCTAAAACATCCTTTCGACACCACTGTCTTTGAACATTTGCATCCCGCTTGAAGAGAGGAAATGAATAATACAGTTTTTTAGATTTTCGTTTACCGCCATTATAATTTTCCTGCCTATTTTTCATATCCTTGAAGTATTTTTTCTTCCACACATCTACCATTTTTGTTTATTATCTTAAATACATTAAATAAACCTAACACATAGGTACCACAGCCTGCCATAAACCACATCGAGGTTCACTACAGAAATCAGATATTCTTGTTTACGCAAACGTCATTCAGATGACTAAAATTCTCAGGCATGTCATATTTGGAATATATGAAATTAATTTAATGGATCTAATAATACCATCCTTTGCAGCATTAGATGCACAATCCGAATTCACCTACCAAAACAAAAAAAATCCTGGATTTCCACAGCTACTAATTTTTTTATGACTCTTCAAGATTCACAGGTGTGCAAGGTTGCGTTATGTCTGGAAAGAACATAGCTAACAAAATGTGTGTTGGTCAGTGGTTTTCCCAAAATGTCGTCTGTCTGTCTGGTTTGCGGTTTGAAGATCTATCGCAACATCTTTTGATAGGCTAGACAAAAAACGCCTCTTGTTTCTTTTGTCATACTTGTGTTAAATGCCATACCTTGTTATAACTGAATATTGTAATTGAGTAAGCTTTAAAAAATGTGGATTACCTCAAATCTACAATAGTTTTCATCCGCACCGATCATAGCATTTTCTTACGATTATATTCATCTAGATCTAGTCCTCGATGATTAAAACTGAAATATAATTATATTCAAATGGGAACAGAGTCAGAAAATTATAAAAATGCTAATATTAATTACAAAATGCGAATTGATATCCAAATGTCAATGATAAATCTAAGCCCATGCAATAACAATAAATGCGTTTCGAGTTAACTTCTCAAAATTTTATTAATACGTTGTTTGTAACAGAATCTTACGAGATGATTACCTTAATAGGACAGTAATAGATAAGATTATAAAATTAACAGTGCTTAAAGATTTTATCGATGTCGTAAAAATGATAGTGTGAGGACATGCAGGTGTAGCAGGAGTATGACAAAGAAACACTGTGTATTATGGTCATGTAGTAAAATATATCGTTACATGAACGATATGTCAATAAAACAATAAGATATGTGTTAGGACGGAGTGTGTCAGGGCGGGCGGCTGCGCTCGCTTTGAAGTCTCCGTGCTAGCTCGCGCTGCGCCCGCGCTATCATACTCCAATTTCACGAGGTGCGCTGATGCCGGTCCGTATAAAAGCCGCTGCGGTCGATCTCAATAATCATTCCCGCTTCACACATCCACCGCAGATCATCACCTGCACATCAACCCACATTTTATAAAAACACAAAAATGAGATCGGTAAGTGACCTAAGTGTAAATATTGTATTACGGGTCATTTAATCAATTAAATCTTCAGAAAAGTGATAAATTATAAAATGTCAATAATATCAACGCTCTATTTAAAAAATCGGTATTAATCAGTATTTAAATCAAATTAATTAAAAATCTTATTTCTCTTATAAAAGTGCACAGTTCAGCAGTATCAAATTATCCTATAAACAGATAAAGATCTCTCTAATCTATTTTTCAACAATATGACATTGTTTCATAGACTTGTTTATACTGTGCGCAAGATTCTGACAGTTTCCTACAATGTCTCATTCCCGTAGCTTGTCATTACCTGAACAATGCTCGGCGATATGATACACTCGTTTGTATGATAATTCCTGACATACATAAAGCATTTATCTTGATTCACATTTCCCACACGTAATTGATGTTTGACGAATATGAGAATAGTTTTGTTTTCATACCAAAATAGTGTAATACAAAATTGATGACGTAGTATTTTTTTGTTGCTCTACAAGAATTAAAATATGCTAAACTAAAATTAACGTTGAAGAAAATTCATAAATGCAACGGTTATCTTCAGGAAGCGGTATAAGATTCTAGTTATAATTCGCTTTTTTTGCTTTTTGATTCACTTGTTTTGTTTTGTTGTCATTGAGGGAGGCAAAAAATTGCTCGTCTTTGGTGAGCACAACGTTTTTAAATTCTTCATCGTAACACACATTATAAGCTGCATATTTTTTATACGTACCTATCAAAGATTTCTCCTTAAACAGATCACTGTCAAAGAATAGTTGTGGAATAACTTATCACAATTATGAAATTGTGATAAGTTATTCCACAACTATTCTTTGCGAAGTGTTAAGTTTACCGAAATTTGTTATTCGATCACAAAATGAGAAATCTATCGAATCAAGTTTCTACCGTTTGTAAAAGTCATCTATCACCTTTAATTTGTGATTAAGATTCGTTACAAGCTAAGTATCAAGGCTAAAGAAACACTTTTGATGAAAATGGTCAGTTTCATTACGAAACTCATCAAAAAAAGTGTTTCATATATTCGGACATAAAAATGTAAATGACCTATTCTGTTGCAACGAGCGATCTTTGAGATACATTTTGTAAGCGAGGTCACTATCAAATGAACTTTGCAAAACTATTAGAAATACAACTCATCTGAAATCTCAGAGAAATATATTTCTATATACATATGTTATGGGAATAGGTTCTAAAATAAATTGCAAATAACGTAAGCAGAACGAAACTGATTTCATTGCATTGAAATCCGTAACTGTGCATAAGTTCAACCTATAGTTAAAGCTCATCATAATTCTAACCTCTCTAATTTGGTGGCGAAATGTGATAATTAAAAAGATAACATTGTTATATATTTTCCCGCAGTTCGTCGTTCTGTCCGTCCTTGTGGCCGCCGCGTGCGCCGCCCCTCAGTTCCAGCAGTACCAACAACAACAGCAGCAACAATACCAAGGACAAGTCATTCCCATCATCAAACAACAACAAGAGGTTAACTTCGATGGCTCCTACCAATACAGGTAAATTGAGCAAAATTTTATTTATAACGCACAAATTGTGAACGACGAACATCTGTTATGTGCCATTCTTCATCCAGTCAAACTTCATTGTTGTGAAATTATATGATCTCCCGCGAAACAATAAAAATATATCTTTACTGAATCTGCCATCAAGATTTATGGCGGCCGTAAAGTTAGTCATGACCTATCTATCATAATAAATATGTCAGCTTTGACCTTAAAAGTGCATGAGAGCTTTTTAAAGATGTTATAAAAGTGCATCAGCCGAATACGATACGCATATTATTGTTTTAAATGCCACGACTAGCAAAAATAATCTCAATATTCATCCAAGTCATTCATGAATTCGTAACATATAGGTAAACATAACAATTAATATTGTAATTGATAAAATTCGAAAGGTTAATCATGGCCATTTCATTAATGCCCTCCATTTATAGATAATTTTGTAAAATTTGCGTATTGATGAGCTCTAAAATATGCATCCATATCAGTCAAAGGATTGTGAAATAGGATGAGATCATGGATGGATTCCTTCAGTGTCGAGTGTATTAAATGCTTAATTTGTGGGAGGTATCTGTGCAAGCGTTCGCTGCCAAGCCCTGATTACGCAACAAATTGGCTCAGGTGTTATAGCAGTGCATGAATACGTTGATATTTTCTGATTCACCTGATGCATGCTCTTGCGAGACTTTATTAGTAACACAATAACCATCTATCAAGTTTAATTTAATCCTTAATGAGTCTTATAAAGCAGAATATTTTTTTGGTGTTCACACATTACATAAAATATCACATAATGTGACGTTATTAAGAAATTATTTTTTTTATGACATGGAAGCCTAATGCAGAATTAATTTGAAAACTTTCAAGTGACATAAGAATTAAATTAATAATATACTTTGCGCAAATGTCAGATTCAAGTTGATATGCAACAAAAAAACGAAAAAATGAATATTGTAATAAAAATCACCACAAGTGATATACTAACAGAAGATTCCCAAGAGTTATGGATTGACAATGCATCATGATTGCACGACCTGAAAACGTTTTGGTGAAACATATCATTAGATTTGATCTTTTCAAGAGTGTGACAGCGCCTTGAATACTGCCTGATTCTTGTTTGTTATAATCTAAAGTCATTTATGAAATCCTTAAAGTTAACAGGAAAAACTATAAAGTATCTGATGATAGGATAAGATAGCATATTTCGTGGAAGAAGTGTGGTCAACTTATTTTGAGCTTGCATTTATAATTTTATGTCTGCTAAGTCATAAGTACACTGTAAACTATGTATTTAGTGACGATTAGTGTTGACACTACCGGAATGTTCTTAAGTTAACCTTTCTTAACGTCATTCCTACTTTCTGCAACATGAACATTTGAGCTTAAATACTATGTACTCAGTATTGCAGAAATGGTTATGTCACACACACTTATTGACTTGCAAGGTAATAACAAAGTCTGTCATAATTTCGAATGTCAGCGTTATCAGCAAAAGAATGCACATCGATCATAATTTGTCTGTCCTTGATTACAAGGACAGACAAATTATGATCAACTCATATGCATTAGCATATGAGTTGTCTCACAAAAGGCGTTAAGGTTTTAAGTTTTAAATTAAGTATTCTATTTTCTTTTTAGTTATGAGACCGGCAATGGTATCGCAGCCCAGGAGCAGGGATACCTGAAGAACGCTGGAGTTAAGGATGCCGAAGCCCAAGTTGCTCAGGGAAGCTTCACTTACACCTCACCCGAGGGCATTCCAATCTCTCTCACCTACACCGCTGATGAGAACGGTAATACATTGTTTGGTTTACGTGATCCCTTAATGAAAAAAGAACCTTATTCTTCAGCTGTTCAGAAGCTTTTGAAGAGTCTTCTATGAAAAATACCTTTTTGGATATTCTCTGATCTGATTTATGTCGCACAAGTATATCGAAAACTTTAACAATTATCAAAGAATGCATGTAAGTTTACCAATATTAGAATCTCTTGCAATCAGAGGCAATGTAAAAAGTTTCTGATACAAAAAAATTCAAACGTCACAAAGTACGAGTACTTTTCAAAAGCTATTTTACAATTGTATTTCCTTTTAAAATTTTAATTGGAAACTCTAACTTTTCTATATAAGGCGCTGTTTTATTGTAGCTTTAGTAACTAATCCGTAGGTGGTCTACACCTAACTATAATTCAGTACCTAATTGGAGAGACCTTTTCCATATGTCTATTTCATGCAGAAAATTTTTGGAACACTTGACGATAGCATCTTCAAATCATCAAATTACTTATAAAACCATTGACCGAAACTACAGGTTAAATGCCTAATTTCAATCTCAGTGTTCACAACTAGAACATTTAATTGCCTGCTAAAGTAATAATGATGTAAATAGAGAAACACACACGCTTTGAGATGAATGTTACGCTTGCAGTTGTAATTAACTTCAAATTTATTTGATCATTCATTCAGATATGAACATTAAATTACATAGTCTTATGAAGTCTATGCAACTAGTTACGATAAAACACGTGTAACGCAAATTGCAGCATCCAAACAAGTGTTATGGGCAATTAAGTAAAAGTGCTAAGCTACACGATATAGTAACAATTTCATTCAATGTTTTGTTATTACCGACTTACTGGCGAGTAGAAACAATTCATTCAACTTGCTCTTAAATGAATGGCCAAACTGGTCCAAGGAAAATTCAACGTTATTGTAACAATGATGTATTAACAACGAATTTGATTTGCTTACAGGATTCCAGCCCCAGGGCGCTCATCTCCCTACTCCTCCCCCAATCCCAGAGGCTATCCTCCGCGCTCTCCAGTACATCGAATCCCAGCCCAAGCAGCAACAAGCCCAACAACCCACCTACCAACAACAGGGCTTCCAACAACAAGGCTTCCGCGGTTAAGTGACCCAAATCCATCAACATGACGATATCGAACGATACTCATGCACGACTGTACCTATCACCATATAGTTAGGGTGTACACGTAGAATAAGTATCTATAACGATTGTTACTGTGATTTATTATATTTTTTAAGAAGAATTAAGAACGATAAGTAAAAAAATTTTTATAATTTGACCGTTTTATTAAACCCTCTAGACCTATAAATTAAGTTATTTAATCATTTTGTATGAAATCCTAGACAATTATCAAAATTTTATGCCATAATTATATTAGCAACCAATAGAACGACTCGAAGTATTTTCAAAATACAGTATTAGGTACATGATAAACGTTTAAAATGATTAATAACTAAGTATTTAATTTAATAAAGAGGTGCACAATGGTCATCGAACCGAAAAATAATATTTTAAGGTGCAATAATATCAAAGTGACTAAGGCCCATTTGCGCGTTAACAACTAACTCGAATTTAACAGCAACCCAGGGTTAATCCAATAATTCTCTTTGGATTATCCCTGAGTCAGCTGTTAACTCCGAGGTATTTAGCTAACCCACGAACGCGCAAGTGGGCCTAAAAAGAATATTTAATTAAATTACCGATTTGCTACATTTGTATGCTTGCTGCATGGGTCACTGGGTGAGGCCACACACCTATCATGACGCTTAGCTTCAAAGTTGATGCACCCAATGCATTTCATTACTATGCATCTTGCTACATGATCAAAATGAGTATGGATTAAATTAATGTAGAATAAAATTTATCAATAGTCATATTAATAAGCTGGTCCATTTATTTGATAGTATTAATTTTGAATGGGCAGCAAAGTGTATACTCCAGCAATGATTCTTTAAATCACTTGAAAGTTTAGCCTATCAAACAAAACTATCACTATACATATAAATGATTGGTCGTCAGTCAAAAAATAGATTTACCTTTCAAGTTTTTTTCAAGTGAATGATAGGTGCCTAGGTACTAAAAATTTCACAGATAAATAAACTTCTTGAAACTAGTAATTAAGATTAAAAAAATATAGTGGTACTCCGGCAGTGCCGACAGAAGTGAAAACTTGAACAAGATCGCCTTGGTGGAAGAAAAATACTTGTATAGAACATTGGTCCGTAAACTTATCTAAATAAAGAGCACAATCACATTTACAAAAAAAAATATACTTCTAAAACCTTTAAAGTAAAAAATACTTGCATAGAATATTGATGCGTAACGTAATATAAATAAAGAGCACAAACGCGTTTACAAAAATGAGGTGTCGGTAACGGTATCGCGAGTTCATTTGTTTTTTCCCATCTCAAAAATGCCCAACGAAGAAAAATGAAAGAATGCCTAAGGAAGTTTTCACTTCAAAAATTGGGGTGGTGTGGTTTAGGTTTGGGTGGGTCATATTTTGAGATTTCTGGTTGTAAAAGTTGGTTTCCATAATTCAGAAAACAAACCGCCACCCTTGTCACTGAACATAGGTATCTATAGCTGTCGACACTATTGAAGATGTGCATACTTATCAGCCAGTAAGCTACTACCCGATACCCATTGGATTAATTGCAGCTGCCAACATGACATGATAAACTGTGTGGATGACAGTAAACTGTCCCTGACGGCAACCTAACTTCTAGTACACACCATAAGTTTCCTAAGCAGAGTTCATACAACTTGTACGTACCATGTTGTTGTCATTTATCACCATAACAAATAAATCATACGGCAATATACACACAGTTGACCAATGAATTATTCGTGTTTATTTCAACATTTGACAGGCTTTTAATATACTTCTGGTTATGTAATATGTTTAGTTAACTTTACATAAGAATTGACAAGTAAACCGGACCCTAGTAGCAGGCCAGAAAACGCTGCGATGGATGACAAATCAATGTGATAACATTTTTATTGTTGTTTGGAAAGATTACAGACTTCTTTATTTGAAATTGCAGTTTGGAAAAATCATGGAATTAGTATGTGCTATTCAAGATCTTCCTTTTGATATCCCTTATCTGTAGAGTATTAATGAGACCATGTCAAGGAATCAACTGGCATATGAATTATTTTTCAATTAAATATTTTCCTTCGTTTCCAAAATAATTCGACAATGTCACGATTATTTATAAAAAACACATAGAGAAAAAAAAAACAGACTATTTTTGTATATTAAAAAATGTAAGACAACATCGCATTTTCTTAACTTTAAATATGAATGATTGGTTTGAATGAAAATGATTTACTCGTACTTATCAATGAAACTTAGATACACACCTCTAAAGTCTAGTGTTATGTTATCTTCGAAACTATATATTTTTGGAACACTTGTTCTAGGACTTTTTGTATTATTTTTACTTAAAGCATATACTAAACCTAGAGTACTTATGGGACATCAAAAGGAATACGTTGTATAGGTAGAAATCCACAAAGATATTTAATATTCGGGCAGGATATTAAAGGATAACACATTTAACTAAATATGCTAATTATAACTCACACACTACACACCCTCACTCTTCACACTCTCACCCATACTCACACATAATCACACGTAAACGCGCGACTTGGCCCTTTTTCTATGCATAACGCTCATTCATTTGCAAATCATTCGCTTTTTTATTTTTGTATAATTTTAAGTTACCCATTTATTTAATTTTTCTGCATGTTTACATTGTCTACACTCAATTGCATAAGATAATGGATAAGTGGAAGCGCGGAGTCTCCTAACACAAGCAATTCCTTGCTTAAAAGGTGATCTCCAATATTATTGTGTATAAATGCCTTTTGTAATTGAAATAAACACTTTTATTATTTTATTTTTATTTATTTACTGACGATAGACGGTACAAAGCGATCAACATCAAAATCTATGTGCAATTACCTCTTGGTCAAACCTCGCTATAAGCTGACCTCGCATTTTACGGAAATCCTATACAATACGAGATCAGCTTAAACTGGAAATGTATAGCTTGATGTGTAGCCGTGTGTACCACACTTTTGAAATAAATAAAATTATTATCAATTATTGTTTCTATTTTGAGCTTTTTAGAAGCTCAGACAATTTTAAAGGTCCGAGGCTTGGATAAGTTATTATTTAACTCCTATAAACTGATGTTTTAAGAGAATTACATAAAGGTTACAAGTTTGGTATCTCATAAGTAACGTAGTTTGAATAATCATCGACCTTATTAACATCAAAATTAGACAGGTTAACTTATACTTGTCCATTGAAATCCATAATTATTTACGTATTTATATTATTGAAGCATTACTCAAATGTACACGAAGAGGTAATTTTACTAAGTGATGGACAGATAATGCATGGTTGTAACATAAGTTTGTGTTTAGTATAATGTTTGATTAAATGTTAAAATAAGATTCTCCGGGAAATCAAGCTATTTTCAGAGCTTAATATTGAAAACACCTTTCCAAATATAGTTATAAATTGAATATAAGATGAGATTACCATCTTATTAGTTATCTATTACACATTCTATGCTAATGTTTACCTAATTAAACCTAATCCAGTACCTACCTTTTCCTGTTCCTTACCGGGTCTTAATGTTCTGGATCAAAGTTCAAACGTAATTCTGATGTATGGTACCAATTTACAGAACTAAATTACGCACAATCTAAAAAAAAAATCGTGCACCTTAGGTCAAATAACTTTAAAAAAATCACAATATGCATTAAATAATTACTATGCCATATTGAATTTAGAGCGAAACAAAAAATACATCAAATTATCGATTTAGCATCCTTACGACGATAGGTGTATAACGTAATGGTATCTGAAACCTCGGCATGCAGAGCCATCTATGCAAAGTCATGAGCACTTGCTACTAAGTGAGGACCATGTTTGTAAAGATGTAGCCTCTAAAAAATCGATGAACAAAGAGAATGTATACTGTGGAGTGATCAATGCCAACGCAATACGTGAGTATACCGGCAGATGGTAGTAAATAAAGGTATGTAGTGAATCCTCCTCCCTGCCAAAATAATTTTGTCTTACCAACAAGCTTTGAAACTAATATTGTAACTGAAATAACAGTTTAAAGTTTCAGCTTTTATGAAAGTTGGAAAAAATTAAACACTGTCCCACAGCTGGGCAAAAGTTTTCGATTTTCAAGCTTTTAGACTTTGAGAATCCTGACTAAGACTTCCCATTTGCTTCATTTTTAGGGTTCCGTACCTCAAAAGGAAAAAAACGGAACCCTTATAGGATCACTCGTGTGTCGGTCTGTCCGTCTGTCACAGCCAATTTGCTCTGACTTTAAAGGACTGATTAAGTTGAAATTTGGTACACGTATGTATTTCTGTGACCCAAACACGGACGTGTAACGTACATAAATAAATGAATTCTGAATATGGGGGTTTGACATTTGGGGAGCAAATATTTTTTTTATAAAAAAATGTTTTTCTAACTGTATCGTGTGACATATCAAATGAAAGGGCTTGTAAAGAGGATCTTATTTCTTTTTTTTAAACTTTAAAATAAATACATTTAAAGATATTAAGAAAATAGATCAAAATTGACCGTTCCTCTTATCTCCGAAACCACTGAGCCTAAAATTTTGAAAAAAAAATACAGAGAATGGTTCTTCACTCATAAATTACAGCAAGTCTATGAGAAGTATATGGTCTTAAAATAACAAGGTAAATCTATCAATATTGTGCGTAAAAACTTATATTTGCAGTAGGAATGTAAGGGAGAACATGTATTTCAACAAAAATGTTCAGTTTGTATTTGGGATAAATTCATTCCAACTACAGAACCCTTCATTGTGCGTAGTCCGACATGCATTTGACCGGTTTTTTTTCTCATTTTCAGTCTCGTTTAGAAACTACAAATTATTTAATAACGCACAAGGGCTGCCGACGTTACCTAGTGATTCAAACACATACGAATAAGCATACGCGTGTAGCAACCATTTTTATAACAACAGCAATAACATAATGACCTAGCTCAAAACCAAGATAATAACCATAATGACATCTTACAGTTGGAATAGCTAAGATTAGAAAAGATGCAGACAGCATAATTATCGTATATAATAATTGATACCCTTTACAAAATGAGTCGTGTATGCAACACTAGCGTGTAATCCAATCATAGGACGTATTCACGATGGGCCAGTTACCTTTGGTCCGACGTCCCATCTGTCACCTTACATAACTATTGAAATCTTAGCTCGACAATACGAGGCACGGTTTCATCATCATTATGTGACGCATCATAAATCAATTGTTGGACATCACGCTAAACAATGACACCTGAACTTTACTAGGTTGGTTATGTAATTAATTGTGACCCAGAATAGGTACAGTCAGAAGTAAAAATGTTTAAAAACTTTTTACAAAAAAAAACAACCGACCTCCAAAAAAAACACTACAAAGTGAAAAATAACTTTAATTTCGGAAGTCGGTGTCTTGGATTTTGTATTTTCGTTTTTTGCCACCGACTTCCGAAATTAAAGTTATTTTTCACTTTGTAGTGTTTTTTTTTTGGAGGTCGGTTGTTTTTTTTTGTAAAAAGTTTTTATTTCTCACTTTTTATTTGTGGTACCTACCCCACACACATTCGAATACCACTACCTGTTACCAGTGACAGAAACTTATCATATCATCTACATACTAAGTGGGAAAAAAATACGTATTTTGTAGCTAACTCAAAAACTATCCAAGCAAAGTTAATAAAATTTATATGGGACCAATTCGAGAGCACACCCTTTCAAAGAAAAAAAGAATTTTTAAAATCGGTCCACAAGTGACGGAGAAATCGGTGGACATACATAAAAAAAAAAAACAAACATACGCGACGAACATATAACCTCCTCCTTTTTGGAAGTCGGTTAAAAAGTCAGTCTTTTTCAAAATGTTAGTCGGACGTTTTGGAATTTCTGCACAATTTTAGAAACTTTCAGTTTTCATCTGCGATACATAACAACATAACATCACGCCTTGTTTCCCAGAAGGGTTGGGCAGAGGTGTCCCTGTAGCAGGTATACTCACATTTCGCCAGTTATGTTTAAGTCCCATGTGTTTGTGTCCCATCTGCGATGTCCTAATTAATTTAAAAGCCTTACTAAGGGATCGCACATTTCTTCCTTATGTTTTGCAATTGCAATGCTGACCGTGGCAATTCAACTTCAAGCCTTGACAGGTTAAATGCAAGCAATGATTTACAGCCTATAGGTATTAAATTTTCTTTCACCCTCCTACAGCCAGCCAGTCTGTTCTTTAAAAATCTCACCGTGATAATTTAGATAAAGTGAGCTGCAATCCACCTGATGCTAGGAATTTTGGTGGAATGCCACAAGTCCATCACAATTTTATGTAGGATGTCGGGACATGTCTATTTGTCAATTCTCTTAATAATTTATTCCCAGCAAGCATTAACTTTAGAGGAGACTAATCCATTAACTTACCTATTACATTCATAATTATGTTCTCTGTTTTGCCAGCATTAAAGTGATTATTATACTATCTAAATTATCTTGTTCCGTTTATATAATTTAGATCGTAATATCGCTAACTACAAAAAGAATAATATACCAATGTGTTTGGATAATTCATTCTTTTATTGTGATCACCCACCGAATCAAACTTTGTATCCAACAGATTTACATTATTGACATCTCACATAAATCTCACTTCACTTAAGTTTGACGGTGAGATTTTTACAGTACTTTACCAACATCTTCTTTATTATTTCTATACTTTACACACTGGAAACTTATGTAGTTAACCGCCGCAGGAGGAGACGCCCTGGGCGTCGGGAATCACAGGCAGATTTCCGGCCGCCGCACAGTGGGAAAATCGCGTATGTTTCGTCTCAAAACTCTGTATCTCAGTTGTTTCAAAACTAAATGAGCTGTAATTTTGCGCAAATATACTTGGATGTATAAAGTTTAATGGAAATAATTTTGATTATAAAAATTCTGTATATTAATTAATTTTAAAATTAAACTTAAAAAAATACATGCATTTTTTATGAAAAAAATACAATATATGTTTGTTTAATTTACATAAAACGGAATATACATAGTACCAAACGAGAAAACAAAATATTTATACAATTTAGCAAGCTCCTACAGATTTTCATTGACAACAAGAAGGGCCTTGGCTTCATCTAAAAGTTCTTTCGATATTGTTTCTGAGATATTTCTCAAACTTGATATAATTATATGGATCAGAAGTCTACAATAAGGTATGGAACACGTCTTCATTGGTAGCCGCTCTTGAACACTTTCTAGAATGATGAAGTAAAAATTTTTTGTAATCCTTATTTCGGGATTCTTGCGCGTCTTCGCACAATTGTCCGATAGGTAAAATAGCATAGTACTCAATGATTTTTTCGCCGTAAATAAGTATTTTATGCACAGAGGAAGGCATATAATACGTTATAACTATTTACGTACAGTTGGGCTGTACTATAGTAATAAGTTTATTTGAATGTAGGAGACCACAGTAGCCATATCAACTGGTGACAAATTGAAATTTTCTTGTAAGTAGTCTTCTACATTATGCCCATTTATCAACAAATTGCACAACTCTCGTTTACTACAAACAAATTCACCCATTTTTCAAATCAGTCAACTTCTGCGAATATTTTAAAATAAGCAATAACTGCTTTTTAGGGCAACTGAATATCTGACCAACAACTGTGAATGTTTCAGGGTTCGCCTTCCTTTTATTGACCAATGAAATAGTGCAATGTGCAAAAAGATAAGAAACTGATAATTTGCACTCTTCCCATAACCAACCTGTTTTTAATTCGACCTTAATAGATAATTGGCCATATTTCATCAAGTAAGGTGGTCAAAACTGTATCAAAACCACAAAAAACCATTAATAATACTCATCACTGTAATTAACTTTTTATCAATTTGAACTTAATAGATAAAAAATAATTTTATGAGAAATAAAACGAAAATGAAAAAAAAATATAATTTTATCTCGCGATATGTTTTGATCCCGTGTCAGAAAAAGCGCAAGTATGCGCAAATTTTTATTTTCTCCTTGTATATACTAATGTATAAAGATGTTAATAGAACAAATATCTCGACAGCGGCAAGCAGCGGTAAAGGGAAAAAGTCTCGTTAAAACTAAAAAATACACAAAAAATATACCATCTTAAACTATATTGGTTAATTTTATTTGATTAACTAATGTATATAATATTATTTACTAAACGTTATGATGACATTATAAGCATTCCAAAACTGTATAATACTTGTATATTTAGATCTAAAACTTTTGAGTAATGTGGCTTTGAATTATAGTAACGTATTGCGTTTAAATTACCTCATTGAACATGAGTTAGCTTTGATGCCTATTTATATACATTATGATTAAATTTAAAAAAACTAAAAAATTGCGAAAATAAAGCTTACTTATTAGACTATATTAATTTATTAATTTTATTCCATTACAACGACTTTCACGTAAAACGGTTTTGAGACGGCTTTGTATGGGGCTTTACCACAGTGCGCCGCAGGCGCGGGCTTGCGGACGGTGAGCAATGGGAAGCTCGCCGTCCGATATGGACCAAACCCGGATCGACGGCGCGTTGTGTTCCACGTGCGCCTCAAAGAGATGTCAGCAGAATTGACGGGGTCCGCTAGGGCCAATGCCTGCTGGGGCTGCGAATATGGGCCGATAGGGAAATCGTGGCCCCCCGGCAACATGGCAACTGAAGAAACCCGGGTGAGTTTTAGTCAGTAAGAGTCTGACACGCCCTCCCGCTCCAGCCAGAGCGGGAGAAGTTATTTGATAATTTCCCACTCAAAAAAAAAGGGCTCAAATAACCTGTGAATAGCGTAATGTAAATTAAGTTTTGTATCCATTTAGCTACGGTAAATAATTTAAAATTAATAAAAACTATTTGGTAGTTTTCGGACACGTTCCGGGGAGTTTTCTATTTAGATCAACAATTTCGAGAAATCTTAAGAAGTTAGGATTATATTTGTTATGCCACTCAACTACTCTAAAAACTGCATCATTATCTTCATAAGTAGATATATGTCGGAAGTCATTTACGGAAGCTTATTCAAGTAGGTACCTTTTTTAGAATGACCTATGCACAGAGCGTGACCTCCAATCAGTAGTATCAAAATGCGGTAAACATCAAATAGATTAACTAGTAGTACATAGTGACGTTTCTATAAAACAAATTAAAATATCGTAACATCGATGTCTTCTTTTTATATATTCTCTACTTAATTGTCGTAAAATGATATTGGTGTCTAATTTAATTTCTGCATAACCTGAGTACACAGCCAGAAATAAATTGATAATATTGTTTTAAATTTCAGATAATTTAAAAATAAAATCTAATACATTTTATTTGCAAAACAAATTTTTAATTATCCGTTGGCATCCTATTCCAATAAAGTTTAGTTTTTAGTATTTGAAATATCTACTGTAGAATATATATTTAATAGATATGTAAACACTATCTCTATCTATTTTTCTCTATGGCTATGGTGCCGATATCGACAATTCTACCAATGTCAGATGTGATAAGAGAAAACAAAACACTATCTCATACCTCACACGGTAGCTGTCACTTATGTCAACTGTCAGTCATCAAGAATGGCGGGAAAAGGTTGAAAGTGAAACAGTGCCTGCACGAGAAGGCTCTGTGTGTAATGATGAGCCAGGATACTAGTGTTATTTTATAATCAGTTTAAATACGGGATCAACAGGATTTTACAACTACCTATATTATGGCTTTAAATAGAACCTTAAGGAATAATTTGATTCAAATGAGTCATTTATTGAATTCATAGTGATGTGCTAAGCAGGTAGTCATTCAAAGTTCACTGAAGTTCACTGAACTGTTACAGTCACATTTGTATGATGAAAAAGCATTCATAGCATAGAAATTCATAAAAAAATTACGATCAATAATTATTATTATTATGTTCAGAAAGGTACATATAATAAGCCGGACACTTTTAAAGATGTGGCATTTGTGGTTTAAAGGTGAGTGCAATTATTCTATCAAAAGATTCTTTAAATCAGTGGTTCTCAAACTATGGGTCGCGACCCACAGGTGAGTCGCGAGCGTATATTGGGGGGGCCTTGGAAAATGGATTTTCAGCTATGTTTAATATTAAAACTAAATACCGAAATAAATTGAACGTATCAAACACATTGCGATTAAAAGTAACTAAAATTTAAGTTGATGCTAAAGCTATTTAATGAGAAAAAATAGGAAACAAATAAAATCCTTCTCATTGAAATAGCACTCCTTGCATTTAACTAAGTATTAAAATTTTCAATTGCAACTGAATATTTTTTTTTCACCGCAGTTCTTCATTCATATAGTTAAGTATGCCCCTTTTTTCACCATGACAGCCAAGAGGTAAGTCCCGAATTTGGAAGTTTTTGTTAGGTGGGTCGCGGTCCAGTCAACTTTGGAAACCACTGCTTTAAATAATTATTAAGTTTTTAACGTAGATTTAAATTACAGCTCGCGGTACCGACCTTGCGCATTATTTCAAGCCAGTCTCGTTCTAAGAGCATAGAAGATAAACAACGTTCAAAATGATTCGAATAATCACCGCGTGCGCACTGTTCTCACTGGCTGCTACTGCAGTCATCCCTGATGATGCTCAAGCTACAATTGTCAACTACCATAACGAAAATGACGGCTCAGGCAACTACGACTTTAGGTAAGTCTGCTTAAGTTTAATGTCAAGGACAGAACTTCTAGAACTTTATCAATAAATTAAAATGTCTCGTGTTGAAGAGTTTTTTTAAATGCCAAATAACATAAAATTCATTTGATAAAGGAACAAGTTTTCTAGCTTCTGCTCCGGAGTTTATTAATTTAAAACAAGCTCCTTATTCCCTAAAAGTTCAGTAAAGTTTTTCAATATACCGTGTCTTTTATAAACATTAACCAAACAACAATTTGCACAGGTTAACACCATGCAACTTAACATAGTGTATGCTTTTGTAACTGTGTGTTTTATTGCAGCTTTGAGACATCCAATGGAATAATACGTACAGAAACCGGACGCTTGATCAACGCCGGGGCAGAAAATCAATATGTGGAGGTCCAAGGCTCGTACATCTACACAGACGCTGATGGACAACCAGTTGTAGTTAATTACCGTGCTGACGGAAATGGTTATCAAGTCCTACCACGACCAAAACCAGTAAGTTTATTACTTTTACTTTATTAAATACGTGACTAATGCATAGCCACGATAAACATAAGCAGATATTTATTATTATTTAGACTTAGCCCATGTTCGCATGGACGTAAAAATATCGCGGTAGGATTTTTCGCACACTGAATTTTCAACGCTCTGCTTGGCGCCGACAGTTGAAAATCCAAGTGTGTTTTTTCGACGCGCAGGGATGCTCTCTATGGAATTCTCAACGCTCGGCTTAGCACCGAGAGTTCATCCAGTGCATAGTAAAATCCCGCTGCGATACTTTTACGTCCGTGCACACGTGGGCTTATGCTTTGGTGTTCTAGAAAAGCCACTGATGACGGCCGTTATAATCAAGGCTCGGATACCGGTTAAATTTTCAAACCGTTATTATGTACTTGACGCAAAAACCTTTACATTCGGTTTCGTTCGTATATACCAGCTTTTATAAACCGGTTTTGGAGGAGTTTTTATTCAGCGTGGCATCCTTCCAAGTAATCACAAGTTGCAACGCGTTTACCAACATGCCGCTCGTCGACTAAACCGGTTAATTTAGATTAAAATAAATTTCTTAAAACGTTCACGTTCTTAAGAAAAGTTCGGAGTAAAACTCAAATAAACTGTTTATAACCGGTATTTTTTAAACCGGTTCCGAGCCTTGGTTATAATATGATGGAACTGCAGCGGTTCCGTCATATTATAAAGGACGTCATGAAAATCTGCCATTTTAACCAGTATTTGACATTAAGGTGTAAAACAAACGCTCCGTATTTGAACAGCCGTTATTGTGTGAACGTTCTCCGCTTTTTTAGGAAACCAAAGCTTAAGGGCTGATTTTTCCTACTCCAGATGTATTATGTTTAAACGAGGAATTATTTTGTTTTTGAAGTAGAAACTTCTTTAGGTGCGTTGGGCATTTTTGAGATGGGACTAAACCATTGATTTCGCGACACTGTGGCGACACCAGCTTTTGACTATTAAAAAGTCATCAACGCGTTGATTACCGCGGTGCCAATTTTTTTTCAAGTTTTTACTTCTATCGGCAAAAAAATCAGCCTTAAACCTATACAGTCTAAAAGAATGGGATAAAAAACAAGTGTTGAATGATTTTTTTAAAACAACTTAAAATCCGAAAGACTATATTCAAATATCTAATATTTTCTAGCAATAATTATTAATATCTTGTGAACTTTAAAAACGTAACAGGTTTTTTAATTAAAAAAAAATGTAAATGATATGAACGACACGACCAAAATTCTTTTATATCTTAAAGAATTGTCCGTCATAATGGCCCAGTGTTTCAGACCTCGTTCGAATCCGGCCAAGTACCAATGCGACTTTTCTAATTAATATATATAATTATACTTTCTGAGTTTATCTTGAAAATTATTGACATCGAAGAAGAAACAAGAGGCCTTTGCCTTACAGTGAGACAATAATAGGGTGATATTATTATATGGAAACATCACAGGCATTCAGTAGTGTACATCGCGCGCCACGTTAGAAGGCCGTTTGACGCGGCGGCGGCGCTAGTGTCACAATTTTCCGTAGGCCTTCTTTCGTGGCGCGTCTTGTACGTTCTATGGATAACACCCGCGCGGGGCTACGTTTGCCGTAGTCAGTTAGAGGATGGGTGTCCCTCCGTTACATATCGAGACCGGAAAGCAGGGTCCCGGCTGTCATTCGTAGATCTTTGACAGTCGTCACAGATAGTTAGAAGCCCAAAAGTCTGTCATCCGGTCTTACCAAGGGGTATCATGTTACCCAGTACCTGGGTTATGGAGGTCAGATAGGCAGTCGCTCCATGTAAAATACTGGTATTCAGCTTCATCCGGTTAGACTGGAAGCCGATCCTAACATAGTTGGGAAAAGGCTAGGCAGATTCATTCGTATCATGCTAATTTTCTTTGTAAGAAAGACCTTGAATTTACCGGAAATTAATATTCATAAGGTAATAAAATTAAAGCATGTTAAGAAATAATTAAATATCTTAACGATAACTGATCTTCAAGAGCTGTCTAAATCATCCGAAAACAAGGACGGTTCAAACATTTGTAAGTACACAAAATTAAATATTAAATTCTCCTGCGCATCCAGCATTATTCGCTTTTTATTGATTTCCCACAGCTGTTTAAACTTTTTGAATAAGATTATTTTGATAAGGACTCGTTAGGACTAAATTCATTGTTATTACGTGAGTAGCCTATTAGTAGAATAGCTTTTAAACTTAAGACACACTGCAGAGCAATGTCGAGCATTGACGTCAAGCACAACTAGGGTGCAGTCAGCCTCAAAAAGATGTATGCACCAACAAGAAATCATTTAATTGTCTACAATCTTTATTTCAAAATATTTACAAACACAGATTGTAGACAACTCTATAAGATCACTGTCTTGTCCGTCTGTCCGTGTGTCACCACCGATTTTCTCAGGAACGGGTGGACCTAGCAAGTTGAAATTTATACCAGATACTGAGGTCTATAGTCCCTATTAGGTGTATAAAAAATCAAGGTCCTGAGTCAACACGATAAAAAGATATGGGCAAATTTATATTTTCGCGAAAACTTGTAAGTACCAAATTTTACCTAAATTTTCATGTTTTTTATTTTTCGGAATTTTCCCTTTACTTGTGCTGTATTTTTTGATGATACATCTTTTTGAGGTTCGGCGGGCGCTGATGAAGACGGCATTATTAACACTTTTCATACAAACCATGCGTGTCACCGTTTACTCGAACTATGACACAAATGTCGTAAAGAAACTGACGTCGTTCTATGGGGATCCGTGGCGGAAGTTGTGCGCTCAACGCACTTTTTTGCACCACGAATTTTATATAATAAGGAATGTGTTAGGTATAGTTTTTTGGCAAATCGTAAAAAAAACTTGTAATTTAAATTTTTAAGAGCGTTTCTTTTGGTGTACAATAATTAGATACCTATACTTCTATCTATCTTTCTTAGTACATGCCTACTAGATATACATAAAACGTTTAACGTTATTTCCATAGCAATTTTGCTTAACATTATTATGGACTTTACCTCCTGCTTACTAATATATTTTTGTTTTCCATTCCAGTATGTGCACGGATTTCGGGAAGGTGTACCTATTGCCGTGGTGAAAGCATTATTAGGAAAATCATAAGTATAAGAATAAAATGCACTTAAGAAGATAAACAAAATTTGCAAATTAACCATGATAAATTAGATCTTTATTTTTAAATGTTAGTGTAAAAACTGTAATCATGCACATGTTCCCGAATTCGAATGCAGGAATTGATCATGTCCTTTTCTTTGATACTTCAAATATATTTTTGTGGTGAATGGAGGGACTTTGTAATATAACCACAGATGAATACAGATGGGTCACTCCGTATTTGAGGTATGAAGCTACAAGTAGATACGAGGCAGGCTCGACTTGTCAAATCCAGTGGGCGTAACGTAGTCAGAAGATATAAGAGTTACGCGATAGAAAGAGAGACAACTTTTAGGTGAATATAACTGTGGGTAATAAGCATTGTGCGACCTGAAACGCACTTTAAAGTGTCGTAGCAAGAGTTGCTTTTTATTTAAATGATTTTGCGAAGTGACCCATCTGTACTAATCTGTGATATAACATTTATATCTATACAAATTATAAATTTAAGTCATCGCTTGTGTATCTGTGCGACCGCGTTGTTCTTCTAAACCGCGCAACGGTTTTTGATGCGGTTTTTACTATTATTTAGAATATTAATTTCGAAAGGTTTATGTATATTATACATGAATATACAATATCTGGATGACCGAGCTTCGCTCGGTTTTTCAATTTTAAACGACGTTTTCTAAAAATGAAACCTAGCTAGATCGATTTATCGCCCCCGAAACTCCCAGCATACAAAATTTCATGAAAATCGTTGGAGCCATTTCCGAGATTCAGATTATATAAATATACAAGAATTGCTCGTTTAAAGGTATTAGAGATTTTACATAAAGAAATCTCGATATTTTTTCAAGTCGTAAAACCCATGTGCTGCTGGTAAAATGTTATAATATATAAGATAAGATTCGATAAGGAACTGTAAATTAGCAAGCTGTAGTGGTAGTGGGCCGGCCATGTGTGTTTACGATAGCCATTGGAGCAGACGAGTCCACGATTCGAGGATCAGCCAAAGTTATGTGTTGTGACGAGGCGATGACGATGCTAGATGGACAATGACTTTAAATAGGCAATAAATAGGCTGAGTTCATTGATCAGTGTGCGCAAGTTTCCTACTAATGTCCTATGAGACGGCAAATATGATCAGTTTTCTCGGCATACTTCAAGCTATATAGGCTTAGCATGGACAAAAATGCGACTTTATTTATTTAATACTTCAAGCACACAAATGTATAGAAGCAGACTTTGCCAAAGACACGGAGTTTCCACAATGGATGTATTTTATTGGATTATTAGGTCAAATGTTTAAAGATCTAAATACATTTGGGCAAATGCTTTCATTCTCTCCTTCTAATCCTCTCTAATTCTCTATCAGGTGCAATTTCTGGAAACTTCTTTCCTGTAGGTACGTAAATATGTCCAGTATTATTCTGTAACCATCTCACCGTGTTATCTTAGGTGAAATGAGCGTGGAGTGAGCTGTCAGTTGCTAAGGATTGACATTATTGGCAGCTCACTTCACCTAAGATATCACGGTGAGATTTTTACAGAATAGCACTACTGATCACAATGTAACGGCATTGCAATCTTTGCTCATAATTCTGGGTGCATTCAAGCGGCGTTGAGGTGACCAGTAGTGCTATTCTGTAACCATCTCACCGTGTATTGGGTGAAGTGAGCGTGGAGTGAGCTGTGAGTTGCTAAGGATTGACACTATTGGCAGCTCACTTCACCTAAGATATCACGGTGAGATTTTTATAGAATAGTACTACTGGTCACTTCGGCCAGGCTGTCTCTTGCATCCACTAATATTTGAGTAATAGACGCTAAATGATTTTTCTAACAAGATCTGAAGTTCAATCACCATCAGCTGCAGCCTGCACTCCATTGCATATTTGTTTAAAGAAATTAAAAGATCTTCTGCACATACAAGAGACAAGACCTTCCTGATATATATTAAGCAAATAAAATTAAAATTAATAATATTAGCATGCAGTACTAACACTTATTGAGATAGATCACAAGTTTGTTTCGTTGATTCACGAACACTGAAAATATAAAGTATATAATGTATAATTTTTAACGTCGTGACAGTCATCCTAGATTTTAATACGGTGCTGGAATGTCGTCACTTATATTCTAATAAAATACATTTTTTTTTATTATTTCAGATAGCCTCTGCTCTTCCTGCGCCTGTTGTAGCATCGTTATTAGGGAAGTAAAAGGAATGCAGCTTGACAACTGCTTGATAAGCAATAATATGAGGCTTTTTAGCATACCTAAGATTTACAAACGCAGGTACAGATTGTACTTGCAACATTAATAAATAATTTAATAAACTTTATTTACGTATTTTTTATTTATTTTAACATTATTATCTTACTATCGACCCGGGTGCAATGGCGATATGTCATAACAGCGAGATTTCTAAAAAAATAAATAAAATATTAATGTATTAAGGCTCCGTGCCGCCGCACCGCACGAAATCACTGATTTTGATCAATTTTGTTTATTCGTTGTGAGAAAGGGGACGAGAATTTAAACAAAATTATTTGTGATTTGAAAAGTCCAATTCTTCGTCTTGTACATAGGGGAAAGGGATTTTTTAAATAAATTAAAGATTCGTGGGAAATCACTAAAATTCGCAACAAGTTTTCCAAAAAATGACGCGAGACTGACGTTTGATCGTTTCGTTAGAAGAAACTGCTTTTGATGTTGAAAATTAAAAAATATCATCAACATCATTATATGGTTTACTTGTACATAGGGGAACCACTTTTTTCAACTTTCATACAAAATATAGCAGAAAAAAAATGTTGAAATAACGTAACTTTCTCAAAACTTCAAGCCAAATAAATATTTTTTTCTAATACTTAGAAACACTTTTAAGAAATTTAAAAAATTCTATATTAATTTTAAGTTAATTGTTTAATAGAATCTAAATTTTATTTTATAAATAAACAATTACTTCATTACGTAAATAAATGGCAAAGTGAACTATATAAACGATCGCGGATAATCTATTCCGTCAGTAGCGAACGGGCCTTCCCAGCGTGAGGACGTATCACTTTGCGTCGCAGCACGCACACACGCACGTACGTGTCCGATGTTAACATATTCCAGAAATTGTACGTCGACTACCACATTTTGATCCGCATTTTATTTTAAAGTACTTTGCTTGTTTTTGAAGAACATTAAAATTTTGCATGCCTGGCAATAAATAAAATACCGGTGTACGTGTGTTCGTAATTCTTCTTATCCTAAACGGCTTGACTGATTTAGATGTTTTTTTTTTAATTCCTTTTGTGTAACTTGGATGGTTCATAACTATAGTTGGACTCGCGTGGCGCTGTTGTCGCAGGACAACATCTGCTTGCTGGGTTCACTAGTTATATTTTGACTTTAGATTTCATAGTTTTGAGTGATTTTTGGTAGGGGAAAAGTTATGGGTTCGCGTCACCGATATGCCCGCGCCTATATGCTGTTGTAGCAATAAGTGAAGTATTTTTGGAACGAAGTTTCTTTAACGCTACTGAAGACTACTTTAAGTCAAAATAAAGATCCAAGATGGCGGCTGCGAAAATTTAAAAATATTTCGTCATGGGTATCGTTTTCATAGTTTTCGAGGATGCTAAAGCTGATAGTGAGGTCAAAATATAAATCCAAGATGGCGGCTGTGACAATTTTAACTTTTTTAGTTTTTGGGTGTCTTTTTCAAAGTTTTCGAGGATTCTAAAGCAGATTTTGATGTCAAAACGTAAATATAAGATGGCGGCTGCGAAAATTTTCACATTTCTTCATAACATCACGCCATCAATTTCAAAGTGTTGGGCCCTTTGAAATTGATGGCGTGATGTTATGAAGAAATCTCATTTCCGCAACTTTTTCGCGCAAGTGGGTTCGCGCAAGTGTCTTTTGCGAAAATGTCTTTCGCGCAAGTGTCTCAGATCCCTTTATGGATACTGGTGCCAATTCTCTTTTCACAAATTAATGCCTCAAAACTAGACTAAAAATCACCAAAGTTTCGTTCATTCCTGTCAAACGATGATTTCCCATCGTGAAATAATTATAGAATATATTTTATTTTGACAGCACTAAGATGGCAATATGGTGCCGATTCTCTTGTATACCGAACTAAACTTACTAAACTATCACTAAAATTCCTTATTTTTGGCTATGAAAATCTTGAAGCTATTCTGCAACAAAAATTTTCTAAATTTAAATATGTTTTGACACACTAAATTTGACAATCGCGAGTCCACGTGGTACTTGTTTGCCCTACCCCGTGATTTTTTTTGGAGCTGGAAGCGCACAGGGGGCAGCCTTGACGTTTTATATAGAATTTTTACTTTTTGTAAGGAAAATAAGAAAAAATATTACCTACATGTAGAGTGTCAGGGGTTTAAGGGTTTTATTAAGGGGATCGAAATTCTCATTATTTTTGCGATTGGACGCACCATTTTCGAGATATATGCAAAAGAAAAAAAAAAGATACAGTACTGTTTTTTGCACCTGAAGCGAGGTGTTGGTGTGAATTTTAGTTCAAGATAACTAATTTTATTCCGCACCTTTTTAATCGCGATTAAAAATAGTCAGATTTAGTTAGACATGGTGCCGATTCTCTTGTCACAAATGCCTCTAAACTAGACTAAAAATCACCAAAATTTTGTTTTATTCCTGTCAAACGACGATTTCCCATTCTGAAATAGACTAAAGTGACACAACTTAACTAGATTTTAGTTTGACAGCACTAAGATGGAACTGAGATTTTCATTTAGTGAAAATAGCAATTTTACTATTCTGAATTTGACGTTTTTCACTTAAAATTTAGATTTTCTAACCGAATCTGACTATTTTTCGCGATTAAAAACGTGTGGAATAAAATTGATTGTCATGAACTTTAAATTCACACCAACACCTCGATTTCACATGCAAAAACAGTACTGAATCTTTTTTTTTCTTTTGCTTATATCTCGAAAACGGTGTGTCCAATCGCAAAAATAATGAAAATTTCGACTCCCTTTATAAAACCCTTAAACCCCTTATACTCTACATGTAGGTAATATTTTTTCTTATTTTCCATACAAAAAGTGAAAAGTTCCTTATAAAACACGTCGAGCGTGCGCGCCTCCGACTCTAAAAAGATTCACATGGTTAGGTATCACGTGTGGAATCGCGATTGTCAAATTTGATTTAGATGTGTCAAAAATTTTCTTAAACTTAGAGAATTTATTTTGCATAATTGTGCCGATTCCCTTGTTCACAAACTAAACTAAATTTAAGTGCATCTTTTTCTTTCTATTTCATTAAGAAAAGGACAGAAGATAAATTTTAGTTTAGTCCTGTCAAATTAATCAGCGCTTGACGTAATTGACGTAATTTTAGTCGGCAAGTTTTTATTCACGTCTAAACTTGTATGGAGGATAGGCGGTGATTAATTTGACAGGACTAAACTAAAATTTATCTTCTGTCCTTTTCTTAATGAAATTGTAAGAAAAAGATGCACTGAACTTAAATTTAGTTTAGTTTGTGATCAAGGGAATCGGCACCAATAGCTTTGAGATTCTTATAGTCAAAAGTAAGAAATTTTAGTGATAGTTTAGTTAGTTTAGTTCGGTGTATAAGAGAATCGGTACCAATCAAAATTTTAGGTGAAAAAAGTCAAATTCAGAATAGCGAATTTTTCTTTTTCACTAAATTAATAACTCATTCAGTTGCAAAAACTTTATCTTTTTTCTGTTCTTTTGCTTATATCTTGAAAATTGTGTCTTATCGCAAAAATTATGAAAATTTCGACCCCCTTTATGAAACCCATAAACCCATAAAACTCAACATGTAGGTAATAATTTTTCATGTTTTCCATACAAAAAGTATAAAATTCCATATAAAACAGAATTGTTATAAATATACTAAACGAATATACACAAACATTCCAGACTTATTTCATAAGCGTACCTACGTAACTTAACAAAATACCGTCTATAGGATCAAAACTGTTTAAGCGATCACTACGCTCGATGTTTAGGCGTGTGTGCGTGAACGGTGCACACAAACATAGCATCGCAAGAATTTACCTAAACTCTGTCGAGTGAATTCACAGCCAGGAGCCTTAAGAATGCAGCTTCGCTATCTTTAGAGCATTAATTCCGGTAGGTAGCGAATGACAGTGAAACCTACATAAATATCCACTGTGTAGTTTAGAATGTTAAAGCGGTCACATAGACATACATGAAAAGTGACTTTGTTTCATACTATGCATTGAAAGACCAGAAGGTTCTGGAGTGGCGACCGCGTACCGGAAGACGTAGCGTTGGAAGGCCCCCCACAAAGTGGACCAATGACCTGGTGAAAGCCCGGCCGCAGGAATCCGCTGGATGCGAGAAGCACAGAACCGGTTGAAGTGACGGTGTTTGAGGAGGCCTATGTCCAGCAGTGGACGTCTTTCGGCTGAAATGATAATGATGATGATTGAAAGACAAATGCGGGTTTGAATAACATGTTTGAAAGGAAAAAATCGTAAGGCAATTTTAATAACAAACAAAAATAATTGTTGTCATGTAGAACCATGAACTTGACCAATAGGGTCGTTTTCAAAATTTATGCACATTTTTTTGTGTTATCGTGCCACAAAAGTAACACAATTGAAGAATAAGGGCAGAGTCACAACGAAGTCGACCAATTTTTTTCTTGCACTTTCTTCCATTTTTGTGGATGCTTTGATTTTAAAGGCTCTCAGTAACGTTTTTGTCGTGCAGCGGGCATTAACGGCATCTTTCGGCGTTAACAGTATGATTATTTTCTATTTTGTGAATGTGACAACGCTGTAGGCTTAGTGGACTGTAAATCTGTAGACCATTTTCTATTTTGTTAAGTACTTATTGAAAGACCTATACTGTCCTCCTATACCCAGTAACACTGTTAATTGAAAGTATTGTAAAGCAAATTATTTTTAAAAAGTAACCGTGGAGTTTCTTGCCGGCTCTTCTCCATAGGAAACGACAAATTGGAACCGTGCACCTAGCTAATAAGTATGAAACGTTTATGTGAAATTAAATATTTTGTATTTTCTTAAAACAGAAATGGAATTACTATTCACTATTAAGTAAATATATACTGTGACAAGCCCTAAGTGTCACGTGGCACAAAAATAGTAACACAATGGTCACACAATTGAACAAAATTAACGTTTCCCTAGCCTTCAAAAAATTATATTTTTGTAATTTCACTCTCGAGTTACTCGTGCAACATGCATATGACTTTATATAGCATTAACTACACTGACATGCGACACTGTAAAGTATAATATTTACCGAATTCACGTAATTTGGCACTTTTAACACAATTTCTTAGTCCTTTTTAAGACGCGCACGAATAGAAACACAATTACTAAACAAAATGGCGTAGCCGAAAGAAACTAGCATCCTCTCGGTCTAACTATTTTGACACATAGATTTTCCATACTAAATTTGGAATTTACTTTTATTATTATAAAATATCAAAGTTACAAAAAGGAATCACACAATGGAATGGAATATGAGACACGTGTTTATGAGCAAATAAATAACTGGTTTATTAAAATTACATTGTTTTATAGTATATTTCTAATAACTTACCCCTTCACCTGACAAAACATTGTTGAAGCTGGTTACATAATGCGTGCATTATTTATTATTTGCTGCATTTTTGAAATATGCGCGAGTATGGACATAGCAATTTTGTATGGGAAACAAATTACGACATGAATTAAATTTAGTTTTCAAAGTAATAGAATCAATTACCATATTAAAAAAAAAACTATACTTGCAATTTTATTACTAATTAGTCTAAATGTTGATTTCGATGTTTACATTTCGAACTGTATTTTATTTTGTGGTACCAAAAAGTTGGTGGTCATAAATTTTGAAAACGATCCATTAGCTAATTAATACACTTAAATTGATCAAGAGTTTATTCCCTTGATTCGCGGTAACAATGGCAGAAAGTGTAGCTTTCTACAACGTGACGCATGACAGTTATCCTTGGTCCTGGGTTCGGGAATGGTGGCAGTTTCTCTAAGATACTTAGTGAATCGCCAAATCAGGTTGAACTTGTATTTAAGTTGCCCAATAAACAGTAATTTTACCAAAAAATAAGAGTACCTCATTTTTATTCGTTTAATAATTTTGCACATTTCATGATGGGAACAGCTATGTAACATTTTTAAACCAATTAGTAATAAAACTAAACGTACATTATGTACTTATTATACGTTTATTTTTCAACAGGGGCTGTCAACAGCAAATAGAAACTTTTCCCCGTCTGTGGTGGCAACGCTGTTAGGAAAGTAAGAAAAATGCAGCTTCGCTACCAACGCATGATAAAACGACAAGAGTTCAAATGCCATAATATTTATCTTAATAAAACATAGGTATCCTAAAATGTCACGTTTGTTATTTCGATATTCCTAATTTTCCTTTATCTACATAAATTATTTCTTTATAGAATTACGAATTTAAATAAAAATATAGTTGGGCTATGAGAAGACTGTATTAGTTTTAAATTCGTGAATATACGATAGATTGAAAGAAATTTTGTTTTACGTGAAGGAACATAAACAAAACTAAAACAAAATATACTGAATGTTTGAATTATGTTCGGTGTTAACGAAACAAGCTTATTTTTTTATATGTCAGAGTTTTTATTTATTTTAACAAATCTTTACAAAATATATAGGCTAACAGACTTAAAATATGAAGATGCTGTGTATAAAAAAGGAGGGGAAAGAATCATAGGGTGTCAAAAAGTTTGTCCGCATCGTTGTCAACAGGAAAAGTGCCCAAAAGGTTGGCAGCATTTCCACGTTTAACAAGCTTAATACAATTCGGTCAACCAGCATGTCGAAAGTAGGTAAATTAAAGATTTTCTCTCCATCGAGTTAAAGATTATCGTAATAAAGTCTCTACGCTAAACGTGTGTCAAAACTACTGGTAGCGATCAAATATTTACCATAGGCACCTTGCAGCACTCAAACATAACGACTAATTAACTTTGTTTGATGAAACTTGAGTGTGAAACTACAGAGTATTAGCGAAATAACCAGTCTCATGCGACCTACTTGATCTTGAAAGAAGTTTAACGATCTACTTAAATAGCTGAACCTGTACCCTAATTGCGCAATGCAACACAACCACAATCTGTTTCGATCTGAAACAGATTGCTAATCCATTGCTTCATAAGTTGGAAAAAAAATCTGCTCAACAACGTAAATAACGCAATGAATGTTGTTGAACTGTCAAAATGAAACAAATTAGGCATAATTATTTACGAAAATAAGTTACGCAATTAGGGTACTGGTTTAGATCGTTTTCAGTTCTAGCAAATATAAAGGTACTACTCAAACTCCTGTCAAACTCGAAGCATTTATTTCAATTAAACCATTTACAGGCGATTTTGAATAGTCAGTCAGTCAGAAAGATGAAAATGAAACCCATTTCAAAGTGTAGTCGGTTCCGATAAAGAAGAACACGCAAGAAACTCAATAGACACTCTTTTTAATCATAATCACATTGTTACAAAAGATTGGGTAGGTACTACATAATTAGGGCACCTATTTATTTATTTCTTCCCTTGATGCTAGCTTTTGAATAAAATGTATCACTCTGTGCTACAAGTTTTTAAGAAGAAAAAACACCTTGATACCAAAAACCCTTGACAAACAAGATCTTCATTGATTGACCTTCTAGTTTAACTTGAACTTTATGTGGACATTTTTTTTTAAATCTTACAACAAAATATTCCACACAGTCGAGCGCACCTCCGTGGTATCCCTTTGACTTCAAAATTGATGTAAAATTTCTATATTAATGTCTGTAATTTTTATGGTGTGCATAATAAAGAATATTCTATCTATCTATCTAGCCTTACCTATGTATTCCGGAGTTTCAATAGAATAGGATTAGCTTTTACTGGTTTTGTTCCCACTGACGTGTGGCCCACTGTACTATAGCATAGATTGCTTTAATTGCTTATTATGTTTCCTACAAAAAGCAAAAGCATTGGTGGATTGGTTGAAAAAGCAGTCTTAAATTTTACCTTTGATCTTTCACTGTGGAAGGAACTAGCGAGAATCTATGGTTGTAGCGAGCTGATCTGTTATTGTCAAGTGTCATTCATAGAAGTCTTCAAAACTCAACAGCAAGCACATTGCTCCAATACTGGGTGTTTTTCATAACTTATTAATATCTGTTTTGTTTTAATGCAACTAGCTCTATTTATATATATTATTTTTTCAGATTCAGTCATTAGAGTCATTACTACTGAATGTTCCGGTCGGGTCTGCAGCCGGAGCTGTTGGTCCCCATGTGGTGGCTACATTATTAGGGAAATAAGAAGATTGTATTTTATGAAAGTTAATAACTGTACATAAAAAGGCATTCGTTTATAAACAAAAATGTATTCATTGATTATGTTGATGAATGCTACGATTTTTTTTTTTTTAATATCCTTTGTCATCAACAAAGTGATCATAATGGACCTTTTGAATTCTGTTTCATTGATTGTAATAGTTATATTGTTATACGAGGGGCTAAAATAACCCATTCTATCAAGGTAGTTTTACTCTCGAGCTTTAGCGAGGGAGTAAATAGAAACCGAGTTGGAATGGGTTTTAGCGCCGTGTGTTACACTCTACTTTTCACTACGATTGCTAGAAAATAAAATAATCCAATACAATATTCTATAGATTATTTTATTTTAAAAAAATATACAATTTATTCAATCTGAATTTTTAAGGAAACTTTTTATCCTGGTATGCGGTAGTAAAAAGCTAGTTTTATATAAGAATAAACACATTTTCGTTTTCGTGGGCTCGTTGGTTACAGACAAAAATTACTTTTCCCCTAGAGCAAGATATGCTATTTTTTCCCCGCTCTGGTACGCTACAATGACAGACATGAAGAGGACACAACGCTACAATGAAGAGGAGTGAAAAATAAATAACGCTACAATATTTACCTACACAACATACATTAAAAAAAAACAATTCATAGACAAGCTTTTGTTTACACCTATGTATAGAGGCTATAATTTATTATTTTAATAGTGATAAATGGTAAATTCCTTGTCCTTGTAATGCAAAATAAATGATTCTGGAAATATGATTAAAAATATTGCTTCGGTTTTTATTTTGAATTTTACAAAACATTACCCATGCTTTCTTCCTAATAAAAGAAAAAAAATGGTTCTAACAAAAGAAAATCATCTTATATTCATATATTTTAGTAGCAGTAGAGGTATTTTTGAAGGAGATTGCAAGTATATAGAGCATAGTATTTATAGGTACCTTTTTCTGTCGTAAAGGAGCGTGGCTGTGCTTCAGTTACACAGCACATAAAGCTAAAAATCTATCATTTAGTTTATCTCCAGCATGGCAATGCACTGATGCCTCTGGTATCATAGATGTCCAAAGGGGGCTAATTAGCATTAGGAGGGCCAACTGTTTGCCGTCAAATATCTATTTTTTTATTTATAATACAGTATTATTTTTAAATTTTATAACTGTGTTTTTTTTTTTTCAACAGGCTTCAACGGCCGTATATAGCCTTCCTGCGAGTGTGACAGCAACGTTATTAGGAAAATAAGGAGAATGCAACGTACTTGCAAGAAACAAGACTCATTTTACATATGTATCTGTACCGTATAGTAAAACATAACTTTAAAATGTCGCATTTGTTATTTTTATTTCTGCCTCATTAAATAAAGATGGACATAATTGCCTCTAAGCATACAAAGCGTGATTTTTGCGGCTTCTAGAAGAGCACTAAAAAATTGAATATTCGGCCAGGCCTTTTTTTTTTGGGTTTTTTTGGCTGTTAGTGTGAATGATGTTAATGGTACAAAGGATATTGCGAACCTTTTTAAAAATCATTTCGTTTTGGAATCACCGCTAGGAAGCTCTTGTGTTGTGCTGGATGCTGAGCTCTGTTTTGGCGAGGTGGGCACACGCTTCAGTGCCAAAGATGTGGCTAAGGTCATCAGGTCTATTACTAGAGGTAAGTCCCCTGGTCATGACGGGCTCAGTATCGAGCATTTACAATACGCCGGTCCTCACTTGCCAAGGGTGTTGGTGCTGCTGTACAATTTATGTGTTGGTCATTCATACTTGCCTACCAATCTAATGAGGACAATCGTGGTTCCTATTGTTAAAAGTAAAACAGGTGATCTTTCAGATAAAGGGAACTATAGACCTATTTCTCTAGCGACCACAGTCGCTAAGGTGCTTGATGGCCTGCTTGATGCACAACTTAACGAACGTCTTGTGCTGTACGGCAATCAGTTCGGGTTTCGGCCAGGACTTTCTACAGAAAGTGCAGTTCTGTGTCTAAAGCAGGCCGTTAGGTACTACACAAAAAGAAGAACACCTGTTTTCGCTTGCTTCCTCGATCTGTCTAGGGCCTTTGATCTGGTTTCCTACGATATATTATGGAAGAAACTTGAAGTTATAAGCTTGCCTATCGAGTTTATAAGTATTTTCAAGCATTGGTATGGAAACCAGGTCAATAATGTTCGGTGGGCGGGTGTGCTGTCGGAGCCTTATCAATTGGAGTGTGGAGTGAGACAGGGGGGTTGACCTCCCCTGCCCCCTTCAATTTGTATATGAATGCCCTGATTGAGGCGCTTAGCAGTCATCATGTCGGTTGTCATATTGACGGCGTCTGTGTCAATAATTTAAATTACGCAGACGACATGGTGCTGCTAAGCGCGTCAGTCGACGGTATTAGGACACTATTGGCCACATGTGAACGCTACGCAACAGAACATGGGCTATTGTATAACGGTCTGAAAAGTCAGTTTATTGTCTTTGAGGCGGTGACCAAGTACGATCTTGATGTGCCTCCCATTCGGCTAACCTTGAACGAGTGGAACAATTTAAATACCTAGGTCATTTGGTCACCACTGACCTTAAAGACAATTCTGATATTGAAAGGGAACAGAGGGCTCTGTCCGTGCGTGCGAATATGTTAGCCCGCAGGTTTGCACGTTGTACTGTAGACGTAAAGGTGACGCTCTTTAGAGCATTCTGTACCACCTTCTACACGTGCAGCTTGTGGGAGAAGTATTCGCGAGCATCGTATGGAGCCTTTCGTGTCCAATTTAATAATGCATTCAGAAAACTGATGGGGCTGCCATGGCGTTGCAGTGCGTCAGGGATGTTTGCGGCGGCGCGTGTAGATTGTTTTTATACTTTAATGCGCAAGCGCGCTGCATCAATGGTGGCACGAATCATGGCCAGCCCCAACAGGGTTCTGAAAATGATAGCTGACAGAGTGGACTGTCCATATATAATTCACTGTTGTCAGTTACATATGTCACCGTATTGTGTTGTTTACTAACACGTAGTTTTTAAGGATATTGTTACTAACCCTTTATGAGTCTTGGCTCGAAATAAAGTTTTTAATTTAATTAGTCGCAAACGCTACTGCTGAGTCCAGGGGGCCTACCACCAGCTCATAAAGCAGTATTATTTTAATATTACTTCAGTGTGGGAAAGAGATGAAGCTCTACAGGACGTATAGCTCCATCTCTTTCTCCCACTGAAGTAATATTAAAATAATACTGCTTTTGAGTTGGTGGTAGGCCCCCTGGTCCTGGGTTCGATTTTTAGATTTTACCGAGTATTGTTGGGTTTTTACATCAGAAATTTTTCAGTAGCAGTCAAGAGTCTGGATTTATCCTCGGTTGATGGCAAACAGCTCGCCCCCTATTACATGGGACTTCAACAAAATTGGCGAAATGTGGGTACCTAATACAGTAAGTTCACCAGTGCCTAATCCTTTGGGATATAGGGTAAATTCGTTAGAGATGGCCGTACGGGAGAGTTGGCCAATAAGTATATTTTGCTCATTTATTTACAAGGTGGCGCTGTATTTGAATTAATACACTTCGTGCGCCACCACAAACAATATCCAAACAAAACATTGCGCAAAAACAAGTAAAAAAGTAAGTAAATTGGCCTTATTTGAATTTAGTAGTTGTGAAATTTTATAGTAGGGGCGTATACCATCCGGAAATACTAATATTTTTATTTTTTATTTGTGTTTTTGGGAGTGTATTGTGTTTGGTGTATATTTTTCTTCGTTTTAACCTCAAAATGGGAAAGTAATTGTAATTCGTAAGATTAAAAATTGAGCTGGCCATCTTACCCGGACAAAAAAAAGTGATAGTCATACAACGGCTGTCAAACAAATAGAAAGAAGGTTTGAAAGTAACACTAGAAAGGAGAAATCAATATTATGTGATACATCTGGTGAAGAAGACGCAGAAGATGAAGCTGATAATTGTGCTGGATGTAGCGAAAAATATTATAAAACCCATCGCATGAAGATTGGCTTCAATGTTCGATCTGTAATCTGTACCCACATGAGAATTGTACACCTTTTGATGACATGTGCTCTAAATGTGGACAGAAGAAGAAAAAGGAGCTCCAGTAAGCATAAATCAAAGAAAAGGGGAAAGGCAGAGGCAAATCTAGTGCCGGCCATCTGTCCCGTACCACTACGGCCATCACTACCGTATGTACCGGGTGAGACGGCCAGTTATGTTTTTTTTTATAATTTTTTCATGGATGTTCCTTATATTATAAAAATATCTTTATGCTGATTTTCGAAAGCCTGATTGTTGTTGGTTTAAAAAAAAATAAAAGTCTAATTGTGATCTCAATATTTTCAGTTTTATTTAACCCTAAAAAACTGTGGCCATCTCTAACGAATTTACCCTATAGGAGTGGTGTTATGTGTAATGTTGTTACTTAAAAATTCCTTGAAGAATCCATGAACTTACATGAGGTAAGCAGATACAATTTTTAAGGCTTTAACTCAGGTAACCTAGAGCTATCTAAGGTCTGATTGTTGCATTTAACTAGTCTTTTACATGGTCAAGAGACATTTTTACGTAATACAGCTCAAAATACAATAGATGTGGATATATTTAGTAACCTGTTCCGCTTAGCTATTTCAAAAAAGCCATAAAAAACCCTGAAAGAAATCGACAGGTGCCGCTAATACAGCTCTTTTGTGCTAAGGTTTACTCCCCATCACCAATACTAAGCTGTCAAAACTACGTAACGTACGTACGTGTATGTTGGCGAATATAAGAGCATGTTAATTTTTAATAACGGTAAGTACCGGCAAAGCTTTGAGGTGCCGTTCGTGAAATAAAAATCCTAACTAATATTATAAATGAGAAAGTGAGTTTGTTTGTTTGCCATGCTTTCACGCCAAAATGGCTGAACGGATTTGGATGTTTGACACATGAACTGCGTTAGGACATAGGATACTTTTTATCCCGATATTCCCACGGGATCGTGACTTATGCGGATGAAACTGCGGGGCGCAGCTAATATTTAATATTTCCAAACTGTCACTGACATCGAAAAGCAATTTCGAAAATTTTGTTTCAGTGCCGTCAGTGGAATTGCTTAGGTGCCGTTTGGTCAAGTGCCGTTCGAAAGGATTTTTTTTTTTTGTAAAATAGTCAAACGTAAAATTCTTGTTACGAATGAGAATATTAGATTTCTGTGTAATTTAAAACAAAAGATAATTTTCAGTTTTAAAAACCTTGATGTCTATTAGTCGAATCTCATAAATATTGATATGCGGAACCATGAACTAGAACTTAATGACAGGATCACGAGTTCGTTCCATAGATTCACGAGAACAATTAAAAAATATCATAAACACAACGTCACAATATCATCACGCCTGTATTCCTCATTGAGAGGCAAAGGTGTAAGATATGCCAATTTGTTAACATCTATTTAATTAAACCATTACCATATCGACACTGGAAATTTCAAATGTCGTAAAGGACAGGGAATACAATGTCCCTTACGACATTTGAAATTTCTAGTATCGATATGATAATAATATCGACGGTTGAAAGGGTAATTGATCTAAGCGACATTTTGTAAAACTTGCAGGAGGATGGATTGGTTGTTTTTTTTTTAATCATAATAAGATCCTATTATGATTGATTGATTAAATTAAATAAAAGTCTATCAAATAGTTGTTTTTTTTATGAATTAAAAAAAAAAATAACTATGATCCGTCAAGAGGACGAATCATAAAATTGCAGGAGCAAGTTTTACAAAATGTCGCTTAGATCAATTAGTCTTTCAACCGTCGATATAGGTTGATACCTGTATAGGTATCAACCTATATCGACGACCTATATAGTTACGGTCTTTCACCATATGACGGCAGTATTGCCGTCATATGGTGAAAGACCGTAACTACTTCAAAGATTTTGAATAAATGATAGTTTTGTTTTCATGCTCAATCGATAGTCTTAACTTTAACAGTATGTATCTGCGGCTAAGAATTAAAAGCAGTTGGAAGTATCACCGTATAGACAGAAATATAGAGAGCTTATTGCTGTATCCAGCCCTATACTTGTTTAACAAATTTTTGATAAGAATGTTAGTTACGGCCTTTCATCGTATAACGGCAGTATAGCAGTCCCCTGAAGTAGGTATGTTGGTCATGGATCTTTCCAATCGGTCGCCTCCGCCAGCTGGTACGGTTAGCAACAAAAGTCAATTAATATTTCAGTTTTTTAATTCTTAATTTGTGAGAAAACATATTTGTCGGAGATGGTTTTTAATTAAAATTGTGGGTAGTCAACAGAGTTTGGTATGATTTGTTTTTCTTATTATTAATTTATGTGATTTTTACTATCAATTATTGTCTAATAAATCAGACATAATTTATTAAGTACTCGGTGTACTCACTAATTGATTTTGGCAACTTATTACGATAACTGTAACCAATGATTTTGTTCAAAACAATTAATGACATGTTACTTTAATTTTTAAATGATTTACGTTGTCAATTCACTATTGTTTATTTACGACAATTATTATTGTATTATTTGATTACTTTATAATGTAAGTCTTATTAGATTTACCACATTTTAGTGTTTTGTATCAAGTAAACACGTGACGCACTACCGCGCGTCATCGGACAGAGTTGTCATAGTGGGATTATAAGGTGGGGGCATCGTCTTATAAAAGAGCGTGCACTCTGTAGGCGAGTCAGTCGATCCATAGTATTGGAGTCGATCCATAGTATTGGAGTCGATCCATAGTATTGGAGTCGATCCATAGTATTGGAGTCGATCCATAGTGTTGGAGTCGATCCATAGTATTGGAGTCGATCCATAGACTACTATTAGAGTCGTCAGTCGATCTTCGGATGCGAATCTATAAAGAGCCCCTGCTCCCGACAAAACTGTCGGTTTTTTTTTTTTTTTTTTTTTTTTTTTTTTTTTTTTTTTTTAAAAAAACGTTGCCCCACACTAGGAATTTCTCCTGTATCGTGGGTGCGATTACAAACATTTAAACTCACATACACAAACAGCCAGACCCGGAACAACTACTGGTAGATCATACAAATATTTGTTCCGTTCGGGAATCGAACCCGCGACACGCAGCGCAGCAGTCAGCCGCTTAACCACTGCGCCAACCGTGCCGTTTACCTGGTACAGCGCTGCTGTATATTCACATGGCTGTATTGACTTGCTGATAGCGAGTAATACACATTGTCATTGGGTGGCTTGGCCACTATACGAACTTTAAGACCTTAAAAGTCTGTTCGATTATTACTACCTATTCACCTACTTTATCTTGTTACTAATTACCATTTGTGTATTGTGTTTTACCTTATTATGGTGTAACTAGTACCTACTATAATAAATACCCTGTAATTGTTTATACACTCTTGTTTATCCCAATAAAATGGGAACTCCAAACCCTGACGAAATACCTCTCGGCACTCCTGATCCTACATATTCATAAAAATCTAAACTGATATAAATTGAAGGGGTTTTAATTCTCAGCTATTACATGAAATGCTAAAAAGCAATGTTCCAAATCATTTTGTAACAATTTATATTAAAATCGACAATATGTAAAAAAACTCTGTCCCATCCGAAAGGGGCTCATAGGTACTGTAATAAAATTACCTAAAAGTAACAAAAAATCTAATTATTATCGAAAATTTTAAAATAATGCTATTTAAAAATCTCTTTTTTAGTACCAAAATTACCCTAAATTAATTAAAAATGAGCAAATTTTCATTAGGGGTCATAAATTATGACTTGTAGACCGCTAAACAACAGCGACGGCCGCTTACGCCCCATGTGATAAACCAGTAAAATACCCCATTTAAAAAAAAATTGACAATTTTTTTTTCCGAATTTTCTGAAAATTACCAAATAAATAGACTCTCAGTACGATACCGAACAACACCCTTACGGATCGGATAGGGTTTTTTTTTACATGTTGTAGGTATATGTAAAAATAAAAGTATTAATCGACTTTTGTTGCTAACTGTACATACCAGCCACCCCAAAAAACGTCACTCCACCTAGTCTAAAAGCTTCTTACCCTACATTTGCTAATCCACGGCCTACATTTAAGATTACATGCCATTAACATTAATAGTAGTTCGTTGCACAAAGAACTCGTCATAGCACGATCTTAATAACTCTAATTAGTTAACTATCTCAACTCGAACTAAAACGTTGAAATTTTACTTGGTTTTTTAAGACTTAAATAATTCCGTAGTGTGAGATCATCGAAAAAACTTAAAACAAAAACCATATAACACAGATACACACACAGATTTGTTTTTCAGTTAATAAAAATATTAATAAAAATAATAATAAAAAGTTGTTACATTTAAATTTGAAGCCCTGACTTCTGAGCTAGGTGGTAATACCTGTGTTACAGGAATCAGTGTCTTCACCCGTTTTTTGAACATAAACATTTTATGCAATAAAATTTAAAATAAAATAATTTAAAATGTAGGAATCGAATTTAGTGCATGCATGCTCTTGAGTGGTTTGTGTGCGTGTGTGTAGTTGATGAGAAGGTAATTTTTTTGGCCTTTGAAGGTAATCCTGAACATATATCAAAGACAGATAAAAATGGACTTTAAAATCCGACGTCATATTATAAATTCTTTAACCTTGTGTATTAATTAATTAGCTAATAACGACCTCTTTTTTACAGAAAGGGAGATATTAATCAGTTGAAGGACACTGAATGAGACTCAGTAGAAGTTTTTTTGTTATTATGCCTACGGGCGTTTAGTGTCCCTCAAAGTGTCAAATAGTCTATGGAAGCTCGCGGCTTTGCATAAAGTGAATCTTGATTAAGAAAGATGCACAATATCGAAATTGTAGATAAAATCATTATTCTCTTTGTTGTTGTATGAACTTAGTCTCGGCGTTTTTTGTCCTATTTCCTCTAAAGTCACACACCAAACTTGCTTACCACCTATCTACCTTTTTAGTTAGTTTTGAAAGTATTAAAAACTTATCATTAAAGAACAAAATAATTATTCGAATGTAGTGCAATCCAACTAATAATACCTATTATAAATGCGAAAGTTTGTGTTGATGGATGCTCTTTCACGCAAAAACTACTAAACGGATTTGGATCTTTCTATTCATGTCAATCCATACAAGTGTTTTATGTGAAAAATAAAAGATTTTAACGACAAGTTAACATAAAATGGTATAGAGTTGATTGAAGCTAATAAACCTAAATAATTTGTAAAGATCAAGGATATGTTTTATTCTTTTTTGTCAATAAATTTTTCTTTAAAGTAAATTGAAGCTTATGAGGTAGTCAATAGTTCTTTGATATTAGTGCAATATTCATCCCTGTCGACTTTTGCTGAGAATAGTGTTGATCTAAGAGCAAGTGAGTGAGTCATAGAAGATGTCTACTACAAATAACCATTTCTTAGGTTGGTAATTAGAATATGTCCACCAAAAAAATTCACTGTTGTATTACACCAGGTGCTTGACTTTCATTATGGGTAACTGATTGCAGGGAATTTCCTCGACGTCAGCAATCGCTTTATAGTCATAGGCATTCCAAGTAGTGTTGTCACTCGTAAAAAAAATATTGCTACTACTTACGACTCCAATGCCATCCAGTAAAACAGGAGCAAATAATTACGCAGTTTAGCTGACACAGTGTGAATCGTCGGGTCCTTCCCACGTTTGCGTAATAATGTTACAGTGTCAATGGCTCCTTTAGTCCTTGACGTGGCATTGTACTATGGAATGAAGTCCAGACATGACATTCTTGAAGAACTGGATATAAAGTGTGGGCAGTTGTCCCCAACTCACAGTCCACTTAGATCCGCTCTGATGAAGAACACGCCCAATATGGTAAGTCAAAATAAACGAGTTTCATATGTTAATTCTGATATGTATCGTCGTATTAATAAATTAATTGGATTCGAAATCCGGATTTCGAGAACCTAAGAATAACCATGGGTTCGATTGAACCTTTATGATATCAACTTGTTTGAAACAATCTATTCTTGTTATGGAATCTTGATACATAAAATTAATGATATGGTTGTGTGAGTGTTCCAAGCCATAATTCTCACAAACAACTCAATATCAGAATTTATTATTAGTACATAAAATCTAAGTCATATGTTGTCATCACTACTACGGAACAAGACAGAAGTCTGCAACAAAAAGAAAAAAAACAACTGAATAACCGCTTAGAAATGTTGCTAATGAATACCTACTTATATACCTAATTATTTTGATTTTTATTGAGTAGGTAGCAATAAACGAATGACTCAGTTCAGTCTCCAAGAATTATCTGTCAAACATCTAAGAACATTATTTTATTTTAACCACTTGACATCATTCCTGTACGATTTCTTAGAATGATTCTTATTCAAGTAGATTTCATAATGAATCCTTTTTCTTCATCCTTGTCAGCTTTTATACCGTAATCAGTAGATCTCTATTTCTATACTTCTCAGTATTTAGATTTTCCTGACAGTTATGGTCCTCTTGAGGTATCATCATAACCTAAACCCTCAATATCCCGCCACTGAGCAATACGATAATATTTCTTGGTAGGTAACCATTCGGCAGCAAATATTTCAATACCACTTGGGAAACAGAAAGCAGGACTATAAATCGGCAGTGGAATCAGTTAAAAACTCGTAAAAACGGTTGTCAAAATTTTCAATATACAGAGGAGCTGGAACTACACATCAGGAACCTCGAAGAAGTAATGATTAAATGGTAGCTTTCATATACATATTCAGTGGGAAAATGCAGCTGAATAAATCGTCATTTTACATCATCAATAGTCAATCATGAGATTCCTTTCAATGTCATTTCATAATGGGCTTTATAAATTAACAAAGGACAAAGCTCTTAGATGCTTTATGTTATTACACTTATTTGCATTTTACGACTTGTATCTATCATAAAACTGCAATAATATAAAACCCTCCGTAAAATCTGACACAGTTGTTTTGAAGCACCATCCGGGATATCCACGAAGTAAAAAAACACAGCATTCTTGGAACTTTACGCATGAATAAGAACTGAAATCAAATCCTACTACATAAATAAACTATATTTTCCATGAAATCTAGCGTTTACCATATTAATTGCCTTTGACGTTACATAGTCTAGAACTCAAACCTAGAATTCAGGGTTTACATTTTGAAGTATGTCATGTAGCGTCTCACGAAAAATCTACATAACCTACAAGATTTTCAACATTACCAGTTGGCCTCACCAAAATAAGGTCAAAATAAGGTCCATGATCATGGACATACCACCATTACCATAAGTACCACGACTAATTTTATAAAATCGACATTGAACAGACAAATCATCACCGTGCGTAGTAACCGCAAATGCATAATCATAACTTTAAGTTTACCACGTTCTGTGGTTAGATGCGTATAAACTTAAAGAATATTTTTAAAATCAGTTCATCATCTATTTCTGATATTATCTATCTAATAATATTTTATCTTCGGGACACGGATGTAACATTTAGAATTCTAGCAGTCGTCACTCGTATTCCAAAATAACTGTGCAGATACCTACTTTCAAGGTCATTCCCATCTTCATCTAATATTATATTATCACGAACTGTTTGTCTGACCATTTGATTGGTTTTGCTTCTGTTGTTTATCTTTTTCGAATACTTTATAATTTTTTATCAAAAAGCTCTAGCAGTTGATGCTGTAGTAGATTTAAATTAGAAAATCAAATCGATAATAAATGGGAGGGAGAATATTATTATTATTTTTTTTTTTTTTTTTTATTAATATTCTTATTGAAGGTGTTTAGTTTAATTTGTGATTTCCTGTGCGAGTCTCAATAAATACTTTTTCTTTCTTTCTTTCTTTCTTTCTTTCTTTCTTTCTTTCTTTTCTTTCTTAATACGTTTACTAATAATTCTAATTATGTTTGATGACTCGCTCCAAAACCCATCAACAATTTCCCTCTATATCTTACCAAACTCAATTCAGTACTTGCAAAATAATTTTGTACAAATCGCTGACAAAACGGCGAACGTAACTAGTATTATTATAATGAAAAGCGTAGTTTGCTTGACCCGTTGGCCCTGACATTATGGTATTTTGTTGCGCAGGTAAAAGGTGCTCATCTCTACGTCCTGCCTATGGTCTTTATGGCATTTGTCACTGTAACTAGTTGCCTTGGAGGGCAAATAAAAAAATTCACATACAACAATAATGGATTGGGCACGTACAGTTTCGAGTAAGTGTGATAATGACTGATATTGCAATGTAGGTATTATTATTTTGGCATACATCATTTGTGATATGTAATGCTAGCATGTTTCATGACTTTCGAGACTTATGTCTCAATAATTTCTTAATGGCGAAGTTGACTTGAACTTTAACACCGGAAAGCTAATCTAAATCATAGCAAATTGGAAATTAATATCAATTGCTACATCTAATAATTTAGTATTCCAAATATTTAATTATTTTATGCAGGTAGCAGATGTTTCTTAACTTTTTTAATTAAAACAGTAGGTAATTGGTAGGTTTAGTAGATAGGTTGGGAAATTCTGATTTGTATGTATGGCTTTAAAAATTGCCAATTTCAACACTAATTGCAGCCATGTGTAATTATAGCAATCTTCTTCTTTTCGTGTGGTTAGAGAGTAACAATAATATTAGGACAAATAAATAATAATAGTTTTGCCGTTCTCATTACATTAACTTACTTGTATACTTAAAAGAAAGAAAATTGTATTTGAACTTTCTTAAATATCTTGAAAAATTGTAAACAGAATAGATAAGAATAAAGAATTTATACTAGAAATAGGTCAGACAAAGTAAACTTGTGAAATAATTAGCATATCCAATCAATAATAATTAATTCCGAATGTTAGCAATCCTGACGATCTGATATAATGTTAGAAAAAAGAAGAAAAAAGTGATTTTATAGCTAGTAATTTATTCAAAATATTTTATCTTCCTAATTTAGTTTTATACGACCAGCTAATAACATGTTGACAGACTAATATCCAGACAGTGATGTGATTTTAATAAGGTCACACAACGGGAAATATAATATGACAGGCCAATTTCATCACGTACCTAACCATTATTTTAATAGTTAAAGTATTTAAATCTGTAGTTTCAGCTTTAATGAATATATACTGGAAATATAGGTAATATGATGATTTATGTTTTTTTTTTACCACAACATTTACACAATATAAACCAAGCATGTACATCATGACAATTTTTGTTAAAACCTTACCTTCTAGATATGACATAATTATATCGACGGTTGAAAGGCTAATTGATCTAAGCGACATTTTGTAAAACTTGCTGCTGCAAGTTTTTTTTTTTTAATCATAAAAAAACAACTATTTGATAGACTTTTATTTACTTAAATCAATCAATCATAATAAGATCTTATTATGATTAAAAAAAACAACCAATCCATCCTCCTGCAAGTTTTACAAAATGTCGCTTAGATCAACCGTCAACCGCCTTTCAACCGTCGATATGTAAATTGTTTTAACACTTTATTACGGGAAAACATACAAAAGTAATAAATGGACAACGAAAAAATTTAATGACCAACATAGGTGACATCAATGTTTATATTTAATTGCATTAGCATTATACTTACATCATAAGGAACACGTGTTAATTAGAAGGGTTAACGCATAATGTGTATTGATTAACACATTTTACAAATAAAGCGGTTTTCTTCAGAAATATTTTAAGATGAACAGCTGTACGTACGACACACGACACACGTGACGACACACGTGTTTGTACGTATTTTTCTGTTCTTTTCTTCTTGTCTGTTTGTATGTGCATAAATGGTTAAATAAATAAATTATCTTGAGGGGCGTGAATTATATACTTTAACACACCTTAGGATATATGTATGTTAATTATTTTGTTACTACTCAGATAACAAATCGAAATTGTTAGGTAAAGATTTGTTATTCCCAAAATATGAATAACGGTTTGCATAACAAGTGGAGTATGTAATCAGAAAATCAATTGAGGTTTATTAATCTAAGGTTAAGTTAAAGAGTCATCGTATAATAAACACTTACACAATACAAAATGTGTAAATTATATGCTGTTTTATAATTTTTATATAATCACACTTAAGATTAGGAATGACGCAGATTCAATAAATAAATTTTGAAACTACTGATCAAAAATGTTGAGTGCACATGCATTAGTGAATGTTTCAGCTGACTTGAACTTTGCCCATTAGGAATTCTAATAATAATCATAGTTTTTGCGTGAGAGTAACGAAATGCAATTCTGTCTATTGAGAAACCGTAATTATTTTGAACTCGCATTTACTTACAAGTATTTCAAGTTTTGGATAATACATAAAAAAGTTTAAATACTTGCACATTGCTTCATGTATCTGCCAATTAAATGTACAATCCACTATGTTTGCATATGAATAGAATAATTACCGAATTGTTCAGTGATTTTTTTGCAATTATTTATTTAAAATATTGAGAGGACTTGGGTAACATCTTTTCAATCTCTTCTATTTCAACATTTTTGTTACCTAACTGTAAAAATACTACGTGATAACTTGTCATTAATAGACGTAAATACTTACTTCAATTTACTTTGTTCTAACAGGTACGAAACATCAGACGGTACCTACAGGAGGGAAGATGGCGGAATTATTTCAGGGCCTGAAGGTCGCTCGTTAGTTGTTCGAGGCGAGTACGGGTACATCGACTCTAAAGGAAAGCCCTATTCTATGAAGTATGTAGCAGATGCTAATGGTTACCACCCACGAGTCAGTGACGACCACACAAGGTTCAACGATAGAAGAATTATTTGATATTGTGATAATAAACTATTATAATTTAGCTTTTTTTTTTGTTCACATTACTATTTAGCCACTCAGCTCTTTTTAAAGAACACATTTTCCAGTTGATGGTTGGGATTTTTAGTTCAAGGAATTTCATAACGTATTGTGTTCTTATTTTACCTACAGTCCGTTAAAAAACACCCTATAAAAATTCACGCCTTTGACCGCAGACCTACTGAATTACGAACCTTAATACAAAACTCCTTTTGCTTCGCCCACGTTCAGTCATTGCATACAAGGGCGACCAATAAATAACTACAAATAAAATCCGAAGATTGCATAAATGAATAAAATAATTAAATATTTGTCATACTTAACAATGTTAGACAAGCATTCTTCATTGATTTGCTCGCCAGTGTTTAATTCATTATTTTTGACGCAACTTCCGAATTTAAATGTTAAATGAATTACGTTCAAACCGTTTGGATTTAATTTTCTGCTTATTTTTTACGGAAGTTGTAATTTTCAACTTTACTAATAAAAAGTGGTAGGTATTGTACACACGGTTTTCAGTATAAACTGACCTCGCATTGTACGGAAATCTTATACAATGCGAGATCAATATAAACTGGTTATGTATAGCTTGATGTGTAGCCGTGTGTACGGGAAGATGATACCTTTCTATAAAACCTACAGTAAGATCTACAGGGTCAAATTAAATTAATTTGCGAAACTCTGCAGACGTCATAGGGATTGATATCTACATAAACACGGTACCTAAAACAAAAAAAAAACTGATTTCCTCAACTCATACTTCAAGTAACCTATACTACCAGCGATCGTTGACCCCAAAAAAAAAGAACATCAAATCTTTTTTTTAATTTTTATCGTAATTAGATTTCGAAACTCACCACATCTGCGGAGTTTTATATACCTAGCTAATTTAATTTGAACTAGTATAATTATTACGTCTTATTTTTAGAACCTCTGCGGGGTAATTGCGTAACACGTATAAAGTGACAATTGATCGCAATTCCTTTCATTTTGACTATTCAGCCACGTTCATTACGTTATTTATGCCAGCAGACGTATTTTTACCTATGAAGCAATGGTTAAGGAATGTCTTTCAAAACCCTCGGATTATGATTGACATTGTGATACGCAATAGGGATGATGCCTGGGCCAAAAAAAGAAATTCTATTTAGTTCGTCAGTCAGATAATAAAAAATTATTAGATGTATTTTTTGCTTTATCATATTAATAAAAACTGACTTTGATAAAACACATTAAAGTTGAGAAGTGGGGGTCGCTACGTCACAAGTAAGTATAAAATCTACATACTTGTGACGTCACGGCACATTTTAACTCAATGTATCGCCGTCATCTTTTGATAACGTAAAAAAAGAAAAAAATATATGTCCAATACTACAAGACGGACAAAAATATATTTTTAGTCATCATCCCTATTATGGTGCTGCTTTCCTTGAGGACATTGCGTAGGAGTTGCAATTTAATAGGATCAAAACGATTTTTCTCCGTTTCAGGCCCACATTCTTATTCTAACACGGTGTTCACAGTTAAAACTTGACAGTAATGTGGATTAGAGTTTTTCTGTAGGTATTTGATAAGAAAACAGCTTCCAAAGTCTTTAGTGAGCACACTCCTTGTCAATTATGAAAAGCTTTAGTCCTTTCCTAAATACTCTCGTCCTTGTCATGCTCTTTTTATTTAAAATGGCCAAAGCAAATTCTAAATCATAATTTAATTTTAAGGTGAACAAAATCATGCATGAACTCTATGACGACGTCTAAATGTTTTTTTTTTGTCTTTGTGATTACCACCAAACTGAGTTGAGGGGCTTGCGTGTATCTTATTGCTTCTTGCGTGCCTGTTCCATCTAAATTTACACCTCCCTGTCCTGATTCATATGTAAAATAAGAGTGCTCTTAAATTACAAGGAACAGGTAAAACATACGACATTCGAAAACACGATAGCCAGCAGTTCGAGTGTGGTTATTTTAAACGCAAAGAATTTATTACGGGAAATGATATCTTAAAATAATTGTAAGTGAGTGTTTTTTTAATATCGTTGCATTTTCTAAATATTCTTAGGGAGCCATCTAGTTTATAAGAGTGCCTAGAATTAAACGTTTCTTTCTGAAAGCAAGATGGCAATGTTAACTTCTCTTCTTCACGTTTTCAGAAAGAAAACCCTGTTTTTCTGATAATAGTACATATCGACGGTTGTAAGGCTAATAGATCTAAGCGACATTTTGTAAAACTTGCAGGAGGATGGATTAGTTGTTTTTTTTTTTAATCATAATAAGATCTTATTATGATTGATTGTTTTAAGTAAATAAAAGTCTATCAAATAGTTGTTTTTTTCTGATTTTTTTTCAAAAAAAATAACTATGATCCGTCCAGGAGGACGAATCATAAAATTGCAGAAGCAAGTTTTACAAAATGTCGCTTAGATCAATTAGCCTTTCAACCGTCTATGTTATTGTCTATCCATATTATGGATAGACAATAACATAGAAGTCATTAAATCTTCAGGCAGCTTCTGTCAATTACTTTCAAGTTTTCTATTTTATTTTACCACAAAGAATTATTGTGAACTGCGGTCTATGGAAAAGCCAGAAAATCTTATTAAAATAACATGTGCAATACATCGTAAAATCTTACCAATAACAGTATTGAACATTGTTTACGACCTACGTATTTCATAAGTCTGGGTTTCAAGGCACTGCTCCAACTTGATTATTTATTTAACGTGTCATATTGTAATACAATATCTGCATAATGTTAAGAATATCCTGTTGTTTTGCCGCGTATTTAGTAAGTGATTTTGTTCATCTTGGAAAATTGTTTTTTTAGCAGCTGATAAATTTTAATATGCTATTTTTTTATAGATCCTGAACAATCTGATCAGGAGGTGTAACTGTGTTATTTATACGTAGTAAGTAAATTGTTTTTAAGTTACTGGTACTCAGCTAATAACCAATAAAACACTGTATATGTACACACTTTGATTTGTTTCAGTGAAGATATTGAGTTACGGAGAATTTTTCCGAGTGAATTTCCTCAAGACACAATAAGAAAAAGTGGCTCTTTAGATCCAGAGGTATTTATATTTATATAAACAATTAAGTTAACAAAATATTAGCTTCCATATTATTGACAGTTGACTGTGTTTTACGCTATAACTAAAGTCATTAATAAAATTGAAATACATACTTTACAAAACACACTTTGTTTCTTAAGCTGTAGCTTATGAGTAGGTACAATGCTCTAGTTTACAAATTATTAAAGTTAAGCAACGATGTGCTTCCATTGCAAATGAGCTTGAGTTTCAAATATTACATTTAGTTGGGTAAAAGCGCCAAGCTAAAATTAATTCAAAAACGTGATGTCTACAAACATCTTACTTTACAAAAGATTAAGTAGAAGAAAGATAAATATTGTCCTTCGTCTACTTGACGACATAAGAATTTTTTTGTCAGAAATTGCGTGACAGAAATCTTAATTAAATTATTTCTCCTAGCACTTAGGTCGTTACGCTGAATTAGAAAGCTATTTCAAATACCCAAAAGCCAAAATCAACAGTCATTTCGAGGAGCTGGTGTGTTTCAATAAAGACAACAAAAAGGTATGCTTATTTTGTATAATTAACATGAATCCAAAATGTAATTAAGGTTAACCTTAAATAAAGACAATCAGATAAATAATGTTAACCAAATAGGTATTCACCAAAGTAGTACAGCCTATTACAATTACCTGGGCACGAATTCAGACTCCGGGCTACTCCTGAGAAATTCCTGTTAGATCACACACTGCCCGACCTGGGGCATGAACCCAAGAGCCAAGCTTAGTCATCCTTGCCACCACATAGACCATCGTCAATTGATGCGTATGTGAAGATATAATAAATTAATAAAAAATAAAATTAACCTTCGAATTATCCAAAACGATCTGCGACGGTCATTATTATAAGTTATTGGGCCTAAATGTCAGTAGCGTAGGCTGTCGGCATGGCCATTTTGCTACCTCAAGACAACGCTTCTTGAACAAACACAACGGGACAATTTGGGCGAAGGCTGGCAGGTACTGGCGCACCGATGCGGAGCTCATGCCTCGTTGTAATCACTAATGTGAATTTTGATTCTAGATTTGTAAAATAGATGCAGAGCGATATTCTCCAGCAGAAGACGCCTATTACTTATCTCCGAAATTCGAAAATCCCGTGGACCGACGTCGAGTATACTGTTTCATGCTGCTTTGCTTCACAGAAGAAGAACTTTACAGAGTAGTTAGATCGTTTTAATTAAATACAGATATTACAGAACTTGATCTTGTTTTATATTTTTCCATAATTTTGCAGGAAAAATACAGATGCAGTTAAATAATAAAAAAAAACCGGCCAAGTGCGTGTCGGACCACGCACAATGAAGGGTTCCGTAGTGGGGATGAATTTATCCCAAAAACAAACTTAACTTTGTAGTTGATAAACATGTTCTCCCAAACGGAATGTATAGGAAAACATGTTTTTGTAACTGCAAAGTTAAGTTGGTCAATTATTACTCGATAACTAGTAAAGCCAAGTAGGCTTTACTAGTTATCGAGTAATGCGAGCTGTGATAGTTTTCCTTTTAATTTCGTTATATAAACTACTGCTGTGATTTTTTTCACATGTCCAAAACCAACCATTTAGCTGGCAGGGGGGGGACACACACTTGACTCTAACAAAAATTTGCACTTTAAAGCTTAATATTTTGCAAATGGATCCCTGAATCCAAAAATGGTTTTAACAAACTCATAATGTTTTTGTAAGACCTTTCCAATGATACCCCGCACTATGGGATAAAAAATAAAACATCACCACTTTACGTGTATGGGAGGTACCCTAAAAAAAAATGTTTTCCATAATTTTGTTTTACCACTTTATCGACGTAATTAATATGTATACCTATGTCAAATTACAGCTTTCTAGTACTAAGGGTCTCGGAGCTAGACCGCGGACAGACAGACAGACAGACGGACATGACGAAACTATAGGGGTTCCTTGTTTACTACGGAACCCTAAAAAGGGTTAACTTTGATAAACTCTTATCAAATCTAACCCACAAAGACGAACATACATAGATACCAAACCACTTGCACCGGTGATACGGTCATTTCTTACATAGCAAGACTATCTATAGTCATATTAGTCATACTTTAGGCAAAAGTTTTATGGGGAACCCCGTAACACTTCTGTCGAACTCTTGTCAGCTGTAAATGGTTCTCGTCTTTAGTAAGCAAATGGCCCAACAAAAAGTCCAAAAATGTAGAACTTTAAAAAACATCATAAAAACATTACTAAAAGAAAATTATAAAACACCGATACCTTTTTTTTTTGGGTGGGAAATTATCAAATAACTTCTCCCGCTCTGGGTGGAGCGGGAGGGCCTATCAGACTTTTACTGACTAAAACCCACCCGTGTTCCTTCGGTTGCCCTGTTGCCGGGGGCCACGATTTCCCTATCGGTTTTCTTCGAACCCCCGGCAGGCATTGGCCTTAGCGGACCCCGTCAATTCTGCTGACATCTCTTTGAGGCGTGCGTGGAACACAACGCGCCGTCGACCCGGGCTTGGTCCTTATCGGACGGCAAGCTACCCATTGCTCACCGTCCGCAAGCCCGCGCCTCCGGTGGCAGGAAATCGGCTCACGATTCCCGGCCCGGACGTCTCCTCCTGCGGCGGTTAGGGGCGTGAGGGCGCGAAATTTGCCTCTCTCTCACGCGTTCCGCCTCCTCCTTCGCGAGCATTACCGCTTCGCAGAAGGAGGTGACGGCCTGCCATTTCCTCTCGCTCCGTACCATGGCCTGAACCAGGGCCGGACGCAAGAGATCACCGCCGCCGATCGCCTCTACAAGGACACGGCGTTGCTCCGCTTAAGCCGGGCAGACCTCCACCGTATGCTCCACCGTGTCCTCAGGCCGATCCACATAATGGTGACACCCGGGTGTTTCCTCCCGCCTTATCCTGAACAGGAACCTCCCGAAGCAGCCGTGTCTGGTGAGGACCTGCGTCAGGCGGAAAGTGGAGACGCCGTGGCGCCTCTCAAGCCACTCCTCAAAGAGAGGTCTTATCGCCGCAATTGTGGTGTGCCCAGCGCTGGGTTGCGACAATCGCACTCACCATGACGCCATGAGATCCCGCCGGAGCTCTGTCTGCTGTGCCGCGATTTCTTGCGGCATAGGAGTTAAGCCCCGGCGTTTCGCCTCCTCGCGCCACTCTCAGATGTGCGCAAGGACCTTTGCCTCCAGATCCCATGGCGGTAATCCGGCAAGGAGGCTCGTCACCTCGCAGGAGACCGTGCGGTATCCTCGGGCCAGCTGGATGGCCATGACCCTCTGGGATGCGTTCAACCGGCGGACTGGCCGCAGCCTCAATGAACGCGCCCACACCGGCGCCCCGTAAAAGGCCATGGACCGCACTATCTCCACATAGAGCCTCCTGCAGGAAGCGTTTGGATCCCCTTCATTGGGCAGGAGCCGCTTCAATGCAGCGCCGGCCCGCTCCAGTCTGGGAGCCAAAGGTTGAAAGTGTTCTACGAAAACACCGATACCTTACGTGTGTAATGATTAATCCACATCACATAACTTGCAGATACGTCAAAGCCTTAACCCCGATTATTATGGGCATTACCCTGACAGGGTAATTTGTATAACATCTTTATGATTTCCATAATATTTTACCTCTTTTGGATTACAACTTCATTTTGTCTCTCTTGCACACCCGAAGTTGGTTAAGACATAAGATTGCTATCATTCACGCCTAGACTATACACGACCATTACGTCATCTGAAGATAACCAACAAGTCGTGAATCCTTTTGTTTTCACCCGGGTTATGCGTCTTGATTTGTTTCATACAAAATTTCACAAATTATTCTGTAGTGTTTTTATTTGAACGATAATTGCAAGTTGCTTTTAATAGGTACAGTATTGAAAGAAAGCTCATCTCATAACTCATAATCAGCCTCTAATGTTCCCACTGCTCGGACATAGGCCTCCTCTCTTCGAGACGGAGTGGGCTGCAATCCACTACGCGGGCCCAATGCGGGTTGGTAGATGTCACATGTCTTCGAATTTTAGGTTCTAGGACATGCCGGTTTCCTCACAATGTTTTCCTTCACCGTTTTGAGAGCAGTGGTGAGGAAATTATTTACAAAAAGTAAAGTGCCTGCCAGGGTTCGAACCCACGACCTATATAACTCGTAAGTCGAGGCCGTTACCTCTGAGCCACCACCGCTCAAGGAAAGCATTAAGTCTTAAAAGTAAAAAAAAAAAACGAATTAACCAGATGTTTATTCGCAATTGACACTTTTAAAATCATAATATTTTGTATGAATACTTCATGAGCGAATCCCTCAAAGATTATTTATTCAGATTCTGACAACAATAGGTATAACAATTTGATAGTTTCCCATGACCAGTAAGGCATCTTCGCAATGGTCCCGCGAACCACGTTGCCAATGAAGCAACAGATTCTTTGCAATCAAAAATAAGATAGATGCGCTGAATACATCCGTGCATCTGATCTCGAATGTTCCAATAAATTTCATATAAAAGATCATATCTATGAACGTATTGGCATTATGAAGAGACATGGCATTTACAAGCAGATCATCGATAAAATATTACTGTAACATCTTCATTTTGTCGACCACTGTTCGCCATATCCACTTCTGCTTAAATTAAAATAGACAAGGGCTCTTAAATCAAAAACTAATCAGCAGTTGAGGGTCACATAGTGATTTGATGTGTAATAAATTAATTAAGAGGTCATACTTGACTATGGTTAGGCGGCAATTTAATTTATGGAGACGAACTATGATGGAGGATTTGAAGAGATCTCTACAAAGTGTTTTACATCTATAGGATATAAGATAATTATATAATTATAAAGAGGTAAAATTTGTTTGTAAGTTTGTATGTAGGGGGTAATCTCTGGAACTACCAGCTAAATTTGAAAAAATCTTTTTCGGACGAAGTTGCGAGCAGAAGCTAGTATAAAATAAGAACAGAGTATATGGGCACACAAAAGTGGTATAGAACCTGAACCATAAATGCACATTGCCAATTATTGCTCTATCACCACAAGCCAAAGAAAGACTTAGGTAACAACGGGGTTAAGTCAACGAAGCCTCATCTCACGCGGCTATGCAAATTTATTATGACGTTACCTTTTGTTGGATCTTAGCGACAAAGACTTACAGCTGCCTATAGATATGGGTACCTAGCTAAATTTGCGACACTCGTATTAAACTGTAGAACCATGAAAGGATGGTTCTCCGTCATAAAACACTTCCTTTAGAGCCTAGTATTAAATAAACGACTGATAAAATCCATTACTGTCTATCCCAGATTTAAAATCCAATAAAATGTCAAAAATATGGTTAGGCTATAGCAAACGCATAATCTCTCGATGCATAAAACTTGACCCACTCAATGGAATGTAAATATTTATATGGTTATATAAAATAATGAGGTGTCATCTTGGTGCCGACAAACTGTTATGTCATTATAACCTTGTACTACAAAATATTTGTGTATAATGATTATGCTAATTATTAGTGCTTTATGTCTTTGTAAACTCATCGTGGTGTTCAAAAGCGTCTATATTAAAAGTTTGACCTAAAAAGTGAGACGTTATAAATTCTGTAAGGAAAGCGACGAGTGTCAGAGGTCATCAGCGATGTATGGTTCAACGGTTCAACAGACTGTGACGTAAGCAGACCGGTTGGGAACTAATATCCACTGTCGATGAGGATAAAATTTATATTCAAAAACCTTTTGTAATTCGCCTACTTTTGTAGAAATATGTCGCAATGTTTTGTTTTGATTCGGGAGTTTATTTGGAGACAAATCGCTACCGAAAGGGATTATTATGACAAGAAAAAAAAAAAAAACATCTAAAATAGAACTGAACTTTATATGAATTCTGATTTTCTTTACATCAGCCATCACATCCTATCAGATAAGTAGATATGATAGCTGTGGTAGACCAAGTATTATAGGTATTTATATTTAAAGGCCAAAGCTGCCTTTAGAGTTCTGTTACTAAAATAATTAAGAATCTATAGTCATTTGTAACCGCAACTATTAAAAGTCATTGCACCAAATAATACATAGTTCATTACATAAGAGTGCGATGAGTCTGCGAGACACTGATGTTGCACTTTATAACGTGCTACAGTCTCATCAGAAACCAATTGGATGTAATGTTCAACGCAAATGTGAAACCTTGACCTTTTCCACGAAATTTTCAACTTAGCTTCGTGGTTTGTACATTTATTAATAAATTATCTTCCAGCCCTAGGCATTTTAAACCTTATTTATTCATATATACAATCTATTTTTACATTTACATTTTTACGAAATGCATCTTCAAAATAGCTTCGGCCAGTGAAAATGCTAAAGGCCGATTTAGTCGCTCCGACTGATTGACATTCCCACAACCTTATAGCGTCCAAATTCCTTGAATTTTTCTTAGTAAATTATTGGTTGTTTCAACAATTATTTCCACTCGTTTAAGAAGTTGTTATAATTTGTTCAACATCAGTTCTTTGAACTAATGAACAACCTTGAACGGTTGTTAAAGAATTTTATTTGTCAATTGTTTGTTCAAGAATCAACTTTAAGATGGAAGATTTACCGAGTATAACGTAATTTTGTAAATCTTGGCTGCGATTAAGTTTTCCCAGCAGACAATTACGACGTAGACACAATCGGTAGGTACCTACACAACTATACATAATGGCACAATCCTGTAATTTACTTTTAAGGAGAAAAACTGGCTTTTGTAATAAATAAATAATTAGTTAATGCTAGCGTATTAACCAGGGAATTATTTAATATTGAATGCATAGGATGTGTCAATAATTTTTTTTATTACATAAGTTTCATTACTTTACATTAACAAGCGGACCAGAAGCTTTAATAGATTTAACGACAGTCACTCACATTGTGTGAGAAAGTAGAATTTAAAAGACGTAGGTACCTAATATTTTTCACCTACACAATATTGTTATACGTGTGCAAAAACAATCATATGAAACTTACAACTTACACATAAACCAGTTCAATAAATTATTAAACAAATACAATTTTTTCCTTTAAAAACCCCCAACACAAACATTTCCTCATTTCTCTTTCCTACTCCATCACGAGACCCTGTTCACCATCTATCTATAACCTATTCATTGAGCTGTAAGTTGGTTAGGGAATTGGGTATCATGCAAATTCCAGGTGATGCTGCAGCATCAGTTCAAGGTTACTATATTCTTCTAATATCATTGAAGTAACAGAATACCTAATTTCAAATCGATCAGACCTGTGGAAGATTCTCACGTCCATTCATTAACTAGAAAAGAGCTGATAATCTTCAAACGGCTGAACCGATTTTTATAAAACATGTTTAAGAACCATCGCTAGAAAACCTGCTTTCAAATAAAAAAAACAGCATTCAAATCAGTTTAACCGTTTAAGAGCTACGGTGCCACAGACAGACAGACACGCACATAGATCGGTCAAACTTAAAACACGTCTTTTTGCGTCAGGGGTTAAAAAAACCGGCTAAACCTTAAATATGTACAGTAATTGTATGTTTTATTAAGTTTTTCTTACAACATCAGTGACCTAATTTATACGCATAAAAAAAGTAAGTCCGTTTAGAGGTCATAGGCAGCTCTTCAATAATGACCTACTTTATATCTCATTTAGTTTTTGCTATTAGCATACCCACACAACTTCATTATAACTGCTACCATTAATCCTAAACAACAAATTATATAGTAAATGGACCATAATGTTTCTTAAAACGAACCCACACAATAACATTGATTGAGTGAACGTTTTTAAAACATCGGCTTGACATCTTTACGTCAGAAGAACTAATTACGGTCCAAGCTTTATTATGTCTAGTACTTTGTCTGTCTTTGAAAAAACTAGACGAGATTACAGAATAGGTTTATGAGACGTGGTATTGCATAAATGGAGACACTGTGCGCTCCACCCGATCAATGTCGGATACTTTGAAAAGAAAGCGGTGACTTACGATTACGACTGAACTATATCCGAATATCGTGAGTACACATCGACTTATACAATTATTATAATGCTTTATGTAATACCTATTGACAGTGGAATAGCTAGTGATATCTATTGTGGCAGTAATGTAATGGATGCCTTCTTCTTATAAGCCGTTAATGAAGGTATTACTCACTTATGCGTCATACACAGCCACGTCTTGCCTGAGGGTTTCTAAAGCTTAACAGTTGCGCTAAAAAGCGACACTAGCTGTTAACCAATTGCCTTCAAACACCGCATGACTCGCATAGGTAAAAAAAAAACAAAATGCCTGATCTTAAAAAACTTTTTACAAAAAAAAATCAACCGACTTCCAAGAAAAACACTACAACGCGAAAAATAACTTAGTCGGTGTCTTTGGTTTAGAATTTTTGTTTTTTGCCACCGACTTCCGAAATTACAGTTATTTTTCGCTTTGTAGTGTTTTGTTTTTAGAAGTCCGTTGATTTTTTTTTTGTAAAAAAGAAAATAGAAAAGTTTTATTTTTCAGTTTTTAGTTGTGGTACCTCACACAAATTCGAACACCACTACCTGCTATGTAAATAACAGTAACAGGAACTTAAAATATCATGATATCATCCATATAATAAGTGGGAAAAAAATACGTATTATTGAACCCAACTCAAAAACCATCCAAGCAAAGTTAATAAAATTTATATGGGACTACACGGGAATCACCAGCTTTCAAATAAAAATAGAATCATCAAAATCGGTTCACCCAGTCGAAAATTCTGCAGTAACAAACATAAAATACAGTCGAATTGAGAACTTCCTCCTTTTTTTGAAGTCAGTTAAAAAGAAGTCGTGATATACAACAGTTTGGAACGTCGTAAATCTGGCCCTTTACGACAGTATTACACCGACATTTCCAAATTAACTATGATGTAATCTGAATTGATATTCTAAATTTCACTAATAGGCCCTTAGTTAATTGTTTCGAAATCAGTTTAATAATTTCACCAGTTTGTAAGACAGCAACAAGTCTTATTACAGCTGATGATTAATTAGTTATCTGTCTGAGCTGTTTCTTAAACACTGTTGTCGCCGTCTACTTACGTGGATAATGTATAGGTACCGTCTAGAGAGTTCAATTGTGACTGGGAAGAAGCAAAGTCGTGGGCAAAAGTCAGTCTTACTTAATATATTACAAGTGAAACCAGCATGTAATCCTATCCATTCACTACAATACGCCTCACATTGTGATTCATAACCGAACATGAAATCTTAAACTAGGTACATTAACTTTTGTACTACATAATAATGTAAATTAATGTTTTGTGAGTGCTTACTATTATTATACTTACAACATTAGAAGTAGGCGCTTAATTTGACTCTGCTTCTGTGATGAAATTTTTATTCAAAAATTAACATAGTTTCCAGGGCAAATGTTACTTGGCTATGCACCCACAGTTGTTATTATGTGGAAATATAATACAAAATTAATTTTACCATTTGTAGATTTGCCATCCTGCAACTAGGAAGTGTCTTCAATTAATGTGAACTAGATTTACTAATGGCGCTGTAACCTGGGAAATGAAACGAAACAATTTGAATGTATGTCATAATATAAATTATACCCGTATAAAATAATTAGCACAAAAACTATAATATATATCTTTGGATAGGTACTTAATATTGTGTGAGTATTGTTTACGGTTAACCTGTAAAGGTAAGCGCTAAGCTAGGAGTAACAAGAGCTGAGCACTGGATTTTTTTATTTTATTTATTCATTTTAACAGCAAACATACAGATAAAAACAAAAGGTAGGAAAACAGATTTTCTGCACGTAATTTTTGCCGCCCTCACTTTTTAGTCACCTTGTGATTATAATATGGGTATATAATAACAGGAATATGTTATTGTTCATATTCCTGTTATTTTGAGATAGACAAAGATAATATCCGTGCAGTGCCAATGTAAACATGCAGTCAGATCTGCTTCTCTGAAGTCATGTTGAAACTGTGGGTGTTAAGTAAATGGGTGAAATGAGATAACCACATCGCCCACATGTACATCTCTGGAATGTCAAGACAATAATGTATGCGATGACCTATTGCAGGAATGGGTCCTTAGCCAAATATGCGGATTTGATCACATAAAATATTAAATAACATAGACATAGATGAATCTTCAAGAAACATTTGAAAAGGCATTAGGAATATCGAAAATTTGAAAAGGTCAGTAGCTCCTCCACCTACCCAATTAATTTTGGAGTCTACATATAAAACGTGGTAACCTATTTATACATGATACTGTTTATGTATTCTGAAAACTAAATATAAATCATGAATATCCAGTTTCAAAGTAATACTTAATAATAACGCATAATATTTGTTTAAGAACACATTAACGATCGCAACTGCTGTTAATAGCAACAATAAAGAGATGCATTATGAGATAATTAACGTCTGCATTTATTACACTAACTAACCATTTAGAATTACAAATTTTTAATATAAACTGCATTCAAAAACAACCGATTAAACTTTACGTGTGCTGTATTATGTTAGAGTTAGAACATAGCATCATAACATTACGTACAAAGGTGAAATAAAAAAAAATAGGGATAGCAACCTTTTGTAACTCATGTTAACATTGACATTTGTACATCTATTATTACTTACATAAGAAAATTGCATGGTGGAATTAAATGTTTACAAACACACATGAAGGTACTAAAACTACATCGATTAAAAGCATGTAACACGTATCTGCATGTTACGTTCACTAGTGTTTGCCACGAGAGCTGCTGCATCTTGTGCTATGCGGTAAACGATAATAAGAAGCACCTTACTGGCCCAGCCGTCGTGTTGCAACGCGGTATTAGAAGAAATACTTACGTTGGTATATAAGAGAACCGTTTGGATACGTAATCATCCCACACACCAAGTGTTCTCTGAAGAAGACAGCCGCAAAAAACAAAGAAAATGAAATCGGTTAGTCCCGAGACGTAATGGATTGTGAAGTGAAAAGTGAACTGTGAAATTGGATTAACGGAAACCCTTTCTTTTCAGTTTGTGGTTCTTGCTTTGATCGCCGCCGCGTGCGCAGCTCCCCAACAGAACCCACAGGATGTTCAAATAGTGCGATATGATGTCAACAACGCTGGAATCGATTCTTACAATTTCGCGTAAGGAACTGCTCCATATTGCAGATTTAGAGCATAGGGAACACAATGCATTTTGTTAAATTATACATTATCTTTTTCCAGGTGGGAAACGTCAGATGGATCAAAGCACGAGGAACAAGGACAACTGAAGAACCAGGGTACAGAGAATGAGTCGATTGCTGTGCAGGGACAGTATGCGTGGGTCGGACCTGACGGCGTCCTCTACACTGTCACCTACATCGCTGATGAGAATGGCTTCCAACCCCAAATCCAGCAGGGGCCAGGAGGAGCCGTCCCCTCTGCAGTCATTGCGTCCCTTTTAGGTTAGAAAGTCCAGTAGAATAGTCTAGGTTTCTGTAAATACTCCTGATGATGTATATAATATTTATATGCTGAGTCATTAATGTTATCTGTAGTTTTTTAGGTAATAAATGTACTGATTTTTATAACTAGAGCTGTGATTTTATTGTCCTGAGAGGTTTTTTTTATTTTGTTTACACATTTATCAATGATAATTCTAATAATATTTATTTATTGTTTCGATTTTAATCAGAGTAAAACTATGTCATAGGACATAAAAATGGTTCTGATGGTTCATCATGAAGGAATATTTGTAAGCAGACCTGCAATAGGATAGAATAAAAATATTACAACGAAAACAGGTACCTATGCGATGCATAAAATAAATATGCAGTAAATTTTTTGGCATTCTAAAAAACTTAGGTTGATTTCTAAACAAACCTCATAACAGCTGAAGCAGAAGTTTGCTCGAAATAGATCCATTTTTTTTAAGCTATTATTGCATAGCTTTTATCGCAGGCTTTGAGCGCGGCGACCGAATTAAGAAATTCCGTAACGTAACGAAAATAAAACCTAACACCCCCTACTCCGCCTACCATGTAATGACGGAAACGTGATGTTGTCATGGAGGTTACAAATGCTATGCAATAGCTTTACCGCGGCTGTCCCCGAGTGCCACATTTTTTTTTTTGTTTTTGAAAAGATTTCTTTTGTAGATGGATTTTGCTATAAAAAACTTTCATCCCATATTTAATTCAGGGGATGAATGTCTAAAAGCCCTTCCTTAGTGCTCACCTTCGTTATAAAAGGAAGTTTTGCAATACAAAACCCAGTGGTTTAGGTTGCGCGTTCTCTGTAGATTGAAGTAGCTGACAAAAATATAATCAGAAGATGCCATTAAATATGGAGCACTCCAATAATTATGCAAACTATTATGTATATTAAAGTTAAGTTTCCTCAATCAGTGAACTGCATTTCTTCTTACACTGCAAACTTACATAATAATTATGAGCATCTTCCACGTGTTTTTGATTGACATCATGACAATGTTATATCACCCACTCTTATACAAATAGGTCAAACATAATAAGACAAATCATTACCAGTTTTTGTATTAATTAACAACAACATTATATCATATCGCTTTGATTGGAACATTGACAAGTTATGAAAGCATTTCGCTTGTTTTTTCTTCACTTTACTTGTAGTTTACGGTCCGAATTTCTGAATTTTTTCGTCGGTTATTTAAAAATAAATCTGCTGTTCCATACATTTTCACCACATAGGTATTGCACTTTTCTATGAAACAGCAGTTTTTTTTTTAAATAATCGACGAAAAATTTCAACCCGGGTTCAGAATCATATATTGAATCCATGGTAACAGTTTTCGCATCGATGTTATATAACTCAAATCTGGAAAAAATGTTTGATGCGTCTTTTTTCTATCGGGGGCAGGGGGCAGTAGTGGTCGCAAGAGCTGAGCGCGAGGTCCTGGGTTCAATTCCCAGGTTGGGAAAAGTGTCATTGGGTTTTTCTATCTGAAATTTCTTATTAGCAAACCGGAGTCTAGATTTGGTTGATGGCAATAGGCTCACCTATTACACCAGGGAAATGAGGAAGTACCATAGACAGGTACACTTGTGCTAACCCTTCGGGGATTACACACGTGATGTAATAATCTACACTTATAATATGATAACGAGTTAAAATTTGTTCGTTTGTATGTTTGTTTGTTTGTAAGTTTGTATACAGGATGGCAGGAACATCGACGCAAAAATTGAAACCATCGTTTCAGTACATGATTCTGAAACCCCCTTTTTTTTTTTTTTTTGGTGGGAAATCATCAAATAACTTCTCCCGCTCTGGGCGGAGCGGGAGGGCGTGTCAGACTCTTACTGACTAAAACCCACCCGTGTTCCTTCAGTTGCCGTGTTGCCAGGGGGCCACGATGTCCCTATCGGTTTTCTTCGAACCCCCGGCAGGCACTGGCCCTAGCGGACCCCGTCAATTCTGCTGACATCTCTTTGAGGCGCGCGTGGAACACAACGCGCCGTCGACCCGGGCTTGGTCCTTATCGGACGGCGAGCTACCCATTGCTCACCGTCCGCAAGCCCGCGCCTACGGTGGCCGGAAATCTTCTCGTGATTCCCGACGCCCAGGGCGATAGCCCAATTCTTGAGGAAGGCTAAAAGCTCACGGACAAAGTCGTGGGCAAAAGCTAGTATATTATAAGGTGTATTACAGGCTAATTAAATTTAAAAAATACTTAAGTATTCACTGATTTTGTGTACCCGAAGTTGTTATTTTGATACTGTTTAGTTTTGATGTTACTATCGTTTTCCTCGTTTGCCTCGTTGGTCTAGTGGTCGCAAGCGCTACTGCTGAGCATGAGATCCTGGGTTCGATTCCCGGGTCGGGCAATGTGTTATTGGGTTTTTCTATCTGTAATTTCTCAGTAGCAGCTCGGAGTCTGGATTTGTGTCCGGTTGATGGCAATAGGCTCGCCCCCTATTACATGGGACTTAAACATAACTGGCGAAATGTGGGTGTACCTGCTACAGGGACACCTCTGCCCAACCCTTCGGGGAAACAAGGCGTGATGTTATGTGTTATTTTATCGTTATTCATTGCTGCTTTCATTTATGAATTTAATATTCAACGTTGTCATAGTCAATTTTTACGATGTGCAAAAATAAATTCGATACTAGGTATTAGAAATTAGAAGCTCTTAGGGATTAATGTTTATTTGCATAATTCTTGAATAATCTGTTATAAGTATTCGCTTATTAAGTATCATATATCACTTCTTATGATAAACGAGTTATATGTATAGATTTTATTATTTAGACCTTGATAGGGGAACGGAATGTCCATCATAAGTACACTAAAAATTATATACCTACCGGATTTTATTGGAAAATATATTTTGGTTCGTCTACACTAATATTATAAAGAGAAAAGATTTGTATTTTTGTTTATAATGAATAAACACAAAAACTACTGAACAGATAAAAAAAAACACCAATAGAATGCTATACTATCACTGAGTAACATAGGCTATAATTTATAAAGATATCACTCGGGCCAATCCGCTGGCGGAAGCTCTCATAAAATTGACAATCTATCGATCTGTAATAATTATTAATGTACACATTTATTTCAGACAGTTGCAGATACAACACAAAATTTTCATTTTAGTTTTTCAAAAGTTTACTATTTCAATCTGATTAATTGACGAGTTTACGCGTCTGTGAAATAAAAATATTCTAAGGCGCCTTACGCGCTGCCTACATCCAACAATTATCAAAACTTCACATGAAATCAAGTCATTTATGTCAGAATTACAAAAAAAATACTATGATGTTCCTAATCAGGTAGGTATTTTTTTTATAAATATGCATTATGTCTTCTACTATTATTAAACTAACATTTACCGAGATTAACACAGAGGATTTATTATTATCTATTTTGTTTCATAAACAAGATGCAAATGATAAAAGTTGACATTTTGTGCATCATCTCCACAAAATTTTAAAAGAGAGATCATAAATTAATTGTCATCAATGTCAATATTTGAAATAGATCCATATTATTACTTATACGAGGATAACCTAGACATTTGATGCGGTCGAGAGCAGTTTTTTGTACTCACAGATGCTGAAGTCTTAAAGAGTTAATATTCTTTAAATAACTAGCCATTTTCCATTGTCATGGAAATGTAAATCACTCTCCCGGAAAAATAATTCCAATGAAAAATTAAAAACTCCCGCTCGCGACGTATGTACACGCACACAAAAAAGTTAATTTTAAACTAATATTCTAAAATATTTTTTATGCAAAATTTGCGTCCGATTGCATGATAAAAAGAACCATCTGCCGGCTCAACCTCTAAGCTAATAGCTCAATTTAGACATTCGGAAGTATTTCATAATTGTCTCAAGGTATTTTTGCAAAATAAATTAATATTGCATGAAAGTGAAAGCAGGATTTATGGCAAAAAATGCATTTTCTTTCCAATACAGTGGCATAAAGTTCAAGAAAATGTTATATATTATTAACGTTTTCACTAAGACATTTCTTCAGAGAATGATTAATTGACATTGCACTTTCAATATTAATAAGCGATTGATCGATAAACTAATTAATATTAAATAATTAGCATTATATTGAGTAAGTTTGTTCTAAAAAAAATTATTTATTCATTGCATTAGGGAATTACATTATATTAGGTAGATGTCAAGCGGTTCACCTTCTACGGGTACTACTTTAGCATAAAATCAAATCAAAAGTTGTGCTAGATATAAAGACCGAATTTCATGTGAGATTCGTCACTTCATCGTATTCATCCGTAAAATCAGCACTTCAAACATGAAACTGGTTCGTTTTATTTGTGTATTTTGTGTGAAACAGTGTTTAGTGCAATACGTGTAAAAGTATCCGATATTTAATATCGAAATAAAAAAGCAGTTCGGATACGTACTTTTCGCACAATTTTGTTCTTCATTTTCGCAACTTTTTAAAAGTAGCTTTTCGCAATTTTCTCAAAAAGTGTTTTCAGTGTCAATTAAATATTTTATCCAAAATAATTTATGAAACATTTCACGTAAAATTTAAAAGTTTTATCTTAGATCATTGGACCTACACTTTAAATAGCAACAATCAATTTAATTAGTCATTGCATTTTTCATTTACTGTAACATTTACGTTTGAATTTTGATTCAACCGTTATCATCTTCAAAGCATTACCATCTGATGCGATACTAAATAAATTACAAAAAAATATTTTTAACCTCCTTTTGCCTAAAGCGATGCCAGTTTGAGCCCAAGAATTAAAAAAAAGGGACGTTAACGAACCCTACAATTGGTCGCTCTGAGATTTGTCTTAACAATTTAACGTCAAATTTTTTATAAATAGTTCAAGTTAAATGGCCAACGATCCGTTCCTAGAGAACGTTACTTTTCATATTTTGCAATACCTACCGCAATTTTGTCTGAATAATGAAGTCTCTGTATTGTATCTTATTAGACACTATATCCAATAATAATAATTAGTGGACTCCATCTTTAGTTCACTTTAAGGAGGTCTTGGATATAGGAGATAAGCATTAATTCCCTATATTTACTTACAGATCGTAGTTCTCTGCTTGGTCGCGGTGGCGGTGGCTGCCCCTCCCCCAAGAGTAAACTACCCCCAAGAAAATGTACAACTTGTCTCGTATGACAATGACAACTTAGGACTTGGAAACTACAGATACAGGTAAATGTTACCATATTTTTGTTCTAACCTTTTTTATATCGGGGCTTATCTTTCAATCGAAATGTTGTATCCATTTTTACAAGCTTTATTAGCTTGCTTCGTTCTTGTGTGTTTCTAGTTACTCCAGTTGTCATCCATTTTTCAAGCACTTTCTGGCATTCGATTTTTTATTCGAAACTGTGTCAACCAAGTGTAATAATTTACAATTGAAAATCAAAATTCCGATAGATCTGCAGCACGAATTTATACAAAAATGCATATTCGCCCATGCAGTTAAAACCATAATAGCTTTCCAAAAATATTATGTGTGCAAATCTTTCCAAATGTGGACTGCAAAGTGACTGCATAGGCATCAAAATAGACATTAACTCAATAATAACATAGAAAAAGGCTGTCGATAATGAAGATGATGATAAAAGCATCGATGTTTTAAAATACTAAAGATGACATTAACTTCCTATCCTAACACAAATAATTATTTTTCCAGCTATAGTCAAACTGACGGCACCGGACAAGAACAGCAGGCACAGCTCATCAACGAGGGCAGGGAAGACGAGTCCATCGCCATCAAAGGATCCTTCACGTGGGTAGGACCCGACGGCGTCACTTACCGTGTCGTCTACACCGCTGACGACGAGGGTTACAAACCACAGATCGAACAGGGACCTGGTGGAGCCGTCCCTGCCGCGGTCGTAGCATCGCTCCTTGGTTAATTAGACTTCGTTATTTAATTTTTATTATTGCCAAAAATATGTATGACTATATTATTATTAAAAAATGTTAAAATATTTTGTGTTTGATTGTTAATTCCGTCTAAAAACTTGGTACATGTCCTGAAAACTTTCTTGGCTCGCCGAAAAAGCTTAAATATAATTTAAACAAACGTAGGCAAATCGAATACTTACCGCTGCGGATCAAAAGCTTGAAATAAATATCTGTATCAGGGCAACGGTGATTTAAACTTATCTCTTTGTTTCAAAGCACTCCCTAAACTTGACTGTAAGTAACTGGAGTTCTTTTTTATTGAAACACAACATTAACACAGAAATACCTGGGCGACCGAACTCTGCTCTGGTGAAAATAGAGAATGCTCATTTAATAGTATAGGAAAGTTCTTACTAATTCATACATAATACCTACTTATTCCATGCTGCCATGTCATTATTCTCATGTAATATTCAATACCTTGTTCTAAACTTTGTGCGAACGAGCTCTGCTCGGGTGTAAATACGGAGAAAATGAAATTTCCCAGATATAAGATCTAGCTAGATCGATTTTTCGCCCCCGTAAATCCCTATATTGCAACTTTCATCGAAATCGTTAGAGCCGATTTCAAGAACGAATATATTTCTATACTTATATTTATACAGGGTGTTTGTCAGAACGTTGAACATACGAAAATGGTGGATAGGTGTGGTCATCTGCTACTTACTCAGCCCTAATTTATTTGGCCTTGGCCCCCTGGATATTTAAAAAAAAACTTTTGCTTTCTTCTAGTTTCACCACTTTCTTAACTTTAAAGTGTTTTTTTTTTTTTAATTGTGTACAAAATTATTGCTTTATTCAGATGTTAGCTAGAAAAAAAGTTATGAGTCCTCAAACTTATAGAAAGATGTAAAAAATACTTAAATCTTAATTTCAACTTGCATTAAAAAAAATACTAGGGGGCCAGGGCCAAATAAATTAAGGCTGAGTAAGTAGCAGATGACCCCACCTATCCACCATTTTCGTATGTTCAACGTTCTGCCAAACATCCTGTATATACAAATATTGCTTGTTTAATAGTATAGAATATAGATGCATCGACCCTGTAAATATAATTTTACCGAAGATACAAATAATACTGAACCTTAACTGGTAAGTATTACCACATTGTTTACTTTACCAACAATGCCATAATTTATCACTGTCTTGTATAAACTGCGAAACCCTTTTATTTATTGAGTTGTTGGCATTTCTGCGTTATTAATCCGCAAGAGATGCTGACACCCACATATTGTTACAATAGATACAACATCAGCATATTGTGAACACATTATTAATCTAAACCTTTTCTAAAACATTATGTGTGTATGAGAAACAGCACTTCTTGAACCTCAAAAGTTACAAAAGACAGCTTCTGAATCCCACCTTTCAGTTTTTAAACATGGGAAAATAACTGGTATTCTACCCAGCAACTTATCTGTCAATCTATGATAAGATTCATTATCATCAGCCTATAAATGTTCCCACTGCTGGGATACAGGCCTCCTCTCTGTGAGAGGGAGTGGGCCGTAATCCACCACGCGGGCCCAGTGCGGGTTGGTAGATGTCACAGGTCTTCGAATTTTCGGTTCTAAAACACACCGGTTTCCTCATGATGTTTTCCTTCACCGTTTTGAGAGCAGTGGTGATGAAATAATTTACACAAAGTAAAGCGCCTGTCTGGGTTCGAACCTACGACCTACAACTCGTAAGTCGCGGCCGTTACCACTGGGCCACCACTGCTAACGACTGCTATGATAAGATTGATAAATCAAAAATATTTAACATGGAATCGTACTAATAACAATTGACATTAAAATAATAGGGTAATAAACTAGAATGTTAAGGTATGCCGAAGGGCCATTGCGAAAACTTTAATTAATTTATGCCGCCTAGTGAAGTTGATGCAACATTCTTTGTCGCAACTTTGTTTTGTACACACGTTTTACCCATGACTTTTGTTTGAATCAACAATTAAACACTTATTTAAAATCGATTTATAGGTACGCCAACTTCAATTGAAGATTGAGCTTTTAAAACATTAAGTGACACGAATTTTGCAGAGCAAAACCTAAACTGGAAAACGCTAGGCATCTGAAAAATATGAAAGAAAACGTTAGTGCCTATTGATAAAAATTAAGATTTCACTTGGATCAACGAAATCAACTGGCTTTGTCCAACATTTTAACTAAATAGTGGAACTATAATCAAGAATTCATCAGTGTCTTATCATTTGCAATACTAATCATAAACAAAGCCATAAAACTGTATGTGATGCAGCATATTTAAATGTTAATGCTATAAGCCATTACTCTTGTTAGGTTCCAATTTGTTAATACGTAATTGTTGGATATTGTACTGGCAACACCCAAAGATTCGATATGTCAAAAATAGCGCGGGAACGTCCTTCTGGGTCCGCTCATGACGGTAAGACGTGCTTAGTGGCTGTGTCGGTAAAAAGATAGATTGGCATGGTATTGGTTGGAGATTTACTGTAAATTTAGGTAACCTATTAGATTTATGGTAAATATTAGAATACTGATTAAGTAATGATATTATGTGGGGAATAGGAGATGTGATGGTATGGTGTAGAATATTGAATTTGATGTTGGCAAAGAAATATAAATGAATGACAAAATATCTTGGTACTTCATATTATTTTCCTTATCCCTGAAATATTGTAAATATGTAGTTTTATTAAACAGCTTTAGATTATGATATTGCAATTGGGGTAATGACTTTTAAGATTCATTCGGGGATTAATATATATTTTGAGGTTAAATAATTTTATTCGGAACTAAATTAGTTATTTTAGAGCAAGGATGGTTCTTATAATACTCCAGTAACGACAACAAGCAGTGGAGGCCCAGTGGTAACGGCCGCGACTTACGAGTTGTAGGTCGTAGGTTCGAACCCAGGCAGGCGCTTTACTTTGTGTAAATTATTTCATCACCACTGCTCTCAAAACGGTGAAGGAAAACATCGTGAGGAAACCGGCATGTCCTAAACCGAAAATTCGAAGACATGTGACATCTACCAACCCGCACTGGGCCCGCGTGGTGGATTACGGCCCACTCTCACAGAGAGGAGGCCTGTGTCCCAGCAGTGGGAACATTTATAGGCTGATGATGATGATGATGAACGACAACAACCGTCTACTAGCTGCTAGTGCTTCTGTTTAATATTTTGTCATTGAATCGTAACCGTGATCATAACACATGGAGTAACGTGACGTTGAGTTTTCTTTCACCTACGACAACTACCTACAGTCGATACATTGTTGAATTGATAGTTAACTCAGTAAATAAATGAAAGTTGTTATTCGTTCTTAATCTGATCATACTAAGCTCTTATTTCGTAAGTTGTATGGTGTACATGTTTATGTCGTTATTTCTTAGCCCATGTGTCTTTGTAATAACGGAAAAAGTAACTCTTATCACCAATTTGTATATCCGGAGTTCAAACATAAGTAAACATTCAAGTGGCTATTAATAAGTGTACTACGTATAGATGCTGTAATTTCATTCCCTTTTTTACAAAACATGTCTTTTAATGTACCTATTGCCAAAGAAAGCATTAAAACGAATTACTTCGATGACATTCTATATATGTGTAACACTTAATTTGTGGAATGGTAAAGGGAAATTGCGACAAAACACGAAGAAAATAGCGAAACTAACTAGATGACAACAACAATGTATAAATGGCTAATAAGATCTAGCTAGACCACTTGAAATCTGAAAATCAAAAGCGACCCCTTTTTTTTTGGGTGGGAAATTGTCAAATAACTTCTCCCGCTCTGGGCGGAGCGGGAGGGCGTGTCAGACTCTTACTGACTAAAACCCACCCGTGTTCCTTCGGTTGCCCTGTTGCCGGGGGCCACGATTTCCCTATCGGTTTTCTTCGAACCCCCGGCAGGCATTGGCCCTAGTGGACCCCGTCAATTCTGCTGACATCTCTTTGAGGCGCGCGTGGAACACAACGCGCCGTCAACCCGGGCTTGGTCCTTATCGGACGGCGAGCTACCCATTGCTCACCGTCCGCAAGCCCGCGCCTACGGTGGCCGGAAATCGGCTCGCGATTCCCGCCCCGGGCGTCTCCTTCTATTGCGGCGGTTAGGGGCGTGAGGGCGCGAAATTTGCCTCTCCCTCACGCGTTCTGCCTCCTCCTTCGCGCTACTACTACTACTTCTAGCTAGACCACTCGAAATCTGAAAATCAAATGCGACCCCTTTGCCTAACAATGGGATGTTATAGCCTTATACAAACAGAAATAAATACGTTTCATTATAATGGCAACGCCTCAGGCTTAAAGGTGAAAGTCATCAAAAGAATCACCAACTTGAAGATCGGATGGACTATGGACGGCTTAAGGCTCTTACAAACAGGCGTGACACAAAGGCAAAGTTCGTCGCGCGACGAGCGGTGCCTTTGTGTCGCGTTGCGTGTCGCGCTGATCTGCACGAGCCTTTAAAAACTTATTAATTAAATCAGTATCAAAATAATAGTAATCTATTCGCTGCCCCCGCAGAATAAACGCGCAAGTGCATACATAATGAATATTGATTAACATCAAAACCGCCACAATAGCACTTACGCGTTTATTCTGCAGGGGCGGCGAATTTAAACAGTTATGTTTTACCAAAGCCAAGTTTTGCCGTCAACGATTCTTTGGACCAGAACTCTAGATCACCAACTGAGGCAATATGTGAGTAGGTTAAACAATCATAATGAATCTGTGATACTTGACTAAAGATTTCGATTTGGCGTGGTTTTTTTTTCAGGGTCATCATCTGCCTAGCCTTTTTTCAACTATGTTGGGGTCGGCTTCCAGTCTAACCGGATGCAGCTGAATACCAGTATTTTACATGGAGCGACTGCCTATCTGACCTCCGCAATCTTGTTAGGTACTGGGTAACACGATACCCCGTGGTAAGACTGGTTGTCAGACTTTCGGGCTTCTCACGACCCGTAACAACTGTCAAAGATTTACAAATGATAGCCGAGACCAACGGCTTAACGTGCTTTCCGAGGCAGGGAGGAGTCTCGGTATGTAAAGATGGTCACCCATCCACGGACCAACCCCGGCAACCGTAGCTTAACCTGTGTGATCGACCCGTGCGGCTGTTATTACTTAGCTACCAGCTCCTCAGGTTCCTCCTTTTCAGGTTACTGGTTCTATTTTGTTAGTAAAAAAGTGTTTAAAACTAAGTATGTTAGTTCACACATAAACAAACAATGTTTGAAGAACGGACCGCCATATCTGTCCGCTATCACACTCATAATGCTGTTGCTACTCACACCCACTCTGAGCAGCAGTGACTTCGCGTTCTTGCGTAAGATTGCCACGAAACCATCTGTGCGTGCCTCCATGAACACGGCGGACGTGCTGCAAAACGGTCTCTCCGCAGCGCATCCGCAGCATCCTGAATGCGTTACTGTTTTAGACCCGCAGAGCACTGACAGCCCTTTGCGTATATGCTGTCCATAGGCTGCTGGAGTAAAACGCGTCTGACAATGACGTATGAACAGACTCTCAATCCTTACTTAGTTTTCATATCTACGACGACAAAATTTAGACGCGGTGCACATATTAGTATTATTATTTCATTTTAATTCTGTGACCCTTATAATTTGACATTATCATTTTAATTTCGATTCTGTGCCCCTATAATTTGTATTACTCTTTCGTTTATTTTAATTGCATTTGACATTTTATTTTAATTCTGTGACCTTTATAATTTATACCTATTTTAATTGCACTGCCTTTTTATTCTATTGTGATTTATTCTGTTGCAGTGTTGTGATATTTTTTTTTTTGCCTGAATTTAATTTATTTTATTTTATTTTTTTATTACTGGAAGAAACTATACGTTGCGCGACATGACCACCACCTACTCGTTCCTCAGCCAATTCTAAGAAAATAAGTATTTCCTAATTGCTGTTACTAAGCATTTCTAATGACCCACATCAAAGACGTCCTCAAAGATTTCGCAGCAACTATACATGTTGGTGTCGAAGTAGTGGTCAATAGACAAAACATTGTAACGAGAGGAGAGCGTCAACCAATAATTCAACACATGATGTACATCATTATGTTGTAATACAGTATTCGGAATAGTATAAAACATGAGTTCAAATAACTAATGAGCACATAGTTTACAAGTCAATTCGATAGTAAACTGTTAATGCAGTGATCATGAAATCGGTCAGTAGGTAACTTGTGGTGATTTGAAAAAATGTGATCTCGTTGTGAAAAGTGTTGTTAATAATGCGGTTTTACTTTCAGTTGGTGCTTTGTGCGTTAGTAGCTGTGGTGGGCGTGGTACTAGCTGCCCCTCAGAATGTTCAGAATGCTCAGAATAATCAGAATGTTCAGAGTGTTCAACTGTTGCGATACGATTCAGACAACGATGGACTTGGCACTTACAGTTTCGTGTAAGTCGCCTACGTGAATCATCCAGAACTCTGTTACGCCTGTTGCACACTAGCATTGTTTTACTAGTTTTATTACTTGTATGTTTTTCTCATGAGTTTAATTTATTTTTTAAATGATGTTTTTTATGTAGAAATTTAACATCATAAACCTACTTCATTTAGGTAACAATTTTTTGTGTTACATATGCCAGAAAATTGTTTTTAAAGCTTAAATGTGTTCCTCTATTTACAGTTACGAACAAAGCGATGGCCAAAAACGTAATGAGGAGGGAGAGCTGAGAAACGCAGGATCTGAAGATGCATTTGTCGCAGTCAAGGGTTCTTACTCGTGGACCGATCCCGATGGCATCGATTACACTGTCATTTATACAGCCGATGAGGACGGCTACCAGCCTACAATACTAAAACCATTGGGAACTCCTCCGGCAGTAGTCGCTTCAGTTCTTGGTTAATAAGTTTAATACTAAGTATTTTTTTTCCATAAGATTGAATACGGTTTATATATCGACGGTTGAAAGGCTAATTGATCTAAGCAACATTTTGTAAAACTTGCTCCTGCATATTTATGATCCGTCCTCCTGGACGGACCATAGTTATCTTTTTTGAAAAAAAAAAACATAAAAAAACAACTATTTAATAGACTTTTATTTACTTAAATCAATCAATCATAATAAGATCTTATTATGATTTAAAAAAAACAACCAATCCATCCTCCTGCAAGTTTTACAAAATTTCGCTTAGATCAATTAGCCTTTCAACCGTCGATATAGTAATTGATTATTTGTTAAAATAAAAATTAAAAAACTTTCTATGTATTATTTGTCCTTTTCCCGAGAATGGAAGTATAAACGCTTTTTTCAGCAGGGTAAATACCAATTTAAAATGCTTCTAACGCAGTCAAAATCCTTTCTTTCATAAAATTATATACAACTAGCAGCATCTTGCTGTTTAACCCGATATGTCAAAAGTAGTGCGGGAACGTCCTTCTGGGTCAGACGCTCATGACGGTAAGACGTGCATAGTAGCTGTGTCGGTAAAAAGAGAGATTGGTATGGTATTGGTTGGAGATTTACTGTGAATTTAGGTAACCAATTAGATTTATGGTAAATATTAGAATACTGATTAAATAGTGATATTATGTGGGGAATAGGAGATGTGATGGTATGGTGTAGAATATTGAATTTGATGTTGGCAAAGAATGACAAAATATCTTGGTATTTCATATTATTTTCCTTATCCCTGAAATATTGTAAATATATAGTTTTATTAAACAGCTTTAGATTATGATATTGCAATTGGGGTAACGACTTTTAAGATTCATTCGGGGATTAATATCTATTTTGAGGTTAAATAATTTTATTCGGAACTAAATTAGTTATTTTAGAGCAAGGAAGGTTCTTATTATACTCCAGTAACGACAACAAGCAGTGGAGGCCCAGTGGTAACGGCCGCGACTTACGAGTTGTAGGTCGTAGGTTCAAACCCAGGCAGGCGCATTACATTGTGAAAATTATTTCATCACCACTGCTCTCAAAACGTTGAAGGAAAACATCGTGAGGAAACCGGCATGTCCTAAACCGAAAATTCGAAGACATGTGACATCTACCAACCCGCACTGGGCCCGCGTGGTGGATTACGGCCCACTCTCACAGAGAGGAGGCCTGTGTCCCAGCAGTGGGAACATTTATAGGCTGATGATGATGATGATGAACGACAACAACCGTCTACTAGCTGCTAGTGCTTCTGTTTAATATTTTGTCATTGAATCGTAACCGTGATCGTAACACATGGAGTAACGTGACGTTGAGTTTTCTTTCACCTACGACAACTACCTACAGTCGATACATTGTTGAATTGATAGTTAACTCAGTAAATAAATGAAAGTTGTTATTCGTTCTTAATCTGATCATACTAAGCTCTTATTTCGTAAGTTGTATGGTGTACATGTTTATGTCGTTATTTCTTAGCCCATGTGTCTTTGTAATAACGGAAAAAGTAACTCTTATCACCAATTTGTATATCCGGAGTTCAAACATAAGTAAACATTCAAGTGGCTATTAATAAGTGTAACACTTGTAGATGCTGTAATTTCATTCATATTTTTTACAAAATATATCTTTTAAAGTACCTATTGCCAAAGAAAGCATTAAAACGAATTACTTCGATGACATTATATTTATGTGTAACACTTAATTTGTGGAATGGTAAAGGAAAATTGCGACAAAACACGAAAAAAATAGCGAAACTAACTAGATGACAACGACAATGTATAAATGGCTAATGAGATCTAGCCAGACCACTCGAAATCTGAAAATCAAATGCGACCCCTTTGCCTAACAATGGGATGTTATAGCCTTATACAAACAGAAATAAATACATTTCATTATAATGGCAACGCCTCAGGCTTAAAGGTGAAAGTCATCAATAAAATAATTGTCAAGACTTATTAAATAAGTAGATCTCTTGACGCTAGACTCTGGTACTCTAGGTCAAGGTGAAGATACTTGAACGGAAGACGCACGGCTGTATTTCCGGAGCAAGAATCTTGCATCCAATTTTATATGTAAATTCCTCTAATTCTCTCAATTAAGTTAAAAAGATAACAATAATTATTGGCTTGTTCAAACAGGAATTACTTTATTTTAAAATAATAACGATTAGTGTTTGTAGAATCACCAACTTGAAGATCGGATGGACTATGGACGGCTTAAGGCTCTTACAAACAGGCGTGACAAGTGCGAAAAGTGGATTGCAGCTGAAAATCTGCGTCAGGTGGTACACTTTGTGTTGTCATCTGACAATATGCTGAGCTGAGAACCTTTTGGCATTATAATCATTGTTTTCTGTTTTTTATAGTTATAAGGTGTATTTTCTCTGCTGTGATGCCAATAAACGCATTTTTCTTTCTTTCTTTCTTTGTGTCGCGTCGCGTGTCGCGCTGATCTGCACGAGTCTTTAAAAACTTATTAATTAAATCAGTATCAAAATAATAGTAATCAATTTAAACAGTTATGTTTTACCAAGGCCAAGTTTTGCCGTCAAAAGATTCTTTGAATCAGAACTCTAGATCACCAACTGAGACAATATGTCAGTAGGTTAAACAATCATAATGAATCTGTGATACTTGACTAAACGATTTCGATTTGCCGTGTTTTTTTTTTTCAGGTTCATCATCTGCCTAGCCTTTTTCCAACTATGTTGGGGTCGGCTTCCAGTCTAACCGGATGCAGCTGAATACCAGTATTTTACACGGAGCGACTGCCTATCTGACCTCCGCAATCTTGTTAGGTACTGGGTAACACGATACCCCGTGGTAAGACTGATTGTCAGACTTTCGGGCTTCTCACGACCCGTAACAACTGTCAAAGATCTACAAATGATAGCCGAGACCAACGGCTTAATGTGCTTTCCGAGGCACGGAGGAGTCTCGGTATGTAAAGATGGTCACCCATCCACGGACCAACCCCAGCACTGGATCGACCCGTGCGGCTGTTATTACTTAGCTACGAGCTCCTCAGGTTCCTCCTTTTCAGGTTACTGGTTCTATTTTGTTAGTAAAAAAGTGTTTAAAACTAAGTATGTTAGTTCACACATAAACAAACAATGTTTGAAGAACGGACCATCATATCTGTCCGCTATCACACTCAGAATGCTGTTGCTACTCATACGCACTCTGAGCAGCAGTGACTTCGCGTTCTTGCGTAAGATTGCCGCGAAACCATCTGTGCGTGCCTCCATGAACATGGCGGACGTGCTGCAAAACGGTCTCTCCGTTATGCAGCGCGTTCGCAGCATCCTGAATGCGTTGCTGTTTTAGGCCCGCAGAGCACTGACAGCCCTTTGCGTATATACTGTCCATAGGCTGCTGGAGTAAAACGTCTGACAATGACATATGAACAGACTCTCAATCCTTACTTAGTTTTCCTATCTACGACGACAAAATTTAGACGCGCTGCACATATTAGTATTATTATTTCATTTTAATTCTGTGACCCTTATAATTTGACATTATCATTTTAATTTCGATTCTGTGCCCCTATAATTTGTATTACTCTTTCGTTAATTTTAATTGCATTTGACATTTTATTTTAATTCTGTGACCTTTATAATTTGTACCTATTTTAATTGCACTGACATTTTATTCTATTGTGATTTATTCTGTTGCAGTGCAGTGTTTTTTTTTTTTTTGCCTGAATTCAATGAATTTTATTTTTCTTTTTTACTGAAAGAAACTACACGGTTCGTGACATGACCACCACCTACTCGTTCCTCAGCCAATTCTAAGAAAACAAGTCTTTCCTAATTGATGTTACTAAGTATTTCTAAAGACTCACATCAAAGACGTCCTCAAAGATTTCGCAGCAACTATAGGTACATGTTGGTGTCGAAGTAGTGGTCAATAGACAAAACATTGTAACGAGAGGAGAGCGTCAACCAATAATTCAACACATGATCATCATTATGTTGTAATACAGTATTCGGAATAGTATAAAACATGAGTTCGAATAACTAATGAGCACATAGTTTACAAGTCAATTCGATAGTAAACTGTTAATGCGGTGATCATGAAATCGGTCAGTAGGTAATTTGTGGTGATTTGAAAAAATGTGATCTCGTTGTGATAAGTGTTGTTAATAGTGCGGTTTCACTTTCAGTTGGTGCTTTGTGCGTTAGTAGCTGTGGTGGGCGTGGTACTAGCCGCCCCTCAGAATGTTCAGAATGCTCAGAATAATCAGAATGTTCAGAGTGTTCAACTGTTGCGATACGATTCAGACAACGATGGACTTGGCACTTACAGTTTCGTGTAAGTCGCCTACGTGAATCATCCAGAACTCTGTTACGCCTGTTGCACACTAGCATTGTTTTACTAGTTTAATTAATTGTATGTTTTTCTCATGAGTTTAATTAATTTTTTTAAATGATGTTTTTTATGTAGAAATTTAACATCATAAACCTACTTCATTTAGGTAACAATTTTTTGTGTAACATATGCCAGAAAATTGTTTTTAAGGCTTAAATGTGTTCCTCTATTTACAGTTACGAACAAAGTGATGGCCAAACACGTAATGAGGAGGGAGAGCTGAGAAATGCAGGATCTGAAGATGCATTCGTCGCAGTCAAGGGTTCTTACTCGTGGACCGATCCCGATGGCATCGATTACACCGTCATTTATACAGCCGATGAGGACGGCTACCAGCCTACAATGCTAAAACCATTGGGAACTCCTCCGGCAGTAGTCGCTTCACTTTTTGGTTAATAAGTTTAATACTAAGTATTTTTTTCCATAAGATTGAATACGGTTTATATATCGACGGTTGAAAGGCTAATTGATCTAAGCAACATTTTGTAAAACTTGCTCCTGCATATTTATGATCCGTCCTCCTGGACGGACCATAGTTATCTTTATTGAAAAAAAAAAAACATAAAAAAACAACTATTTAATAGACTTTTATTTACTTAAATCAATCAATCATAATAAGATCTTATTATGATTTAAAAAAAACAACCAATCCATCCTCCTGCAAGTTTTACAAAATGTCGCTTAGATCAATTAGCCTTTCAACCGTCGATATAGTAATTGATTATTTGTTAAAATAAAAGTTAAAAAACTTTCTATGTATTATTTGTCCTTTTCCCGCGAATGGAAGTATAAACGCTTTTTTCAGCAGGGTAAATACCGACTTAAAATGCTTCTAACGCAGTCAAAATCCTTTTTTTTTTTTTTCTGTTGGGCATCTCACAGCTGGTTCCGAAAACCGTAGCTGTTTAACCGGTCAATCGTGTGGTTGCCTTAAGCTACTACACTCAAAGCCTTCAGCCAGGGCACAAATAAACTAAGCTAAAGATTTAAGGATGAACGCTCACTAAAGGCACCCCCTGCAGGGTTCGAGCCTCGGCTTAGGGCGTTATCCGGAGGGAGGACATCAAAAGATGGGACGGGCTGGAGTCAAAATCCTTTCTTTCATAAAATTATATACAACTAGCAGCACCTTGCTGTTTAACCCGATATGTCAAAAGTAGTGCGGGAACGTCCTTCTGGGTCAGACGCTCATGACGGTAAGACGTGCATAGTAGCTGTGTCGGTAAAAAGATAGATTGGCATGGTATTGGTTGGAGATTTACTGTAAATTTAGGTAACCTATTAGATTTATGGTAAATATTAGAATACTGATTAAATAGTGTTATTATGTGGGGAATAGGAGATGTGATGGTATGGTGTAGAATATTGAATTTGATGTTGGCAAAGAAATATAAATGAATGACAAAATATCTTGGTACTTCATATTATTTTCCTTATCCCTGAAATATTGTAAATATGTAGTTTTATTAAACAGCTTTAGATTATGATATTGCAATTGGGGTAATGACTTTTAAGATTCATTCGGGGATTAATATCTATTTTGAGGTTAAATAATTTTATTCGGAACTAAATTAGTTATTTTAGAGCAAGGAAGGTTCTTATTATACTCCAGTAACGACAACAAGCAGTGGAGGCCCAGTGGTAACGGCCGCGACTTACGAGTTGTAGGTCGTAGGTTCGAACCCAGGCAGGCGCTTTACTTTGTGTGAATTATTTCATCACCAATACTCTCAAAACGGTGAAGGAAAACATCGTGAGGAAACCGGCATGTCCTAGAACTGAAAATTCGAAGACATGTGACATCTACCAACCCGCACTGGGCCCGCGTGGTGGATTACGGTCCACTCACTCTCACAGAGAGGAGGCCTGTGTCCCAGCAGTGGGAACACTTATAGGCTGATGATGATGATGATGAACGACAACAACCGTCTACTAGCTGCTAGTGCTTCTGTTTAATATTTTGTCATTGAATCGTAACCGTGATCGTAACACATGGAGTAACGTGACGTTGAGTTTTCTTTCACCTACGACAACTACCTACAGTCGATACATTGTTGAATTGATAGTTAACTCAGTAAATAAATGAAAGTTGTTATTCGTTCTTAATCTGATCATACTAAGCTCTTATTTCGTAAGTTGTATGGTGTACATGTTTATGTCGTTATTTCTTAGCCCATGTGTCTTTGTAATAACGGAAAAAGTAACTCTTATCACCAATTTGTATATCCGGAGTTCAAACATAAGTAAACATTCAAGTGGCTATTAATAAGTGTACCACGTATAGATGCTGTAATTTCATTCTCTTTTTTACAAAACATGTCTTTTAATGTACCTATTGCCAAAGAAAGCATTAAAACGAATTACTTCGATGACATTCTATATATGTGTAACACTTAATTTGTGGAATGGTAAAGGGAAATTGCGACAAAACACGAAGAAAATAGCGAAACTAACTAGATGACAACAACAATGTATAAATGGCTAATAAGATCTAGCTAGACCACTTGAAATCTGAAAATCAAAAGCGACCCCTTTTTTTTTGGGTGGGAAATTGTCAAATAACTTCTCCCGCTCTGGGCGGAGCGGGAGGGCGTGTCAGACTCTTACTGACTAAAACCCACCCGTGTTCCTTCGGTTGCCCTGTTGCCGGGGGCCACGATTTCCCTATCGGTTTTCTTCGAACCCCCGGCAGGCATTGGCCCTAGCGGACCCCGTCAATTCTGCTGACATCTCTTTGAGGCGCGCGTGGAACACAACGCGCCGTCGACCCGGGCTTGGTCCTTATCGGACGGCGAGCTACCCATTGCTCACCGTCCGCAAGCCCGCGCCTACGGTGGCCAGAAATCGGCTCGCGATTCCCGCCCCGGGCGTCTCCTTCTATTGCGGCGGTTAGGGGCGTGAGGGCGCGAATTTTGCCTCTCCCTCACGCGTTCCGCCTCCTCCTTCGCGCTACTACTACTACTTCTAGCTAGACCACTTGAAATCTGAAAATCAAATGCGACCCCTTTGCCTAACAATGGGATGTTATAGCCTTACACAAACAGAAATAAATACATTTCATTATAATGGCAACGCCTCAGGCTTAAAGGTGAAAGTCATCAATAAAATAATTGTCAAGACTTATTCAATGAGTAGATCTTTAGACGTTAGACTCTGGTACTCTAGATCAAGGTGAAGATACTTGAACGGAAGATGCATGGTTGTATTTCCGGAGCACGAATCTTGCATCCAATTTTATATGTAAATTCCTCTAATTCTCTCAATTAAGTTAAAAAGATAACAATAATTATTGGCTTGTTCAAACAGGAATTATTTTATTTTAAAATAATAACGGTTAGTGTTTGTAGAATCACCAACTTGAAGATCGGATGGACTATGGACGGCTTAAGGCTCTTACAAACAGGCGTGACAAGTGCGAAAAGTGGGTTGCAGCTGAAAATATGCGTCAGGTGGTACACTTTGTGTTGTCATCTGACAATATGCTGAGATGAGGACCTTTTGGCATTATAATCATTGTTTTCTGTTTTTTATAGTTATAAGGTGTATTTTCTCTGCTGTAATGCCAATAAACGCATTTTTCTTTCTTTCTTTCTTTCTTTCTTTGTGTCGCGTCGCGTGTCGCGCTGATCTGCACGAGTCTTTAAAAACTTATTAATTAAATCAGTATCAAAATAATAGTAATCAATTTAAACAGTTATGTTTTACCAAGGCCAAGTTTTGCCGTCAAAAGATTCTTTGAATCAGAACTTTAGATCACCAACTGAGACAATATTTGAGTAGGTTAAACAATCATAATGAATCTGTGATACTTGACTAAACGATTTTGATTTGCCTTGTTTTTTTTTTCAGGTTCATCATCTGCCTAGCCTTTTTTCAACTATGTTGGGGTCGGCTTCCAGTCTAACCGGATGCAGCTGAATACCAGTATTTTACACGGAGCGACTGCCTATCTGACCTCCGCAATCTTGTTAGGTACTGGGTAACACGATACCCCGTGGTAAGACTGATTGTCAGACTTTCGGGCTTCTCACGACCCGTAACAACTGTCAAAGATCTACAAATGATAGCCTAGACCAACGGCTTAACGTGCTTTCCGAGGCACGGAGGAGTCTCGGTATGTAAAGATGGTCACCCATCCACGGACCAACCCCGGCAAGCGTATCTTAACCTATTGGATCGACCCGTGCGGCTGTTATTACTTAGCTACGAGCTCCTCAGGTTCCTCCTTTTCAGGTTACTGGTTCTATTTTGTTAGTAAAAAAGTGTTTAAAACTAAGTATGTTAGTTCACACATAAACAAACAATGTTTGAAGAACGGACCGTCATATCTGTCCGCTATCACACTCACAATGCTGTTGCTACTCACACGCACTCTGAGCAGCAGTGACTTCGCGTTCTTGCGTAAGATTGCATTTCTAAAGACCCACATCAAAGACGTCCTCAAAGATTTCGCAGCAACTATACATGTTGGTGTCGAAGTAGTGGTCAATAGACAAGACATTGTAACGAGAGGAGAGCGTCGACCAATAATTCAACACATGAGGTACATCATTATGTTGTAATACAGTATTCGGAATAGTATAAAACATGAGTTCGAATAACTAATGAGCACATAGTTTACAAGTCAATTCGATAGTAAACTGTTAATGCGGTGATCATGAAATCGGTCAGTAGGTAATTTGTGGTGATTTGAAAAAATGTGATCTCGTTGTGAAAAGTGTTGTTAATAATGCGGTTTTACTTTCAGTTGGTGCTTTGTGCGTTAGTAGCTGTGGTGGGCGTGGTACTAGCCGCCTCTCAGAATGTTCAGAATGCTCAGAATAATCAGAATGTTCAGAGTGTTCAACTGTTGCGATACGATTCAGACAACGATGGACTTGGCACTTACAGTTTCGCGTAAGTCGCCTACGTGAATCATCCAGAACCCTGTTACGCCTGTTGCACACTAGCATTGTTTTACTAGTTTTATTACTTGTATGTTTTTCTCATGAGTTTAGTTTATTTTTTTAAATGATGTTTTTATGTAGAAATTTAACATCATAAACCTACTTCATTTAGGTAACAATTTTTTGTGTAACATATGCCAGAAAATTGTTTTTAAGGCTTAAATGTGTTCCTCTATTTATAGTTACGAACAAAGTGATGGCCAAACCCGTAATGAGGAGGGAGAGCTGAGAAATGCAGGATCTGAAGATGCATTCGTCGCTGTCAAGGGTTCTTACTCGTGGACCGATCCCGATGGCATCGGTTACACCGTCATTTATACAGCCGATGAGAACGGCTACCAGCCTACAGTCCTAAAACCATTACCAGGACTTTCTCCGGCAGTAGTCGCTTTACTTCTCAATAATAAGTAATTTTTTACCACAAGATTGAATACGGTTTATATATAGTAATTGATTATTTGTTAAAATAAAAAGCGTTCTTCAGAAAAGCTTGTGATCTTCAAGGTCTTTGTTATAGTGCGCCAAGATTATATTTACATTAATTATATTCTAATTAATCTACTTAAATATTCACGATAAAAGGTCAATTCAAATCAGAATAACAAATGGAGCTCATATGTTGCTGCCCAACGCGTCACGGTACCTTACAACAGTTGTGTTTGTCTGATAGATCATAACTGCAATATACATATTTATACCCTACAAATGTTTATACAACAACAATTCCTTCCTCATTTATGACATATAAGGAGCTCTTAAAAATTACAAGGGCAATACTGTGGGCTAAAAGATGATAAAATTAATAAATTATGCGTACCTCTTGAGGTTTAACTCAGACACTCTGCGTCAAGGTGAAGAAGCTTCGACGGAAGATTCTCGACTGTGTTTCCGGCGTTTGAATTTCGCTTTCAATATTATATGCAGATTTCTATGATTATTTCAATTGAGTTAAGAAATTTTAAAATGGAATATTGAACTAAAAGCAACATCGAATTGGAACTTTTCCAATCAAATATGGATAGGCTATTTAGAGACTTTCTATGAGAAGGATTTGTGGAAATCAAAAATATAAGTAATTGTCAAATAAAATGAGCCAATTAGCCCATTTGGCTATTTGGCTCGGACGTTGAATAAGCTGGTTAATTGATTCAGGCGTGACCTTGCGAAAATCCATTAGAAAATACAATAGACGTTGATATAGTAACCTGTTCCGCTTAACTATTCCTAAAGAGCCATAAAAAACCCTGTAAGAAATCGACAAGTGTTTCACTTCTGAACGAGATATCCTCAGGATGACGATTGACGTGTCACGAACCCGAACACGGCGTCTTGCCACACCGAGCACTGGACGCAGAGCGCGTCCAGCACCGTCAACCTGAGGATGCCTCGTTGAGAGGTGCAACACGTGTCAATTTCTTACAGGGTTTTTATGACTCTTTAGGAATAGTTAAGCGGAACAGGTTACTAAATATATCAACGTCTATTGTGTTTCATTGAGTAAGCGTCGGATAGCAAACAGATTAAACGCTCGTACGCACTAGCGGTTGGCCGCCTAGGCGGATCGTTTGAATGGCCAGCCGCCTGACGCGGTTGGAATAGCGGCTGACCGCCATGACAGTCAACCGCGATGTTGAACCGCGTCAAGCGGTTGGATCGCTCAAAGGCAGGGTAGGTACTGTCTGTCCATAAACAAAATGAACGCCGTCGAGGTAGCATGTGTTATCTATTATAACTCCCGAAAACAACGAAACAAAAATTAAATTAAGCTCTATTCTTATATACTGCTCCTTCACAATTCCAAATAGCTTCTCGTTGTTGAATTTCAACAATAACTCTGTGCCGAACTTCATGGCTGTGCAACTCACCGGCGCGGGCGGCTCGCTGTAAAGTAAACCGCCCATGAACCGCCTAGTGCGTATAGACAAGACGGCGGCTAGCCGCGAAGCGGGCCGCGGCCCTCCATTCAACCGCTGCGGTTGAAATTTAGTGGCGGGTAAGTGCGTACAATCATAAGCGGTTGCATATTAAAACGAAAAAGCGGCTAGCCACGCGGTTAACCGCTAGTGCGTATGAGCGCTTAGGGTTATGCGATACTTCTGTTGTTGTTGCAGGTGAGATAACATATACACAGTGAGTATAAAAAAATAAAGTATGATTTATAAAAAAAAGAATGTAGTATGAAAAATGACTATAATACATAAATTAAACTTTTTGTTTTACTATTTCGTCCTTATCCTGAGAATGGAAGCATTGTTGCCTTAAGAATAAAGTTAAAGGATTTTTTTCATACAGACTCAATAAAACATGAATGGTGCAAACGCAGTCAAAACACTCCTTTGAAATCCACTCTAATAATGCAATTCGAAATGGGTTGTTTAATATATGTTCCAAAAATAACGCATTTTTTTTAATATACCTATCTATGTATCAACATGCACAAGACGCAAATGAAACCACTTCACTATTCACGTAACATTTGATCTATGACATTTATATGTATAGTGTACAGAAAAATATATTTTGGTAGATAATTTACATACACACATACCTATATTATTGAATCTGCGGTGCAAAACAGTGCTTTTGTTTAGAAACACCTTTCTCAGAAAAGCCATCTTTAAGGACGTTGTTATGGTGCGCCAAGATTATTTTTGCATTAAAATATATCCTATCCTACACTATTAAACGAGCAATATTTGTACTTATTATATTACTAACTGACCCCGGCAAACGTTGTTTTGCCAATTATTTGTTTGGGGTGGACAACCCTTATCACTTAGGGGTATGAAAAATAGATAGTAGCCGATTCTCAGACCTACTGAATATGCATATAAAATTTCGTAAAAATCAGTACAGCCGTTTCGGAGGAGTAAGGTAACTAACATTGTGACACGAGAATTTTATATATGAGATTATAAATATTTGTACTCACGTTCTCGAAAACAGCTCTAACGATTTCTATGAAAGTTGCAATATAGGGATTAACGGGGGCGAAAAATTGATCTAGCTAGGTTTCATTTCTGGGAAAATTCATTTTCTCCATATTTTCACCCGAACGGAGTCCGGTCACCCAAAGTTTAGAACAAGATAATGAATAATGACATTGGAATAATGACATGGCAGCATGGAATAAGTAAGCACCTACTATCATGGCAGCATGGAATAATTAACAGACAGATGGAATAATTAGCAGACAAAATATCTTGGTACTTCATATTATTTTCCTTATCCCTGAAATATTGTAAATATGTAGTTTTATTAAACAGCTTTAGATTATGATATTGCAATTGGGGTAATGACTTTTAAGATTCATTCGGGGATTAATATCTATTTTGAGGTTAAATAATTTTATTCGGAACTAAATTAGTTATTTTAGAGCAAGGATGGTTCTTATAATACTCCAGTAACGACAACAAGCAGTGGAGGCCCAGTGGTAACGGCCGCGACTTACGAGTTGTAGGTCGTAGGTTCGAACCCAGGCAGGCGCTTTACTTTGTGTAAATTATTTCATCACCACTGCTCTCAAAACGGTGAAGGAAAACATCGTGAGGAAACCGGCATGTCCTAGAACCAAAAATTCGAAGACATGTGACATCTACCAACCCGCACTGGGCCCGCGTGGTGGATTACGGCCCACTCTCACAGAGAGGAGGCCTGTGTCCCAGCAGTGGGAACATTTATAGGCTGATGATGATGATGATGAACGACAACAACCGTCTACTAGCTGCTAGTGCATCTGTTTAATATTTTGTCATTGAATCGTAACCGTGATCGTAACACATGGAGTAACGCGACGTTGAGTTTTCTTTCACCTACGACAACTACCTACAGTCGATACATTGTTGAATTGATAGTTAACTCAGTAAATAAATGAAAGTTGTTATTCGTTCTTAATCTGATCATACTAAGCTCTTATTTCGTAAGTTGTATGGTGTACATGTTTATGTCGTTATTTCTTAGCCCATGTGTCTTTGTAATAACGGAAAAAGTAACTCTTATCACCAATTTGTATATCCGGAGTTCAAACATAAGTAAACATTCAAGTGGCTATTAATAAGTGTACCACGTATAGATGCTATAATTTCATTCCCTTTTTTACAAAATATATCTTTTAAAGTACCTATTGCCAAAGAAAGCATTAAAACGAATTACTTCGATGACATTCTATTTATATGTAACACTTAATTTGTGGAATGTTAAAGGGAAATTGCGACAAAACACGAAGAAAATAACGAAACTAACTAGATTACAACGACAATGTATAAATGGCTAATAAGATCTAGCCAGACCACTCGAAATCTGAAAATCAAATGCGACCCCTTTGCCTAACAATGGGATGTTATAGCCTTACACAAACAGAAATAAATACATTTCATTATAATGGCAACGCCTCAGGCTTAAAGGTGAAAGTCATCAATAAAATAATTGTCAAGAATTATTCAATAAGTAGATCTCTTGTTGTTAGACTCTGGTACTCTAGGTCAAGGTGAAGATACTTGAACGGAAGATGCATGGCTGTATTTCCGGAGCACGAATCTTGCATCCAATTTTATATGTAAATTCCTCTAATTCTCTCAATTAAGTTAAAAAGATAACAATAATTATTGGCTTGTTCAAGCAGGAATTATTTTATTTTAAAATAATAACGATTAGTGTTTGTAAAATCACCAACTTGAAGATCGGATGGACTATGGATGGCTTAAGGCTCTTACAAACAGGCGTGACACAAAGGCACCGTTCGTCACCCGACGAGCGGTGCCTTTGTGTCGCGTCGCGTGTCGCGCTGATCTGCACGAGCCTTTAAAAACTTATTAATTAAATCAGTATCAAAATAATAGTAATCTATTCGCTGCCCCCGCAGAATAAACGCGCAAGTGTAAAATTGAGGTGATGTAATACATAATGAATATTGATTAACATCAAAACCGCCGCAATAGCACTTACGCGTTTATTCTGCGGGGGCGGCGAATTTAAACAGTTATGTTTTACCAAAGCCAAGTTTTGCCGTCAAAAATTCTTTGGAACAGAACTATAGATCACCAACTGAGACAATATGTGAGTAGGTTAAACAATCATAATGAATCTGTGATACTTGACCAAATGATTTCGATTGGCCGTGTTTTTTTTTTTCAAGTTCATCATCTGCCTAGGCTTTTTTCAACTATGTTGGGGTCGGCTTCCAGTCTCACCGGATGCAGCTGAATACCAGTATTTTACACGAAGCGACTGCCTATCTGACCTCCGCAATCTTGTTAGGTACTGGGTAACACGATACCCTGTGGTAAGACTGGTTGTCAGACTTTCGGGCTTCTCACGACCCGTAACAACTGTCAAAGATCTACAAATGATAGCCGAGACCAACGGCTTGACGTGCTTTCCGAGGCACGGAGGAGTCTCGGTATGTAAAGATGGTCACCCATCCATGGACCAACCCCGGCAAGCGTAGCTTAACCTGTTGGATCGACCCGTGCGGCTGTTATTACTTAGCCACGAGCTCCTCAGGTTCCTCCTTTTCAGGTTACTGGTTCTATTTTGTTAGTAAAAAAGTGCTTAAAACTAAGTATGTTCACACTTATACAAACAATGTTTGAAGAACGGACAGTCATATCTGTCCGCTATCATACTCAGAATGCTGTTGCTACTCACACGCACTCTGAGCAGCAGTGACTTCGCGTTCTTGCGTAAGATTGCCGCGAAACCATCTGTGCGTGCCTCCATGAACATGGCGGACGTGCTGCAAAACGGTCTCTCCGTTATGCAGCGCGTTCGCAGCATCCTGAATGCGTTGCTGTTTTAGACCCGCAGAGCACTGACAGCCCTTTGCGTATATGCTGTCCATAGGCTGCTGGAGTAAAACGTCTGACAATGACATATGAACAGACTCTCAATCCTTACTTAGTTTTCCTATCTACGAGGACAAAATTTAGACGCGCTGCACATATTAGTATTATTATTTCGTTTTAGTTCTGTGACCCTTATAATTTGACATTATCATTTTAATTTCGATTCTGTGCCCCTATAATTTGTATTACTCTTTCGTTTATTTTAATTGCATTTGACATTTTATTTTAATTCTGTGAACTTTATAATTTTTACTTATTTAATTGCACTGATATTTTATTCTATTGTGATTTATTCTGTTGCAGTGTAGTGATTATTTTTCTTTTTGCCTGAATTCAATGAATTTTATTTTTCTTTTTTTATTACTGAAAGAAACTACACGGTTCGTGACATGACCACCACCTACTCGTTCCTCAGCCAATTCTAAGAAAACAAGTCTTTCCTAATTGATGTTACTAAGCATTTCTAAAGACTCACATCAAAGACGTCCTCAAAGATTTCGCAGCAACTATAGGTACATGTTGGTGTCGAAGTAGTGGTCAATAGACAAAACATTGTAACGAGAGGAGAGCGTCAACCAATAATTCAACACATGATCATCATTATGTTGTAATACAGTATTCGGAATAGTATAAAACATGAGTTCGAATAACTAATGAGCACATAGTTTACAAGTCAATTCGATAGTAAACTGTTAATGCAGTGATCATGAAATCGGTCAGTAGGTAATTTGTGGTGATTTGAAAAAATGTGATCTCGTTGTGAAAAGTGTTGTTAATAGTGCGGTTTCACTTTCAGTTGGTGCTTTGTGCGTTAGTAGCTGTGGTGGGCGTGGTACTAGCCGCCCCTCAGAATGTTCAGAATGCTCAGAATAATCAGAATGTTCAGAGTGTTCAACTGTTGCGATACGATTCAGACAACGATGGACTTGGCACTTATAGTTTCGTGTAAGTCGCCTACGTGAATCATCCAGAAAACGCCTGTTGCACACTAGCATTGTTTTACTAGTTTAATTACTTGTATGTTTTTCTCATGACTTTAATTTATTTTTTTATGTAAAAATTTAACATCATAAACCTACTTCATTTAGGTAACAATTTTTTGTGTAACATATGCCAGAAAATTGTTTTTAAAGCTTAAATGTGTTCCTCTATTTACAGTTACGAACAAAGTGATGGCCAAACACGTAATGAGGAGGGAGAGCTGAGAAATGCAGGATCTGAAGATGCATTCGTCGCAGTCAAGGGTTCTTACTCGTGGACCGATCCCGATGGCATCGATTACACCGTCATTTATACAGCCGATGAAAACGGCTACCAGCCTACAATCCTAAAACCATTACCAGGTATTCCTCCGGCAGTAGTCGCTTTACTTCTCAATAATTAGTAATTTTTTTCCACAAGATTGAATACGGTTTATATGTATATAGTTATTGATTATTTGTTAAAATAAAAATTAAAAAACTTTCTATGTATTATTTGTCCTTTTCCCGAGAATGGAAGTATAAACGCTTTTTTCAGCAGGGTAAATACCGACTTAAAATGCTTCTAACGCAGTCAAAATCCTTTCTTTCATAAAATTATATACAACTAGCAGCACCTTGCTGTTTAACCCGCATAAGTCTCAATTCCGTGGGAATATCAAGATAAAAAGTAAGTCATGTGTTAATCCAGGTTATAAACTATTCGTGTACTAAATTTCATCCAAATCCGTTTAGCAGTTTTTGTGTGTAAGAGTAACAAACATCCATCCATCCATCCATCCATCCTCATAAACTTTCGCATTTATAATATTATAGTAGGATTATTAGGATAGTAAGATATATAATATATATAGTAGGATGCAATTTTGGAATACACTATCGAGAACCTTTGAAATCCATTGCAATAATAGAACACAAAATGGGTTGATTATTATGTGTTCCAAAAATAGCTCAAAATTTTAACATATCAACACGCTCAAGACGTAAGATATTCACTATTCTGGCAAAATTTGATCTATGATATTTATAAAGTACATTATATAGTCATAGGTATTTTTTGGGTGATAATTTACTCATTTTTTTGAAATGGCTTCTCGCAGTTTTGACCACTAAGGTCGTGGCTGCTTAACCGGATTTTCCTGTGGGTGCCATAAGCTTCTACACTTAGAGCCTCCAGCCAGGAGCTTTTTTGTACTATTCTAAATTAATATTAAGCGAATGCTCGCTAAGGGCACCCCCTGTGGGGTACGGACCTCGGCTTAGGGCATCGCTGACGGGAGGACAGCAAGAGGGGACAGGCTGGATCAAATTTGTATTTATATCATGATTATTATTCGGGGTATTTAAAGCTACGTGCTCAGCTGCAACAACTGCTGGCACCTCGTTATCGAGCAAGGGTCGGGGGGGGGATTCGTTTACTCGGGGAGTAGATCGCGTACGTAAAGGACCTCGGCGGCGAGGTCGGAATGACGGGAGGCGTCTGTGTTTGTGCACTGTACTGGTGGCCCTATTCTGCTCCTGGAGGAGTGTAATGGGGTCATCTGGGTCGGAAAGTACATGCCTCGGACGGCGGATCTGACTGATTTGGGACGGGACATAATTGGCTGCCTCGACTATCAGAGGGTTCCGATGTCGAGGAGCGGACTCAAAGTGGCGCTTTGCCATGCGTTTGAGGAACTGGTGGATCGTAGGGATCTTACAGTCGAGATGGAGGATCTCGTTTCTGACGTACCACGGGGCTCCCGTGGCCTTGTGAAGGAATCTGTTTTGGAGGGACTGCATCCTATGGATGTGACGGGGTTTGGCGTGGGCGAAGACTGCTCCCGCATAGGTCATTATGGGACGGACACACGCTGTGTAGATACGCAATTTGCACTTTAGTGACAATTTGCTGCGTGAATTTAGGATACAGTGAAGCCTACCTAGAGCGAAAGCGGCTCGCGAACGAACCGTCTTTATGTGCTCTGAAAAGGAGAGACGGTGGTCTAAGATCACACCTAGGTACTTGGCTTGCTTCTCCCAAGGGATCGGCTTGCCGAACAGGGTGATCGTTCGGGGGGGAGGGGGGGGTCTAGATCTCGGTTTCGAGAATGAAACCGCTTGACTTTTGTCGGGATTAACTTCGATCCTCCACCGTCTAAACCAGGCGCCAAGGTTATTGACGGCCCGTTGTAGATTTAGGAGAGACGAAGGGGCGTTGCCTTTGCAGGTGATCGCAGTGTCGTCTGCGAACAGAGCGAGCTGCGTCCCTCTGTGTCTGGGGATGTCGCTGGTGAACAGCGTGAACGCGAGGGGGGCTATCACTGAGCCCTGAGGGACTCCTGCCCTTATGGGGCGAGGGGAGGATAGGGCACCTTCGATACGGTAGCGGAAGGTGCGATTCGACAAGTAGTCTCGTATGATGAGTACGAGACGATCCGGCACTCCGAGTTTGTATAGCTTGTATACTAAGCCGTTGTGCCAGACTTTGTCGAAAGCTTTCGCTATGTCGAAGAAGACTGCGCATGTCGGATAGCCGCGGGTGAGACCACCTTTGACCAGCTCGACTATGCGGTGGACCTGATGCACGCTAGAGTGCTGAGTTCTGAAGCCGAACTGCTCGTCGGGTATGAGGCCCTTAGTCTCGGCGTAGTCTCTGAGACGCTTATAAATAAGCCTCTCGTAGATTTTACCGAGAACTTTGAGCAGACTGATTGGGCGGTAACTAGAGGGCTTGTTTTTAGGCTTGCCGGGCTTTGGGATACCTATGACCGTGGCCTCTTTCCACGTCTGTGGAAAGATGTTATTGCTTAGAGCACCATTGAAGATGGTGGTCAGTAGCATGATCAAGTGGGCTGGGAAGAGCTGGACCACCCTATTGGTGAGTCCGTCTGAACCGGGGGCTTTGCGCGTATGCAGACCTTTGATTATCTCGTGCACCTCATCTGGTTCGATGGGGGGCAGGGGAAAATCAGGGTCTTCAACGGGAGGAAGGGAGGCTCTACGTTCGACTTCGGCGTCGACCTCGTCGAGGTGAGCTTTGTCTACTGGTAGGGTGCTGGGAGAGCATTGAGCTTCTAGACTGTCGGCTAGGCACTCGGCTTTGTCGATGTCGTCGAAGGCAATGGTTTTATCGGGGCGGACTAACGGGGGAACGGGGGCCGACTGGGGGGACCTGAGTTTCCTCTGGAGTTCCCAGAAGGCTAGATGAGAGGGCTCTAGTTCGCTCACCATCTTGTCCCATCCCGCTTCACGCAGCTCCGCTATACGTGTCCTAACAGATCTCTGATAGTAGCGCATATGGGCTTTGTTGGCGGCACAGGGGAAGACGCTGTAGGCTCGAGTAGCCGCGCTCTTCTCAGTCATCAGGGCACGCACATCGTCGGGGAGATTCAAGTAACAGGGTTCTGTTGCTGGAACCTCCCTGGAGCATTCGCTCAGGACGGTCTGTACGTGCTCCGTGAGTGAGTCGATCGCGGCAGTCGTGTCAGCGACTGAGTCGAAATTGTCGGGGATCGAGTCTAGTAAGGGGGATGTGTTGGATTTCAGCTGAGTGCTTACTTTCCTCCAGTCCGTCACCTTTTTAGTGGGGAGGGGTTGGTCAGGGTCGGAGGGACCTGTGCGGGAGGTGAGTTTGATGATTACCGGTCGGTGGTCAGAGGTAAGCTCGTACACCGTTTCTATTGAATCTAGTCTTAGATTAACGTTCTTAAGGAGCGTTACGTCGAGTACGTCAGGGGTATGACTGATGGCATGGGGATAGTGAGTGGGACTCATCGGAGCGATGATGTCGAAGTTTAGGGAGGAGGAGAGGTCGAACAAGTGCCGACCTCTGGTGTTGGTGGTGGAGCTATTCCAAGAGGGATGTTTCGCATTGAGATCCCCCGCCAAGATGACGGAGTCACTCATGTTTAACAACAGTTGGATATCGTCCGAGAGATTTTGGAAATTTTCCGAAGCGATGGTAGTAATGGGAGGGATATAGACCGACACTATAGTGATCGGTGCGTGACCGGTCATGCCCAGATGGCATGCTGATACTTCTAATCGTGAGAGGGGGGGAGGATCCATTGGGATGCAGTACAGATCCTTTTTGTAATAAATGAGGGTGCCGCCCCCATGACAACGCGTTCTATCGTTCCGAACGATACGATAGTTAGCTAAGGAGGGATTGCCTCTGTGGGGCTTTAGAAAAGTTTCCTGGATGAGGAGGATATCTAGTTGATGAACGCGGAGGAAGTCCGCGATTTCATCTTTTTGTTGATTTAAGCCATTGGCATTGAAGGTGCCAAGCTTGAGGGATCGGGGTTTAAACCTAGCCTGAGTGGTGTTAGACATGATGGGGGGTAGAGAAAGAGGTGAGGGCTTGCGTGATCTCGGGATACGCATTGAAGACGTTACGGATTGCCGCTAGGCTACCCGATTTCTGGGCTGTAGAGATGTCCAGGGCCATCTGTGTAGCCCTGGGGGAACAGAAAAGTTCGAACGCGGTACTGATTACGTCGAAACGATCGTCCACGGGTTTAATTGGGGCCACGGGAGTGGGAGCGGGGCGCGGGGGTTTTAGAGCGGTGGCGGGTTTCGCGGGGGGCGCAGAGGGCGCGAAAGAGGGGCCGCGGAAGCCGGGGGGAGGGGGGAGGTGATGGACTCGCGGGTCCATCATTGTATAGAGAGGGGTATGAGGGGGGGGGGGGCGCGGAATACCCAGGGCTGGGAAAGCCTGCTGGTGATTGAGCATAGTCCATGGACTAGGCCTCTGAGGGCTTAGCCGCTCAGGAATCTGGGAGGAGGGGAGGGGATGGAAGTCCCTCTGTTTTTGCTGCCTCACGTCTAGACGTTTGGTCAGCTTATTGGATGTAGCCTTAGGGGCTTTAGAGCAGCCGCGGTAGTTGGCTGTGTGGCCCTCGAGGCCGCACAACACGCAACTAGGCGGGCTGTTGCACTGGCTACGGTCTTTGGGACGCGAGCAGTCAGCGGTACCGTGGTCACCCAGGCACTTTACGCACCTGGGTTTTGCATGGCAATTCTTTTGAGAATGGCCATACAATTGACAGCGGTGACACTGTCCGATCGCGCTGTTCTTCCAGGGCTTCTCGATCGAGAAGCCCATGAGGTTGCACAAGGTCTTTATATTGAATATGGGGTGATGCCCCTCGGTGGGGGAGCACACGACTAATACCATGTCGTATGCTTCCCTGCCGCGCGAACGATGCATGCGGTGCACCTCATCTACAGGGATATTTTGCGACTGAAGGTCGGCTAAAATTTCGGCGGGAGAGATTTCCTTGGGGATCTTTTTGATCACCACACGGATCTGCCTATCTTCTGGGAGGGAGTAGGTGTGGAATGACACACCTCTCTCTCTCAGAACTCTGGTAAGGTCCCTGTAGTCTTTCGACGTAGGGACTAGAACCTTGATACCCTGTTGGGTAGATCGGGCATTGGTGTAGGAGATTTTCATCTCCATACACCACTTGGATACAGCCGTCCACTTCTCCTTGTCTTGTATGAAGACAGGAGGTGGAGGCGCGACCTTCTTAGGGCCGGAACTAATGGGCGCGGAGCAATCCATCGCGGTGGATGATGCGGACGAGGAGGCAGAGGGCGCGGGGGCATCCTTTGCGGAGGATGACGCGGTTCGGGGGGCGAGGGGCGCGGGGGGGGCCTTCGCGGAGGACGTAAACGAGATCGGTGGGGCGGTGGAGGGGGAGGGGGAAGCTACGGTAGCGCAAGTCGCGACGGTAGCACGCTGTTTAACCACAGCTGGTTTGATGGTGACGGTGGAAGAAGAGGAGTCCGAGTCCTCTATTGCGGCGACCTTACTGGCCTGCGCAGAGGTCTGCTTCCTGTTCTTCCTCTTTCTTCCCTTTCCTTGGACGGCTATGAAGCCGTCGTCGGAGGGGGAGGAAGAGGTAGAGGACGCAGCGGACTTTGGCTCGTCTTCCTCCTCCGAGCCAGAAGGGTAGGAGGGTTGCTTTGAAGAAGCAGCGGGGGCGTCGGTGTCCATTGACTCCGACGAGGGGGAGGGGGAGGGGGGTCTGGGCGACTCTACAGCCGGAGGGGTGTCAAGAGCGTCGCTGAACGTAGCGACGCTGACATCTTGGTCGGGGTTTTCGCCCCTTGAGATGCTCAAGAGGCTAGAGAGCTGATCCTTATACTTCCCTCTGAGGGAAGGCTCCGATTCGAGTATATACTCGAGAAATAAGGTTAATTTCTTCGAGAGAAGCTCGAGATCTACCTTTTTGGTGGCCATAATGGCGGGGGGGGGGAGGAAATGGCCTAACTAAGCCTATCTCCCCGGTGGGAATGCCGGGGATGTGTACAATCCCTCCCTGTCGGGTAAGACAGGGAGGATGAGTGCCTATCGGTGAGCCCTAAGCTTGATTTGGCCCGTTGCCTATCTTAATGTGCAACGGGGTCCTGACCAGTCTAGTGTGAAGGGTATGAAGATACCCGACCACGCTAGGTGAGTTGCTGTGGAAGCAAAACTGTCACCACGTGTTGACTAGGAGATCCCCCAAGGCCAAACACTGGGACCCGGCCAATTCACTGCCTTACCCTGAAGGGGATCGGCGGGTGTGTTGGGTCAACACCCCACTCGGCTTCGTTGGCACCGTATGGTATCCACCGAGTGACCACGAAACTGTGGTTTTGCCCGGAAGGGGCCTGGTGAATTTACCGACGAGAATCTCTTGTTAAAGAAATAAGATAGCCTTGAAAAAGGCCTTTTTTGGATCTGTGCCCGATCGATAAACGATCGGAGATCGGGTGTAGTCGAGCGACTACGAAAATCGTTACGTAATGCAACGAATATATGACTCAGAGCAATGAGTCAAGAGCGGGAGAGCGCAAGCACACAACCGTTCGCGACCGATGCCGGAGCGTATATGCCGCGATAATTTACTCATCCATACCTATCTATATTATTGAATCTGAACCGGTGTTAGTGTTTAGAAAAGCGTTCTTCAGAAAAGCTTGTGATCTTCAAGGTCTTTGTTATAGTGCGCCAAGATTATATTTACATTAATTATATTCTAATTAATCTACTTAAATATTCACGATAAAAGGTCAATTCAAATCAGAATAACAAATGGAGCTCATATGTTGCTGTCCAACGCGTCACGGTACCTTACAACAGTTATGTTTGTCTGATAGATCATAACTGCAATATACATATTTATACCCTACAAATGTTTATACAACAACAATTCCTTCCTCATTTATGACATATAAGGAGCTCTTAAAAATTACAAGGGCAATGCTGCGGGCTAAAAGATGATAACATTAATAAATTATGCGTACCTCTTGAGGTTTAACTCAGACACTCTGCGTCAAGGTGAAGAAGCTTCGACGGAAGATTCTCGACTGTGTTTCCGGAGTTTGAATTTCGCTTTCAATATTATATGCAGATTTCTATGATTATTTCAATTGAGTTAAGAAATTTTAAAATGGAATATTGAACTAAAAGCAACATCGAATTGGAACTTTTCCAATCAAATATGGCTAGGCTATTTAGAGACTTTCTATGAGAAGGATTTGTGGAAATCAAAAATATAAGTAATTGTCAAATAAAATGAGCCAATTAGCCCATTTGGCTATTTGGCTCGGACGTTGAATAAGCTGGTTAATTGATTGAGGCGTGACCTTGCGAAAATCCATTATAAAATACAATAGACGTTGATATAGTAACCTGTTCCGCTTAACTATTCCTAAAGAGCCATAAAAAACCCTGTAAGAAATCGACAAGTGTTTCACTTCTGAACGAGATATCCTCAGGATAACGATTGACTTGTCACGAACCCGAACACGGCGTCTTGCCACACCGAGCGCTGGACGCAGAGCGCGTCCAGCACCGTCAACCTGAGGATGCCTCGTTGAGAGGTGAAACATGTGTCAATTTCTTACAGGGTTTTTATGACTCTTTAGGAATAGTTAAGCGGAATAGGTTACTAAATATATCAACGTCTATTGTGTTTCATTAAGTAAGCGTCGGATAGCAAACAGATTTAACGCTCATACGCACTAGCGGTTGGCCGCCTAGGCGTATCGTTTGAATGGCCAGCCGCCTGACGCGGTTGGAATAGCGGCTGACCGCCATGACAGTCAACCGCGATGTTGAACCGCGTCAAGCGGTTGGATCGCTCAAAGGCAGGGTAGGTACTGTCTGTCCATAAACAAAATGAACGCCGTCGAGGTAGCATGTGTTATCTATTATAACTCCCGAAAACAACGAAACAAAAATTAAATTAAGCTCTATTCTTATATACTGCTCCTTCACAATTCCAAATAGCTTTTCGTTGTTGAATTTCAACAATAACTCTGTGCCGAACTTCATGGCTGTGCAACTCACCGGCGCGGGCGGCTCGCTGCAAAGTAAACCGCCCATGAACCGCCTAGTGCGTATAGACAAGACGGCGGCTAGCCGCGCAGCGGGCCGCGGCCCTCCATTCAACCGCTGCGGTTGAAATTTAGTGGCGGGTAAGTGCGTACAATCATAAGCGGTTGCATATTAAAACGAAAAAGCGGCTAGCCACGCGGTTAACCGCTAGTGCGTATGAGCGCTTAGGGTTATGAGATACTACTGTTGTTGTTGTAGGTGAGATAACATATACACAGTGAGTATAAAAAAAGAGTATGATTTATAAAAATAAGAATGTAGTATGAAAAATGAGTATAATACATAAAAAACCTTTTGTTTCACTAACTAATTATTTTGTCCTTGTCCTGAGAATGGAAGCATTGTTGCCTTAAGAATAAAGTTAAAGGATTTTTTCATACAGACTCAATAAAACATGAATGGTGCAAACGCAGTCAAAACGCTCCTTTGAAGTCCACTCTAATAATGCAATTCGAAATGGGTTGTTTAATATATGTTCCAAAAATAACGCAATTTTTTAAATATTCCTTTCTATGTATCAACATGCACAAGACGCAAATGAAACCACTTCACTATTCACGTAACATTTGATCTATGACATTTATATTGTGTACAGAAAAATATATTTTGGTAGATAATTTTCATACACACATACCTATATTATTGAATCTGCGGTGCAAAACGGTGTTTTTGTTTAGAAACACCTTTCTCAGAAAAGTCATTTTAAGGACGTTGTTATGGTGCGCCAAGATTCTTTTTCCATTAAAATATATCCTATCCTATACTATTAAACGAGCAATATTTGTACTTATTATATTACTAACTGACCCCGGCAAACGTTGTTTTGCCAATTATTTGTTTGGGGTGGACAGCCCTTATCACTTAGGGGTATGAAAAATAAATAGTAGCCGATTCTCAGACCTACTGAATATGCATACAAAATTTGGTAAAAATCAGTAAAGCCGTTTCGGAGGCGTATGGTAATTAACATTGTGACACGAGAATTTTATATATAAGATTATAAATATTTGTACCTACTCACGTTCTCGAAAACAGCTCTAACGATTTCTATGAAAGTTGCAATATAGGGATTTACGGGGGCGAAAAATTGATCTAGCTAGGTTTCATTTCTGGGAAAATTCATTTTCTCCATATTTTCACCCGAACGGAGTCCGGTCACCCAAAGTTTAGAACAAGATAATGAATAATGACATGGCAGCATAGAATTAGTAAGCACCTACTATCATGGCAGCATGGAATAATAAGGTACTATACATGGATTAGTAAGAACTTTCCTATACTATTAAATGAGCATTCTCTATTTTCACCAGAGCAGAGCTCGGTCACCCAGGTATTTCATATTTAATTTACTTAAATATTCACAATAAAAGGCCAATTCAAATCAGAAAAACAAATAGAGCTCATATGTTGCTGTCCAACGCGTCACGGTACCTTGCATAAGTTATGTTTGTTTGATAGATCTTAACTGCAAATTACATATTATTTATAACCTAAAAATGTTTATACAACAACTATTTATTCCTTCGTCATTTATGACATATAAGGAGATTTTAAACATTACAAGGGCGATGCTACAGGCTAAAATATGATATTATTAAGTCACCAATAAATTATGAGTACCTCTTGAGGTTTTACTCCGATACTCTGGGTCAAGGTGAAGAAGCTGCGACGGAAGATTCTCGACTGTGTTTCCGGAGTTTGAATTTCGCTTTCAATTTTATATGCAGTTTTCTATGATTATTTCAATTGAATTAACAGATTTAATAAAATAGGATATTAAATTAAAATAAGCATCAAATTGGAATTTGTGTGATCAAATATGGTTAGGCTATATAGAGACTTTCTATGAGAAGGATTTGTGGAAATCATATATTTATGATTGACAAATAAAATTAGCCATTTAGCCAAATAGCCCATTTGGCTATTTGGCTCAGATATTGGGTAAGCGTAAGATCCCAAACAGATTTATCAATATACGGTCCATCTGTTGTTGTGTCAGGTGAGATACCATACATCATCATCATCTGCCTAGCCTTTTCCCAACTATGTTGGGGTCAGCTTCCAGTCTAACCGGATGCAGCTGAATACCAGTATTTTACATGGAGCGACTGCCTATCTGACCTCCACAACCTAGTGACTAGGTAACACGATACCCCTTGGTAAGACTGGTTGTCAAACTTTTTGGGCTTCTAACTACCCGTAACAACTGTCAAAGATCTACAAATGACAGCCGGGACCAACGGCTTAACGTGCTTTCCGAGGCACGGAGGGGACTTGGTATGTAAAGATGGTCACCCATCCACGGACCAACCGCGGCAAGCGTAGCTTAACCTGATACCATACATAGAAGTAGGTATATCCAGAAGCCCTCTAGACCTATTATAAGCAGTAAGCACTGTCTTCGCTGATGTCACAACATCTTGCCACCGGTACAGTAAATAAAATCTAGAATCCGATTATATAGGATCGCAGGTACATCGACGCGAACACTGTTACCATGGATTCAGATTCATGTACTGAATCCATGGTAACAGTTTTCGCGTCGATGTCCCTGCCAGCTTGTATACACATACAAGCTGTTTGGTTAAATGAGGGGCATACTTTAAGAGAGTGTAATACTCATGAAAAAGATAACTTTTACTATGGGACCAACCCTGAAATATCAAAAAAAAAACTGCTATACCTACTCATTGATTGCGTATGAACTGTAGAGAACACCTGTTTTTGTACTACACTCCCAATAGTATATCCCTCGTTTAAACTAACACACTTTTTTTTTGTGTCGGAAATTGTCAAATAACTTCTCCCGCTCTACGTGTCAGACTCTTACTGACTAAAACCCACCCGTGTTCCTTCAGTTGCCTGTATTGCCAGGGGCATAACCGCAACCATCATCGCATCGACATCGGCCCTATCGGACCCCGTCAGTTCTGCTGACATCTCTTTGTATATTATCTAGTACCACACTAGTATAACTCTTGTGTGCCACTTTGTTTACGATATATGTAAAATAATTAAAGGAAAGATGCCAAATAATAAAAATTGCGGTTGCTTCTACAATGCAAGTTAAATGACAGGCATAGAGGTCCTCTTTCGGTTTCCAATGAAACAATTGCAATTGCATAAGGCGTGGAAAAGGCTTAGTTTAGGTAGGTACAACGCACCTCGAAAGGTAAACGAAACATTCTCAAAGCCAAGCGAAGTACCTACTCTAATTATCGAAATACTTTAATGTAATCATCTAGTAATTTACAAACCTTTCGTTCGTACATAATGCGTGTCGAGTTGCTAAAAATCATTATTTCCATTGGCCAACCACGTTTAGGTACAAACACGTAGAAAGGTCGAAGGTAAATGTCATCTTACATTATTATTAATTAGTTTATTATCTTTAAAGTTTATAAGGTTTGAATGATTAGTTATAATCACATAATTAATGAAGCGTATATACTTAACACTTTTAGTCCCGGGAGCCCTCCTGGAGGGCTCCCTCTAGTCGCATATGGGATGCCGTGAGTCCTTGTGGAGGGCTCATTTTAAATGTAGATATTTTTCTTAGCGAATATAGCATTATAAACTGTGAAAATAAAATTTGTTGTATACTTTAACAAGATTAATTAGTATATGCGTTGGTTTTAAAATCCAAGTACCTACTTTTTAATTCTATTTTTTTTTATGTCGAGGCCAGTATTTCAGGGGTGGAAAACCATTTTCACGATTACAAATATTCGCTAAAAATTTTATAGGTTGGACAGCTCTGTCTCGGGATCAGATCGGGTTTTCTTAATTTTTATATTTTTTCACGTTCTACCCCACTAGTAAATGAAAATACTCCCAGAGATACTACTTATAGTGATAATACTCCCTAAAAACACTATTTTACTTCATTTAACAGTGTTTACGGTTTCAAACTTTATGCCGTTAACCGTCCATAAAGGTTAACTTTAGCGCAAACGAAATGCTGGTGACCCTCCCGGAGGGTTCACTTCCAAAATGTATGGCGGCATGGCATATGAGCTCTATGAAAAGTGGATGGAGTCGAAAGTGTTAAGGAGTGGTGGACGGAGTCATCATGGAACGAAAACAATAAGTAATTCGGACTAAAATTATTTTGGGCTGAAATCAGGAATTTCGTTTTAAAGACATACAGCGATTTGGGTTCGCATTATTTTGTGCTGGAGTTGTTCAGGATAGCGTTGTTTAAAAAAATGTTTTGACTGTTTCTAAAATAAAATCAGCTAGAAAACTGCAAAGCAGTAATTAATTTATCGAACAAATTGAGATTAATTAGAAAATCACGCAATAATAGATGAACAATCGAAATTTTATCAAAAAAAAATTGATAAAAATTCGATTGTTCATCAATTATTGCTATTTCCATTTTACCTCAATCACATCTATAAAATCGTTCCTACTTGCTGTCAATCATACAAATTATAGGTGACATCTGGTACCTATACCTACTTAAAATTAAAATCACAATTTCGAAAGGTTTCCATCAAAGACGTCCTCAAACGTTTCGCGGCTTACCTTCGCCATGTCGGAGGAGTGGTCAAATACACAAAACATAGTAACGAGATGTGCGTCAACTAATAACACTATGTTGTAATGCAATATTTGGAAAAGTATAAAACATGAGTTACGATAATTCATGAGCACATAGTTCAAGTAAACTCGATACGGTAAACCGTTTAATAGTGATCATGAAATTGGTCAGTGTAATTTTATTTAAATATAATTTTAATATGTGGTGTTATTGTGAAAAGTGTTGTTAATAGTGCGGTTTCACTTTCAGTTGGTGCTTTGTGCGTTAGTAGCTGTGGTGGGCGTGGTGCTAGCCGCCCCTCAGAATCCTCAGGATGTGCAGCTTTTGCGATACGATTCAGACAACGATGGACTTGGTACCTACAATTTCATGTAAGTTGCCTACACTAAACATTGAAAATTCTGTAAAACCTGTTTTTTTAACGATTTGTTAGTTATTGATTTTTCATTTGTAATTTTACCTTTACCTACTTATTTAGCATTATGTATATTAAATATTGTCAAACATAAAATTTTGTGACCTAATTTCGAGAGACACCTTGTCATCATTTATCCAATAACACCATATTAATTTTATTATTGAACCTGTACTGCCCCAATGCAGGACAAAAGTCGGCCCATAGCTTTCCACTCCTTGTACGTTTCCTGCTTCGGCCAATATCCCAAAAATCTTTGAAGTCATTATACGCCAGCGTTTCCTAGGCGTCCCTCGGCGACAATCATATTCATTCCAAAATTAAAATGTATTTTTATAAAATAAACGACGGATACGCTAGAATCTTGATTTCTAACTATGATGTGCTCGTCTATTCACAGCTTCGACCAAAGCGATGGCCAGAGACATAATCAGGATGGAGAGCTGAGAAACGCAGGAGCCGAAGATGCGTTCGTCGCAGTCAAGGGTTCTTACTCTTGGATCGGTCCCGATGGCGTCAACTACACCATCAACTACATAGCTGATGAGAACGGCTACCAGCCCACCATCGAACAAGGCCCAGGAGGAGCTGTGCCCTCGGCGGTAGTAGCTTCACTCCTCGGTTAATATTTATAGAAATAATAGTCTAATTTGTTAAAATAAAGTTATTATAAGACCTATTTCCAGTTTTATTTCTATCGTCGTCTTTAACGTTTTCATTAAAATATCAATATCTGCTTTCATTAGATAATACCTAAAGGTGCTAGAATAAGAACTTCAAATGAACTCAAGCCCAGTGCACAATTGTCGGAATCAGCTACTAAAACGAGAAGCGAGCTCGTACATTCTAGGCACTATGAAACTGCTGAGTTAAGCCAATGCTGGCATGGCCTTGCTCAAAGCAATGACTGACCGCAAGGAGTCCTTGAAGGGCTTTCTGCAGTATGGTCACGTCGCAAAGGAGGCATCATAGTGGGTCAGGGAGGCGACACTTTTCGCAAATTTTCGCTCTTTTTCCTTTGCTGATGGAAAAATAGGTGTTCGAGCCGACACGTATAACTGACAGTACCCTAACTACAGCCAGCGGTTTGTGGATCGGGGATAATTCCGCCCGAATTGCATACTCTGTTGAAAGTTGATTATAATGTACCCGCGCTATACTAGAGGATTACTCAGTGGGTGCGAATCCCGCATCACTAACCCGTTTCTAGATAGGATGAGGGTTGCACGCAGGCATTTTCTCCGCTCAAGAAAAAGGTCATAGATGAGCGGAATGGGTTTCATAGACCAATGTAGCGTAATATAAAAACATTGAAGAGACCGTGGCAAAAGCTTCATAACCAAGCTAGGCATTGACAATAAAATACTGACCATTCCAACTCCTTTCTTCAATAAGTACCTATCATAGATTTGAAACAGGTAATGTAAACTTTTTAAAAGATCTCTCCTTCTGTCAGAAGGATCGAGTAATGTCTGAAATTATTTTTTTCACCCTCAATTCATAAAAATTGTATCAATCTTTTCGTTTGATAAGTGTATTTGTATCTATTTTTTTATTCGTTTGAAGGAGGATCCTGCCTGTCTGAGTAAGCATTCATGTAGTATTTCAAAACAACACAAAACAGCTGGTAATTTCTTTTTAACTTTCAGAATTTAGTCAATAATTTAGATTGTATAGGGAATGTAGTGATGAATCATATTCACATCTTTGTTTCAGTTTTATTAATTATTGTTGCAATAAAAATGGTAAAGAAAAGTCCTTATTCCAATGTGAACACAGGGGAGATGGTATTAACAGCAATAAAGAAATTGATGAAAAACACTGGTTGGACTGCACGCACTATTATCAAATTTATTAGGATGGAGTACCAAGTTTCTGACCCGAAAATAAGCCGAAAAGTTTCCAGGTAAGCCTTGCTTGTTTACATTTTCGACTCCACTCATTTTTCATAGAGCTCATACACCATGCCGCCATACATATTGTAAGTTGACTCCAGGAGGGTCACTGGCATTACGTTTGCGCTAAAGTTAACCCTCGAGGAGTGTCGCCGGTTTGAAATGTTGCTAAAATATACAACAGATTTTATTTTCACCGTTTATAATTTCGAGTTTGCTAAGAAAAATCTATATTTAAAATGAGCCCTCCGCGAGGGCTTCCGGCATCCCACATGCGATTTGAGTGAATCCTCCAGGAGGGCTCCCGACACTGAACGTACATTTTTTTACTGTATTGTTTAAAGAATTACTACAATACATCGCGATTACTGGACCTTCAGGTGATTTATTGTGTGGCGAATCAAATAACTCTCTTCTTCTTTTCGTATGGTTAATGACTAACCTGGAGTCAGAGTTTTAAAGCCACCCATGGGCCTCTGACTTTGGCTTCACATTCCGTCGAGAAATATCTCAGGCAAGCTGGTTTGCTCACGATGTTTTCCTTCACCGTTTTTTAATCAAATAACAATTATTATTACGTAAACGAGAGCAGTGGTTTTGTAGGTTCAGGCAGGCACTATACTTTGCGTAATACATTTTTGAACACACTTGCGTGTGATGTGGTCGTAAAGTGGCTCTTAATTAACCGCTTTTAGGTTCATAATGCAGTGTGTATTACTTTATATTACCGCACTAGTGCGGTAATGTGCGCCAAAGATAACTTTTTACTAATCGGAGATGTGCGTTTTTTTAATTCCATCAAAGAGACTTCATACCTTTTTATGTCTACTGTGTAAATAAATTCAATATGATAAATTAACATACTATAACAAATTACATATTGTTCACTACATATTAACCTTTATTTGTGTATTCAAAACCTGTTTTGCGGTTTTGCCATCGCCAGCACGGCGCGCGGAAAATACCAAAACCAACGCGCCATTTTCCATAAATATTTGTTAACGTTTTCGTTGTGTGGTTAATTATTATCAAAAATACAAAATCTAAAGTATTGTCACCAACCAATGTCGAAAAGTTTTCAAAAGAAGCTCCGGATAGTAGTACCTGGTACGTTATTGTAGCATAAGTTCTTACAACAAGCTTGCTTTTTTCCTCGCAAGAATGTGGAAAAATGCCGTAGGTATGAAACGCGTGTGTATTTATCATTACACACTTATAACCACTTATAACCGCTGCTCTCACAACGGTGAAAGATAACGGATCTTGAGGAAACCGGCATGTCCTAAAACCAAAAAATTCGAAGACATCAGGCATCCACCAACTCGCACTGGGCCCGCGTGGTAGATTATGGCCCAAAACTTCTTACAGAGAAGAGGCCTGTGTCCCACAGCAGTGGGAACATTGAAGGCTGATTGTGCTTATGTTTTTACTATGCATACATACATACATATCTATAACTGAGGTATCCTCAATATTGCGGAAAAAAGTATTTTAGGTAATCGTTCATTGATTCCGCATACCAATACAGAATTAAGATGGAGCCACTTGAGGCAACGTAACGACTTCATAAATTAAATTAATTAAACAGCCTTCACCTTTAGTGACCGCTCGGTTATTTGTGTAATAACCAACAAAAATACCATGCCCTTCTAGGATGATGAAGATTCTACTAATTTCAACAGTATCCCTTCCTAATAAAACATTTCTCTCGAATTGAAATAATGTAAAAAACATCTTGGGACAACGGTTTATTTGACAGACTACAGAGTACTGTGCCTATAAGAAAGAGCGAACAATTGTTATTTATGCAACTGTTGTATAATACCTAATTATGTACAGTTGCATACAAGACTTTACCTACATCCATGATATGAAAGGTTCTGAAACCATTGGGTGTTTGTAATTGAAGATCAAGAATTTAAAAAATCCCACGAAATTCAGTACAACTACACGTATGTATGTCGCCTGCAGCAGCACATCAAATCGAAATTTAGTACAACATTATAACACTCATTTGGATGATATTTTGGTTACTATGACACTGGTTGTTTTGATGTTGGCAAAAGTATCTGAAACGGTTAGTTTCCGTTTCAGATACTTTTAAACCGAATTTATAGCATGGGTGTAAATAAAATAAATTAATTCATGCAATGCAACATGAAAATTAAATATAACACAACAAGACGAATTTGGATCAACGTGTGTTGCAATTTCATGTTACGTTTCATTAATATGTAACCGGCATTAGAGTAATGTTTTTTTTTTTTAGGTTTCTTGTAAAGGTGCCTACTCACTTTTGGTTTTGACTTAGTAACTTTAACAAGTTACAAGACAAGTTACAAGTTAGGTATAGAAGACGTGTTACTATGGCAAATTATTACCTAACGGTAATAATTTGCCATAGTAACACATCTTCTATGATAAATGGCAGCCTACTTCGTTTAAAAAGAAGCAGTTGCCTTACAAGTGACAGACAGACCCAAGTACGTCCCGTGTGCGGAACCCTAACGATATATATTTTTACCAAGAGTAACGAAAGTTAATCTGTGATTACTATTATGAATAGGTAATTTATTTGATGGTCCATATAAAGTGTGTGTGATCATCTGCAACACTCTAAAACGGCCTTGTTATTTAAAAGCTCTTACGCTTTTTTTAAACCTAAGGCATTATTATGATTTTTATTTGCATTTTTCGTCAAGAATAACTTAAATGCGACGTTTCTCATTTATTAATATTTTAATTGAATTTAAATAAAAAATAAAGTTTAATAAAAAACTGTAACCCGACTACCTACGGGAAAATGAAAATGATCTAAAAAGTACGAAACAAGCAAATATTTCAGACAGAAATCAAGACATAGGTACAAAAATGGTCCAGGTAAAGCCGTGGTCGCATGCCTGTATACCATGTTGGTGCCAGAAACACCTACAAAATTATAATGGCATGCGACGACGGCTTTACCTTGACCATTTTTGTACCTATGTCTTGATTTCTGTCTGAAATATTTGCTTGTTTCGTACTTTTTAGATCATTTTCATTTTCCTGTAGGTAGTCGGGTTACAGTTTTTTATTAAACTTTATTTTTTATTTTATACTTTTCCGTTTTTACACTTGATAAACGTAAATAATGGTAATACAATAGTTCAGTAATTAACCTATTTTAAATTCCAATAGCAGTGCATAGTGCTTTAGACGAAACCATAGAGCGATTTATTTCGACGCCAACACCATATATCGATATCGAGCTTCGAAGAAATCCAAAATATAAATATTTCGTTGTACTTGTTTTTCTTCATAAGAGTAGAATTACAAATCGTTTCTATTTATTAAGATTTGATTAACTGCACGTTGGTAACATCTTGCAATACTATGTAGCGCAGTCTCACTTTTGCTTGTTTTGAACGATTTAAACATATTTATTTACTTTAAAAATATAATATTATATACATATTTGTAATGTGCTCGTCAAGACCTTTCTTTTGATACCAAACATGTCATGATCATCCCATTTTAATTTTTTTCAAGTTTAGAAATTTACGTGTAAAGTCCACCAAATTAAATTTAGGGAAAAATTATATAGCCTATGTCACCCGGACCATTATTACGAATCTATTGATACCTCATTCATCAAAATCGGTTTAGTAGTTTAGGCGCTACGGTGGAACACACGTAAAAACAAACATACATACATACATACATACAAACATACATACATACAAACATACATACATAGACTGCTAAAATCATAACCCTTCCTTTTGGCTTTGCCGTAGTCGGGTAAAAAAACACACTAAGTAGACTCAATTAGTTTAAAGGATACCCTTTCTTTTCCTAAAATTGTTTGTCCGAAAATCATTATCACACGTTTGCTATAAACTTCAATAACCATAATATTCAAAAATTCGAAATTTTGTTTTACATAATTATCTTTACTTCTAAAACTATTCTATCATAATATCGAGTACTACAATAATTAAATCTCCTAATTTTGCATAAAATAGAGTCATATGTCCTAAGTATTGAATTATGTAATGTGTATTATTCCGAATGTTCATTTATAATAAAATTGTTAGTCCTAAAACATTTCTTATCACCAATACTAAAGCATTGCGTTGTAAAACATGTCATTTCAACTTAGCGTAAGTAAAGCTCAAATAAGAAATTGGCCGTAACTACAAATCCCATCAAAAACGTAACATGTAAAAAAATATAAATAATCACATAAGAATAATCTACTATTTTAAATAGATCTAATTAAATAAAGCGCAGTGCTTATATTAGGTAGATTTTGCTGTATGAAGAATGTAGATTCTATTGCCGTGTGCGATCGCCAAGTCATTACATTTATTAAAGAAATAAAGATGACAAATAGATAAGTACTGAATAAATAAACAGACTTGGTTTTACATTATACCTCACATCTTTTTGCAGTAGAAGAACTGTGTTGCGAGATTTGCATTTTTTTACATGTTATGTTTTTGATGGGATCTCATTTCTTTTTGTATACCCCGATACTGATACTGAACCTACATCAGTTTAATAAAACGTGTGGATTTGTGTGTCTGTCTTCGGCAGCGTAGGTAGATCCCAAAGGTATACCTTATTAATTTATTATTGTTGCTTCTTTATTAAATTTCAATGCAGTTAATATGTTTAGAAAACAGGACTGCGGTATATTTTAATTTTGAACACAATTTGTGTTTAGCCTATAAAGGCTAAACACAAATTGTGTTCAAAATTTGAAGCTTGTGTGTCTGCTAGAAGTACCTTAGAATTTTGATGATCGGTGAGTGAGTGAGTCAGTGAGTCAGTATGTCAGTGACAAAATGAAGGAATTTTGACCTGCAATAATTCTTAACCTGCTAGATCAAATTGAATGTAATTTGGAAATATACCTAGTTATACCAAACCCTCTTGGTCACTGAAAATTCAGGCTTTTAGCTTTATCCACAACTTAAACATAGGGGTTTGAAAATGTCCCGAATGGCTTCGACAAAAAAATGGTACAGCTGTACTTTTGTGTTTGTTTTGCTCGACTTGGCGGGGGCACTACCGTGCCCCCCGATATTATAGTCTCTGTCACGAGACGTAAGTAGTTACAGCCTTAAACAATAAGTGTTGGTCGAAAAAAAAATTGTTAGGTGGTTTTTAATTATAAAATGTATATGTCACCGTAAGATTGTGAGCACCGTTAGTTTATAATCTATCGGTATTATTTCCGTTAGATCATAATCTGTCGAAAAATTGTGAACTGGGTGAAATTAGGGTTAGGTTAGGTTAGAACTGTGACCAACCGCGTGAGTCGAGCGAGCGCAGTAAGCGCTGCCGCGGCAGCGGCAGCGCTTACTGCGCTCGTTTCTCATGGATATAATATAAACTATCGAAAAATAATGCATTAAATCGTAAATGATTTGTCGCAGTTCACAATTTTTCGACAGTTTGTAATCTAACGGAAATAATACCGATGGATTATAAACTAACGAAGTTTATAATTTTACGGTGACATATATATGTTGAGTAAACGAGTTATTAAAAAATCAAACGAGTTATTAAAAAATCAAACGAGTTATAAAAAAATCCTATTGCAGGGCATTAAAACGTGGTGTAAGGCTGGGGCTGCTGCAGCTGGAGCAGGGACGCTACAGACTCAACGAGATGTCTCGTTTAGCGAGATCAGTGACCCCGCGCGAACAACGTCAGCGCAAGATGCAGCGGGTCCTGCGTGTGCGCAGCCGTACGCCCTCTCCAAGTTCCAGGCTCGAAAACTTCAGAATCCGTGGAAGATTTTAATGCTCATCAAAGTCAGTGCCTGTCCAATCCTGAATGCATAATAAAGTTCTAAATTCAATATACAATTTTTTCAAGTTTTATTTTAGAGGTAGGTACAGTACGACACAAATTATATTTAGCATCGACAAAAGCAACAGCAGCAACAACAACAACAACAGTAACAACAACAGTCAGTCAGTCAGTTTAGCAACAGTATTTTGAAAACCCTAGCTGAACAGCATGATGCACCAATACTGAGACTCTCGGTCAGGTAGCCCCCGTGGCAGGGATGAATAATAATTATGTATACATTTAATAAATACTAACCCTTAGTTGATAAGTTTGTTCTATGTACTAACCATTATACCAATGTTTTCAAATTAAATAAATAAATAAAAGTCGTAAAACCGATCATTTTCGATTTACACAAGTAATAGAAATAGCTGACTCGCTGATCGCGCCATTCAACGCTATTTGCGCTATACAACGTGTAACGTTAAATACCCAAAACCTCAGACACCCAAACTGATTTTTAATTCAATTGACCAATTTCAGGGAGAAAAAATCATTAAAAAATTGTAAAGGTTTAATGTGCTGTTTTAATTCGTAAGATTCGTTTCTGGATTGAAATAAAAGCTATTATTATCCCGCGTATGAGAAAATTAAAATTGGTCGACAACAATTTAAGTTTTTTTACCTATTTTGGCGGGTTTGCGCATGTGATGGCTTGACCTATTAATAAACAGACACGGCAACGGTTTTAATGAAGATTTTTTGAAAAATGTGACCTATATTAAAAAGTGGTTCAATTGAATCTGCTCGTTATTCTGATCAAACCATATTCAGGTTTTGCGCATTTAACGTTACACGTTGTATATTCCCGCCTCAGTTCAACTCGAGACAGCGTTGTGAATTCACGTGGGTGAATCATTCCGTACACTTCGTGACAATTTAATGTGAAAGCCGTATTATTATACGGCCTACCACGTTTCAATGAAGTCATACTGAAGAAACAAAAAAAAAATCCCCAAAATCCAAAGTTGTGAAATAATTTTTAATGTTTTTCAATTTATGAGTCAAGAGGCTAAAAATGCAGTTTTTGGGAAAGTTCACTTTCATGAGCGAACTGCGAAAGCAACTGGTGTGTCACGTAGAACAATAAGTACTGTTTTGAAAGAGCATGACAATGCCTCGACTTCGACTAGCTCAACCGGTGATTTTGCTCGTGACAATTCCTCGGCTTCGTCTAGTTCAACTCGTGGTTCCGCTCCTGCAACTTTTAGCTCGCCTAAGAAGTCCAGAAAAAAGAAAAACCATCGAGCAAATTTAGACGATTTTGAATATGATGTCATAAGATGGAAAATGTATGACTTTCATGTCACCGAAAAAAGGTTGCCTACAATAAAATCATTGCTAAACAAATTAAAAGAAAACATAAAGACAACGCTAACCTAACGTGTGTAACGAACTGCTAGCGTAAGTCATAGTACAGACGCCAGCACATCAAGCTACCCGAAACTGTCAAATTTTCCCAATCAACTTTGAACCTTAAACTTCAGCGATAAAGTTGAAAATCTATTAAATAAATTTGACAGATTGTAGTAGCTTGATGTGCTGGCGTCTGTACATCACAATTCGGCGCTATAGCACAGCGTCAGGCAAACGTTCTAACGCGCGCTAAGTACGCGTTTTATTTGGTGAAGCCTTGAAAGTTTGATTAGTGATTTTCATCGTTCTAGCCTTGTATCCTTCAATTCGAATCTAAAAAACAAACAAATAATACAGACTATATTTACATGATCATTTATTTTGCAAGAAAGCACATGTCAATCTACGCATAAATTTTACGAATATATTTAGTTATATGACTTTACACGTTATTGCGTTTGCATAAAGATCATTTTCGCTTAAAGCAGTAATAAAGATTGATGATTTTGAAGGCGCACTTAGTTCGGATGTGATCGGTTTTACGAACTTTGCCGATGCTACATATAAGTTGTGTCGACCTGTATGCCCCGTGAAATACCTAGGTGTGGTTCCCGATCATTATCTCTCCTCAAAGCATATAAAGATGGTTTGCTTGCGAGCCGCTTTCGCTCTCGGTAGACTCCACTACGTTCTGAATGCACGGAGCAAATTGTCACTCAAGTGCAAATTGCGAATCTATACTTCGTGCATTCGACCAATCATAACCTTTGCGGGCACCGTCTTTGCACAAGCTAAGCCTCATCCACAGGATGCAGACCCAACAGAACCGTTTCCTTCGCAAGGCCACGGGATCCCCCTGGTATGTTAGAAACCAGATCCTCCATCTCGACTGCAAAATTCCCACCAAACACCAGGTTCTAAAAACGCATGTCTAAGCGTTACTTTGACATCACTGCCAAACATCACAACCCTCTGGTTGTCGAAACAGCCAATTATATCCCCTCTAACATCAGTAAGATCTGCCGTCCGAAGCATGTCTTTTCCGACCCAGATCACCCCATAACCCTCCTTCAGGAGAGCAGTAGGGCCACCAGTACAGTTTACAAACACAGACGACACCCGTCATACTGACCTCGACGCCGAGGTCCTCCGCAACTGCGTCCCCGAGTAAATGATACTCCCCCCCGACCCTTACTCGACAACGAGGTGCCAGCACGCGTTGAAGCTGAGCCTGTAGCTCTAAATTCCGCTATTAATAATCATGATGATCTAGATTTGATCCAGCCTGTCCCATCTTGGTGTTCTCCTCCCAGCGACGCCCTAAACTGAGGTTCGTACCCCACCGGGGGTTCCCCTTAGCGAGCGCTCGCCTAGTTTTAATTAGCATAGTTTTTGCCCCTGGCTGGAGGCTTTGAGTGTAGAAGCTTAAGGTAGCCACAGAAAAGCCCGATTAAATAGCCATGACCTTAGTGGTCAACTGCGAGATGCCCTAGTTAAAAATAAATAAAAAATATGTAAACCCCCGTGTGTAGAAATTAATAATTTAATTTTCATAATTTATTGATATACTATAGAACACTGGTAGTTCGTCGCTCGACCTACCTAGAGAACAATACAACTTTAAGGTTCCATTAGTAAAATTCGTCAAACTAGACGACTTCACATCAAACGAACCTAGGCAGAAAGGCAAAAATAAGCGATTGCCATAACTATAGCAGTTTTGGTTGCTTGTTTAGCTAGGTACATCGATGGAACCTATGCATCGCAGGTACAATTTCAAAAGGCAGTTTGAAAAACGCCTCATAGATAGTTTATAGTTACCGCGTAAACTTTGGACATTGAAGATTTTACAGGCGCTGCGCTGTAACTTTTATTTAGTGGTGTACTTCTATATTATTACAATCATCCCCAATACAATATTTATTTTTAGCGTTAGAAAGGGAACGCAGCAAGCTAAGTTGCGTTTAAAAAGAAGAAAATAAATAGACTTACTGAGCGCCGCGCCGCAGGCAAAGCAATAGCAATTTCACCCTACAGAGAGTTTATAAAATACTAGCTTCCGCCTGCGGCTTTGCCCGCGTGATATCTTTATAAATTAAAGTAACCTATGTTACTCAGTGATAATATAGCATTCTACTGATGAAAGAATTTTTTAAATCAGTTAAATAGTTTTAGACTTTATTCATTGCAAATTTAGGGGAGGTTGTTGCGAGTAAGAAGGCGAATAACGATCTGTGTCATTTATTATGGGACGCTGCTTATATACACTACTAGTTCACATATATCAAAATAAATAAGGTACATGAATAAACTTAGGACTAACACAATATTTGGCAATGTAAGTAGAATCTGCCGCGCTCCCTACATTGTGAGAGCGTGATGATGCAGCCGGCCGGTCCGCATTCCTTTCTCCTCGGCAGGTTTAGTACGCGCGGCGCGCGCTGGCGAACGGCCGTGTGTGCTCCTCTACAATGTATGCCTATACGTAAGTATGGACTGCTACACAAACAAAAATATAAAACATTTCTCTTTATAATATTACAGTGTAGACATTTTTCAAAATACACGTTTTATTTAAAGAAAGTTTTGATGTCGCCATAGATTTCCTGTAGCCTACCTACCTATACAGTAATCGTTAATATTGACATATCGTGCTTTGGTTTTTTGCTAAGTGACTCAGCTCATACCGACTATAATGCCCACCTTCATCCTCAGCAGTGCCATAATCTACTTTTACGAAAGAATCTCATATTCATTGCCAGGTTCCAAAATAGATCATCAAAGGAAAAAGTGTTTGCTGGACTAAAAGCATTTTTAACCGACTTCCAAAAAGGAGGAGGTTATATGTTCGTCGCGTATGTTTTTTTTTTTTTTTTTTATGTATGTCCACCGATTTCTCCGTCAATTGTGGACCGATTTTGGAAATTCTTTTTTTGTTTGAAAGGGTGTGCTCTCGAATTGGTCCCATATAAATTTTATTAACTTTGCTTGTATAGTTTTTGAGTTAGCTACAAAATACGTATTTTTTTCCCACTTAGTATGTAGATGATATGATAAGTTTCTGTCACTGGTAGCAGGTAGTGGTATTCGAATGTGTGTGGGGTAGGTACCACAACTAAACTAAAAAACTAAACTAACTAAACTAGGCAAAAACTTGCTGTAGTGGACGACTTTTTAGTTTTATGCGTTTATGTTTCAATTTCAGCTGAAAGACGTCCACTGCTGGACATAGGCCTCCCCCAAGCATCGCCACTTGGACAGGTTCTGTGCTTCTCGCATCCAGCGGATTCCTGCGGTGGCCTTCACAAAGTCATCGGTCCACCTTGTGGGAGGCCTTCCAACGTTACGTCTTCCGGTACGCGGTCGCCACTCTAGAACTTTCGGCCCCATCGGTCATCTGTTCTGCGAGCAATGTGCCCTGCCCATTGCCACTTAAGTTTAGTAATTCTTCGGGCAATGTCGGCTACCTTGGTTCTCCTGCGGATCTCCTCATTTCTGATGCGATCACGTAGGGAAACTTCAAGCATAGCCCGCTCCTTGCCCTTTGGTCCTACTAAATTCCTTCCATTTATGTTTAGTCTCATAAAATTAATAACCTACCTATTCTCTATTTAGTTGGATCTGGTAAAAACGAAAATGATCACCACTTTTAAACACATAGTACGTTCTAACGGTATCAAATACCTTATCGATTTGAAAATTGTATAGTTAATATTGTATACAGATGGAACCTACTTAAACAAGAGAATAGAAAACTTTTAATTCAGACTGAGTCCACACGGTTAGTAACGATTACTTATCATCTAGTGTTATTAGGTACAGATAAAGAATAACATAGGTATAATTATTCAGCGTGGAGCTGCATCCACCTCCGCAGCATCGGGGAATCCCACCGATCTGCGAACACTCTGAGAATACTGTTGATTACTGATCAACAAAAAATACAGTGTAAGGTTTTCGAAGATAAAACGAAATACACAAAAAAAAACTCTAGTACGATCAAAGAGCGAAATTTGAAGCAATTTAGTTTCAAACAAATTCCTTTCCCACGTAATGCGCGAGCGCATATATGTCACGTTCTTACCTTTTCACCTACTGTATTTTCATTCAGGTAAACACTAAACTACACCCCATTTTCATTCCTTGACTGTAGGTACCAAGCTATATTAAAAATAGTCTCGTATATGCCTATGTATCATTATAGAAACCCAGCAGCTGTTTAAGTGCAGCTGTGTGTGTTTTAGATCGAACTATTTTACTTCATTAGTTTCCTTATTTGCAGAGTTTTCCCATCATAAACTAAAAAACATGTTTTATGTTTACAAATCCTTAATATTGTGTGTCTTCCGTCATCGCGTCGTTTATTTTTAACCGACTTCTAAAAAAGGAGGAGGTTATCAATTCGGAAGCTAATATATTTATTTTTTATGTTGCTCGGGCATAACTCCGTCATATTAGACGGATTTGCAAAATTCTTTTTTTTTTTTAAAGGGTATGCTCTCGAGGTGGTCCCATATAAATATTATTAACTTTGCTTGCAAAAGAAAGCTGTCAGAGCCATTTATAATCTACGTCGCCGCGAATCTCAGGGAATTTTTTAAAAGGATTAATATTATGACATTTATGACGGTACCTTGCCAATTCATTTATGAAAATATTATGTATGTAAGGAAAAATCCACATCTCTTTAATAAAATAACTGATAGACATAATTTTAATACTAGAAATAAAGATAAACTAGATCAAACATTTTTCAGATTATCTAAAGTACATACATCTTTTATGGGGTACTATGTTAAATGTTACAACAAAATACCTTGTGACATATTGCAATTAAATGAAAGAAAATTTAAAACTTATATAAAAAGTACACTTTGTAAACAAGCATATTACAAATTAGAGGATTATATCCAAGATAATAGTGCTTGGAAACATGCTGGTCCTGCTCCATAGGACAATTTAGAATCAAGACAAAATCAAACTAGTTGCTAATTTAATTGTAAAATTTATTATTTTGTGTTTTATGACACTGATTTTTCTGTGATTACTTCCTCACACACTGACTTATTAATTACAAAATTTTAGGAAAATCGTCTACTTTTACAATGTCTGTAAATATGTGAGCACCATGTATCTATCACATATTAAATTATCTGTCGTTGCCTCATTTTTAATTCTTTTTACCTATTGTGGTAGAGTATTTTTATTCTAGGTGCATCGTCTTCACATATAATTATTTAAATAATGTACGTACCTATACAAACAATTGTAAAACATTTTAAAAGAGTAACGGTGGAGTTTCTTGCCCATTCTTCTCCATACGAAAACTACCTTTTGGAAGGGGCGACTAGAATCAATTTCATTATTTTTTAAATTTTGACATTCCAAAGTGCCACACATGGGCCTATTTGAAATAAATGATTTGACTTTGACTATGACTTTGGGTACTTTTTGAGTTAGCTTCAATAATACGTATTTTTCCCACTTATCCCACTTAGTCTAAATGGATCATCTCATAATAAGTTCTTGTCACTGTTATTTACATAGCAGGTAGTGGTATTCAAATTTGTGTGGGGTAAGTAGGTACCACAACTAAAAAAAAAAGAAAAAAAAACTTTTCTACAAGTTCTTTTTGGTGGCAAAAAACGAAAATTCTAAATCAAAGACACCGGACTTCCGAAATAGTTATTTTTGTGTTGTTTTTTTATATTTAATTCTTAGGTCAAAAACTACTAGAAACTCATAACTTTGAAGTAACCCCTTATTAAAGACGAGACGTTGGTGAACATTATACCTGAGTTTTTCAGCTGAGATCTTTGATAAAGCGGTATTTTTTCTTAAACCACTCCCAACTATTTGGTAATTATACCTCAGTTGCAATGTAATTTATCTTCTCAATAACCAAGAAATCATGTAAATTAAAAATTACGTGCTCTTGTAATTATTATTTCAATGCAATCGAGCACAATAGAGCTATTAGCACAATTATTCTTTCCATTCGTGTCCAGTATCCAGTGCAGTTTTTAATTATGAGACAAAGTTTACGTCATTCATTACATAACAAGTTGCAAATAAGTTTTTATCAAAAAGTACTACGAAATTCGTAAGTTGATTTATTTACTATCCACTTAACCACACCTCTTATTGGATGGAGGTCTTCAATTTTTTTATATTAGTTGACAGTGTCTCTTCTATGTACATTTGTAGCCCAATTCCGTAAAAAAATGACAGTTCATTGTATAGGTTATACCCTGTCATCGTTCTTGTTCTCCTGCCCTTAAATTAATTACATATTATTGACAGCATTGGATTTTTCAGTCTATTAGATCTATAGGTACAGCCTAATACTTTAAATGGCTGGAATTGAAAACTGCCGACGAAACTAACCGATTTTGAATAACTGTTAATTTTAATGTATTCTTAATTGGACGTAGTTACGCAAAAAAGTACTAATCTACATTTTTTTCCGAAATTGAGTTAAATATACCAAACGTATCCTCAGGGTGATATCTTTTGAGCTCGCCACAATTGCGGCAATAAGGATTTCGCTTGACGCAGGTCCTCACCAACACGGTTGTTTCGGGGGTTCCTGTTCAGGATAAGGCGGGAGGAAACGCCCAGGTGTCACCATCGCCCGGATGACAATGTGGAACATAAGGTGGAGGTCTACCCGGCTTGGGCGGGGCAACGCCGTGTCTTCGTGGAGGCGATCAGCTGCGGTGATCTCTCGCGTCCGGCCCTGGTTCAGGCCATGGTATAGAGGGAGAGGAAATTTGAAAGTCACCTCCTTCTGCGAAGCAGTAATGCTCGCGAACGAGGAGGCGGAAAGCGTGAGGGAGAGGCAAATTTCGCGCCCTCACGCCCCTAGCCACCGCAGGAAACGTCCTGGGCATCGGGAATCCCAGGCCGATTCCCGGCCACCGTAAGTGCGGGCTTGCGGACGGTGAGCAATGGGTAGCTCGCCGTCCGATAAGGACCAGTAGTGCTACTCTGTAAAAATCTCACCGTGATATCTTAGGTGAAGTGAGCTGCCAATAGTGTCAATCCTTAGCAACTGACAGCTCACTCCATGCTCACTTCACCTAAGATAACATGGTAAATGGTTACAGAATAGCACTACAGGCCTGGGTCGACAGCGCGTTATGTTCCACGCACGCCTCAAAGAGATATCAGCAAAACAGGCGGGGTCCGCTAAGGCCGATGCCTGCCGGAGTCGCGGGAAAGTCTGAAAGGGATACCGTGGCCCCTGGCAAAATACAGGCAACTGAAGGAACACGGATAGGTTTTATCCAGTAAGAGTCTGACACGCTCTCCCGCTCTACCCAGAGCGGGAGAAGATATTTCATAATTTCATAACCAAAAAAAGGATGTTATCTTTATTATAAAAAAGATCCATATGACAAAATAAAATTTTAAACATAATAATATCTACAACTACTAGATACCAAGCCACATCTATGGACTATATCTGATATTTTTCATCAATACAAATCCAAAGCGCTTGAATTCACATAGGCATTCTTTCTTAGGAAAATCATAAAAATGCCCCAAACTGTTTCGATCTTTTTTGAGAAATACAATTTTTATATCCAATTAATTATCAGAAAGGGTCCAGATTAGTTGATTCATCCTTTTTAATAAAAATAAATGTCTCGTTGACCAGCATACCTAAATATAAAAAAGGATCCAAATGGCTTAGATCATTTTTATAAGTATCTTTTTACTTTAAAAATATACCAAAAGTTATGATGGTTTCTTTGTGTATCTTGAGACACAAACACGCATTTTAATGTATTCTTATTTAGTAGGTAGTGTCCTCGAAACTAAAGCCTGATTTACGCAGTGCGATTTAATTGCCTGTGGGATACCATAACTTGAAGCAATATCCCATCCTAAAATTAGATCAATGCCAGCTTAAACATGAATGAATTTCCACTATAGCAGTGTGGGTTTACCACTCTTGTATCTAGCTTTAAAATGGCGATCTACATGTACTTATCCCGAAATCGGTTAGCTATTTAGCAGTTCAAACACGAAGTTTGATGCTGTCAGTAGAATCAAACGGTACCTCAACATCTTGAGTCACATCCAGCTCAATAATTTGGTTAACTGTTGGGTTAACTGTTGCATAAAATGATTTTATACTTTTAAGAGACTCTTTGGAACTTCTAAGTTTAATGTTGCCCATAGACGTTTAACCCAGAAAGTAATAAGGGGACGTGTTGACTGTTAAACTTCATACCCAAGAATTAAAACCGGAGTCAACCTATTCACCCTATAAACTGTTTAAAATAAGTTTTGGCTGCGAACTAAAGAAAAGTAGTTCAGTCATCATCTATATATTAATACGTGAAATAAAAGCTTCGTACCGCTTTTTACGAAAATTACGCGGACGGAGGAGTATAAAATTTGGCACAGTTAAAGTTTATAATATATGGAGAAGGAGTGCAAAAAGCTAATATGCATTACAAATAAATTAGGAAGGCTTTGTCGGCTTTTTTTCGGCTTTGCCATAGACGGGTAAAAATAGTTACATACTATTATAATCACGTTCCTCGAATCACGTCATATTTTGTTTTGTTAGCTATCTTATGATGTTGCTTTGCTTAGTTACCCACTTGAAATAGTTATGTGAATGCAAAAAACAGACTCCATCTTCCGTGGGTCTCAAACCATAGGGGCGTATCTACAAAACCGTTACTTTTCAGTAGAGACAAATAACTTAATAACTTTCTTGTGCTTGAGCCAGCTTGTTGTGTTTTTGCATGTGGCCATATATTTAAGCTTCAGTTAATATGGGATGCTTGATTTTAAGGTATTTCGTCTATAACACTAGTTTTTGGTCCTTGGCCTGACGGCAATACGGTAAAATTCCGTCAAAATTCCTCCAAAAATGCTTGGAAATTATGGACGTAAAACTTTTTTCCAAAAACAATTAATAATTGTACCAATATTTATATAAACCTAGTTGATGAAATAAAATATTGCAATTTAGGAATGAGAAACCCTCAAAATTAATGTTATTTCCGTGATTTTAAAAATGTATACGCCTGTCTGGCTTGTCATTAACATTGAGAAGTGTTTGAATTCAAAATGGAAGTGTAGCCGTTTTTGTTCCACAGTATAGAAAAAAAATTAAATGGTAGTACTTACACTATGTTTCGTGTGTGAAAAAAAAGGAACAAAAAATAAGCATATAAAAATAAAATGTAATCACCAACATTCAAAAATGAGCTCATTATTGATTGATACGTTATCACAACCACCGAGAAGCGTACACTCCGGACCGACGAGAAGATCACCAAACTCGAGGAAGAATTGAGCAGGTTACGATGGGGTATAATAGGGTTATCTGAAGTCCGAAGAGAGGCGGACTCAATAATCCTCAAAGCCGGAAAACTGCTCTATTTCCGCAAGAGTGATTAGCAGTCCCTAGGTGAGGTGGTATCAGGTTTATCATCCATAAGTCTCTTGTGAGCAACGTGGTGAAGATCGAGAGTATGTCAACCAGGGTGGAGTACCTTATACTCAGAATATCAGCAAGATATTGAAGGTTTAACAGGATTACGCCTCGATCTCGTCACACCTCGACGATGAGGTGGAGACCATGTATGAGGATATTTCCAGAGCCATGCATGGCTCAAAAACTCACTTCACCGTTGTCTTGGGGACTTTGACGCAAACCTGGGAAAACGAGACGATGATGAGCTTGCGAGTGGGGCAAAATGGAGTTGGACGTCGGAACCACCGGGGTCACCTACTAGCCAGGTGTATGGAGAAGGAACGCCTCTTTATGATGAACTCTTTCTTCAGAAAACGTGAGCACAAAAGATGAACCTGGCATAGCCTTAATGGCGCAAATAAAAATGAGATTGACTTCATTATGTCAACAAAGAAGCAAATATTCAATGATGGCTTTGTGATCAATGCGGTGAAGATTTTGACTGATGAAGTCGACATTCCGTCCAGCTACGATCCAAAACCAAAACCCCGAGAGCTTTCAGCACCAACTTCAGACTCGTTTCGAGTGCCTATATAGGGAGCTTGACGATTATAACGATAGGTTCGTGAAAACTGTTCATACAGTCGGATCTAAGTTCGTCAAAACCGAAGTACAAAAATAGAAACAAGAAGCTCTTTGATCCTACTTTACAAGTCATGGAGGAGAGGTGCGAGATGCTCCAGCAGTCTTCAGACGATGCGCGCAACTACCGGCAGCTCAATAGACGGATCTCTAAGTTGCCAAACTTAAGTGGCAGTGGGCAGAACATATTGCGCGTAGAACAGATAACCGATGGGGCCAAAAGGTTCTGGAATGGCGACTGCGTACCGGAAGATGTTGCGTTGGAAGGCCTCCCACATGGTAAATAGATGACCTGGTGAAGACCGCAGGAATTTGCTTGATGCGAGAAGAACAGAACCGGTCGAAGTGGCGATGCTTGGGGAAGGCCCATGACTAGCAGTGGACATCTTTTGGCTGAAATGATGATGATAGTGGGTGATTACATTATCATTATTTAGTGCTAAACGCAGGTTATTGTCTGTACCCATCATTATTTACAGTAGTAGCAGCACATGGTAGCAGCACATTGTAGTAATTATTACGATAACCCACGATAGATAATCTACGCATTGATGTTTACTCCATATGGCAGCTCATTGCAGAATGACTGTTTGGGTGTTGTTGACGACATGACTATGTCCGTCCGCGTTTTTACGAAATCTTGAGACAGCAATACTAAAATATGTAGACGTGTACGTCTACTAAATCTCCTCAAGATCATGTTGAAATTGACGAACGTATGTGCATAAGTCTCTATGGCCCGACACAATTCCCTTAGATCAAAATAAAATTGAAAGTCGTTTGTGCATACGTCTTTGTGGCACGTCAAAACTGCCACAATAACACAATATTATTGCTCTTACGTCTATATTATTTATTGTCGTCGTCGTATATGGCCTAAAATAATTGCAGAAAAGTAATTAATATTAAATAAAAAATTGAAATTACGTATTGCCTATAGTAGAATCCAATGGCATTAAAAACGAAAAATCGCATTTTTGTATATACGCCCTTATGGTTTGAGACCCGCGTTATGATTCTGAGAACATAAAGATAACAGGATACTAGCGAATCCAATTCATTCGTGAATCAGTTGCGTAGTATTGTAACGTAAATATAAACTCGTATAAATAATATTGCTGTAGGGTTTTTAAATATTTTTGGAGATACAAAGGTCTATTGAAAGGTTGTGTATTTTTGTTGACGATTTTTTTAGTGGATTGTGTGGAATATATCTTCCTATATCATTTGGAATACCGAACAATTGAATTCAAACAACATGGATACTGCATTAGTTAAGGTAAGAAATTAATTGTATTACAATACATATGGGTAGATAAATAAAATGAAACAGTTCTTTATAAACTGGTACATTTTAACAAATGCTTTTGTTATAGGTACGTAAGTATGTTTTTAGAAATATTAAAAAATATTCAACCCCCAATTCAGAACTTTTCGATAGTCGATCGATTGTTGGTATTTTATTGCTGCAGTCGTTTCAGCTTGTACCTAGGTATCATTTCTATAGGAACAGGAAATGATTTGTATTTCGACTCAAACGAATATTGTGAATTTAAATGGGTGATAAAGGTAGAAGCGTATCGAATGTAAAAAAAGTTACCGTGAGATTCTGAATCGGAAAATCACCAGTAAGGTAAAACGTAGGTATCTAAAATATTAATTGATTAACTGTTTTTTATTTACTTGCCTATGGGTTAAATATAGCTAGTGAGTAGTGGGTATTGTAAAACTATCTAGTTTATAAATGGCTATGGAGTTTTCTTTTGGTAGTTGAAACAAACATTCAGACGTTTTGCAAACAGAGGAACTTATTACATATTTTTTTAATGCGAAAAAAACTTTTACAAAAAAAAACAACCGACTTCCAAAAAACACTACAAAGTGAAAAATAACTTTAATTTCGAAAGTCGGTGTCTTTGGTTTTAAATTTTCTTTTTTTGTCACCGACTTCCGAAATTAAAGTTATTTTTCACTTTGTAGTGTTTTTTGGAAGTCGGTTGTTTTTTTTTTTTGTAAAAAGTTTTAATTTTTCACTTTTTAGTTGTGGACCTACCCCACACAAATTCGAAAACCACTACCTGCTATATAAATAACAGTGATAGGAACTTATCATATCATCCACATACTCAAAAAAGCTCACTCAAAAACTATCGAAGCAAAGTTAATATTTATATGGGACCACCTCGAGAGCATACTCTTTCAAACAAAAAAGAATTTTTAAAATCGGTCCACAATTGACGGAGAAATCGGTGGACCTACATAAAAAAAAACATACGCGATGAACCTCCTCCTTTTTGGAAGTCGGTTAAAAACCGTGTTACTTAATTATTATGATAAAAAATACCGACTTTTCAAATGATTTAGTGAATTATGTTATAGGTATTTCATAATCCTTAGTAAGTCCTTACACCGAAACGCCACTTACTAAAGTTATTTCACTGTTTTCAGTTCGTAATACTATGGATAATGTGTACAAATATTGTGCTAACCACAAGTATGGCTCTGAACGAGATTGCCAATGAAGACGTCAATACAAGACAGAGAAGATCACCAGCCTCTTTATTTGGATTTAATCTGGGAAATCCAGTTTCAGTAGCTCAAGAATCTTTCAGCAGTATCGGAAACATATTTACCGGTAGTCGCGGGAATACACAACATAATAACTATCGCGAACAAATACAACCTTATGGGCAGCCTTATGAGAGGAATACGTTATCACCAATAAACAATCCAAACAGAAGTGGAATACCAAATTCAGTGGCGCAAAATGATAGATATGTTTGGCCACAGGAAAACGAAAGTGAAGGTTTTCAAAAAACAGTACCTTACAAACAACAACAGCCCAATACAAAACCAGTGCCTACAAGAAACAATGAGGATCGTGAAAATACAGGAGATAATCCAGGAAATGGAGATATCTATAAACAGCTTTTGAATAACAGATTTCAAAAACCACAATTTAATTACGGTACAACTGTGGATAACAATATAGACTTCGTAACTGAAACTGGAGAGTTCGAAACTGTAAGTACCTACCTATTAAAGCTTATTTCGTGCATATTGCACCTCATTTTACACGTGCAGCCTGTGGGTAGATTACACTCAAAAATCGTACAGCGCCCTCCGCGTGCAATATAATAATGCGCTCCGGGTATTGATGGGGCTGTTCCGCTTCTGTAGCGCATCAGGGATGTTTGCTGATGCTCGTGTCGATTGTTTTTACGCTACGATGCGAAAAAAAAGCGCTTCCCAGGTGCACCGGGTGGGGCTGGCCCCAACAATATACTGCAGTGTATCGGGAGCAGACTGGACTGTTTGTGTATGAATCGCTGCTGCAAGCTTTCCACATCTGTGTTGAGCATGTAGTAGGGATTCATTAAATGTATATCATCATATATAGTATCAAGTATGATACTATATATACATATATATAGTATCAAGGTGATATTGTTTACATACCAAGTCCCCTCCGTGCCTCGGAAAGCACGTTAAGCCGTTGGTCCCGGCTGTCATTTGTAGATCTTTGACAGTCGTTACGGGTAGTTAGAAGCCCAAAAAGTCTGACAACCAGTCTTACCAAGGGGTATCGTGTTACCTAGTCACTAGGTTGTGGAGGTCAGATAGGCAGTCGCTCCATGTAAAATACTGGTATTCAGCTGCATCCGGTTAGACTGGAAGCCGACCCCAACATAGTTGGGAAAAGGCTAGGCAGATGATGATGATGAAGGTGATATTGTTCAAGTTTTCACTTCCGTCGCCACTCTCGGATTGCCACTATTTTTTTTAAACTGCTTTTGAATCGCATCGCCCATCCGCGCTGTATCTTCGTTTTCGCTTAGCGTTCTTCCTTTCTTTTTGCTCGGCTCCTAAGATCGCGTACGTAACGTGATGTTTATAATATGTAGCCTTTATTTATCCTTCGTCGAGAATTGGGCTATAAAAACAAACTAAAAGAATTTTTCAAATCTGACTGATAGTTCCAAAGATTAGCTCGTTCAAACAAACAAACAAACTCTTCAGCTTTAATAAATTAGTTTGGCCCGCGACTTCGCTCGCGTGGATGTCGGAAAATATCCCACGGGAACGTACTACCAGGATTTAAAGTACCCTATGTGTTTAATAACTATCTGTGTGCCAAATTTCATCCAATATTTAAGTGACGCACGCCAGTAAAGTGCTTGCTACACGGTCACCAACCGTGTCCCGACAGAGGTGACCTTAATGGTTTAGAACCGTGTAGGTGATGGTTTACGACCAAATTTCAAACAGCTCTGCCTGTCGCCATCCAAGGTCACCTCTGTCCCCGACGCGGTTGGCAGCCGTGTAGCAGGCCCTTAAAGCTCCCAGTTGCGCGGCGGGGGGACTTTTTTTATGTAATATGTAGTACACTGTATAGATTAAAGTCCCTTTTCGAGTATGTCTATTTACCGTGTTATACTTCAAAACTGCGCAACGGATAATAATAATGCGGATTTCACCATCATTTAGATAATTTATTCCGAATGTGCATAATACATTAATCCTATACTATTAAATGAGCAATATTTGTATGTATATTTTGAAATCACGTTCTCGAAAACGGCTCTAACGATTTCGATTAAAGTTACAATAGGGTAAATTCGTTAAAGATGGCCGTATGGGAGAGTTGGCCAATAAGTATATTTTGCTCATTTATTTACAAGGTGGTGCTGTATTTGAATTAATACACTTCGTATGCCACCACGAACAATATCCAAACAAAACATTGCGCAAAAATAAGTAAAAAAGTAAGTAAATTGGCCTTAATTGAATTTAGTACTCGTGAAATTTCATAGTAGGTTCGTATACCATCCGGAAATACTAATATTTTTATTACTTATTTGTGTTTTTGGAAGTGTATTGTGTTTGGTGTATATTTTTCTTCGTTTTAACCTCAAAATGGGAAAGTAATTGTAATTCGTAAGTTTAAAAATTGAGCTGGCCATCTTACCCGGACAAAAAGGAGAGATGGTCATATAACGGCTGTCAAACAAATAGAAAGAAGGTCTGTAAGTAACACTAGAAAGGAGAAATCAATATTATGCGATACATCTGGTGAAGAAGACGCAGAAGAATCTGGATCAGAAGAATCTGGTGAAGAAGACGCTGATAATTGTGCTGGATGTAGCGAAAAATATTATAAAACCCGTCTCATGAAGATTAGCTTCAATGTTCGATATGTAATCTGTACCCCACATGAGAATTGTACACCTTTTGATGACATGTGCTCTAAATGTGGACAGAAGAAGAAAAAAGGAGCTCCAGCAAGCATAAATCAAAGAAAAGGGGAAAGGCAGAGGCAAATCTAGTGCCGGCCATCTGTCCCGTACCACTACGGCCATCACTACCGTATATACCGGGTGAGACGGCCAGTTATGTTTGTTTTTTAATAATTTTTTTATGGATGTTCCTCACATTATAAAAATCTCTTTATGCTGATTTTCGAAAGACTGATTGTTGTTGATTTTCTTAAAAATAAACAGTTTATTTAACCCTAAAAAAACTATGGCCATCTCTAACGAATTTACCCTATAGGAGTTTACGGGGGCGAAAAATCGATCTGGCTAGGTCTCATAAATATCTGGGAAAATTCTTTTTCTACGTATTTTTTTATTTTTATTTATTACTCGACTGCCCAAAAAGGAGTTTAATCCAATTGAAATCCCTGATGAGGAAATTCCAAAACTATGTACATAATTTATTGGCATACATTTTACATAGGTAGGGTGTACATGCAAAACAAACATTTCATCCCCACGCCATCCACGCCTCGCCTCGCCTCGCCGGTTGAGTATAAAACCACCTTAAGTGCTTAAATATTAAAGCCATCTAGCATGACATGTTTTATTAAAATTAAAATTGTTACTAAAATATATAAAATAAATAATTAAAAAACACAACTGCCCTGTTCGTTTTTTGTCAGGGCAGTTGTGTTTTTAACCCGAGTAGTACTTGGTCACCCAAAGTTTAGTACAATTTAATGAATATTTTTTTTTTTTCAATTTAATTTAAAAATGACATGAGAATAATGAAATTAGAATAATGACATAGCGGCATGGAATTAGTATGTACTATACATGGGATTAGCATGAACTATCCTATACTATTAAATGAGCATTCTCTATTTTCACCAAAACAGAGCTCGGTCGCCCAGGTACTATAAAACTTACACGTAATTAAGAAATCTCGATGTTTTGTCAAGTCTTAAACACCGTGTGAAGCAGGGGCGGGTCGCTAGTAAGTAATAAGAACACTAATGTTCACTACTGGTTTATTCAATTTCAGACTACGGGTTTGGACCAACGAATACTGCCTCCAGCTGCTGTGGCGAGCCTTTTAGGATAAATACATGATTTTAGCATGTTCCACGGCACAGTTCTGTGTGAAGAAATGTCTCAAAGAACCTAGAAACGTCTTCCAAATTATTCATCATAAATTCGGCAAGTATCGTTCCATCTTCGTTGTATTCTATATAAAGAAGAGTTTTAACTGTGGCGTCAGCGTCAACACCCTTTCCCTTTTTTCCTCTCGATTTTTTTTTCCCTTTAACCTGACGTAACAACGAAGGGCTATTAATGATTAGAACTGTTCTTCTTTTTCCTTCGGGGCGCGTCGTTACGTGACTGGATATATTCGTAGATGTAGTACTTTGTATGTCGATGGGTGTTTTAGCTGTTGCAACCGTAAACTTGGTCATGTTCTCAGTGGTGTTTTTGACATGGCTACAAAAACAAAACAAAAAGATTTATCAGTGTGCTGTATCAGAGATTTGTACCTACCAACCAACCTAAGACATTTGAAAAAGTTTCCAAATTTTTTTATGAACTCTGGGTGAGTTATTCAGAACATTGAAATAATTACTTGCAACGAACTATGTTAAGTGTATTGTAGTTTATAAGCTAGTATTATTATTAATGTAATTGAGGTCGTGTATTCCTACACTGTGTAAACAAATATAAAAAGCAATCATAATAAATAAAAAAACTAAAAAAAAAAAACTACCACTAGAATCAGTACTACCAACACTAGAATATAAGTTGTTTTATAATACTAAGACTATGGATCACTGTTGTCCGAAATAAATTAATTTAAATTTAATTTAATAACATGCCAATTTAATCACAGGAATACTATTCGACCCTTATATAAAAATACTATTTAAAATACTTACCTTGTTTTTAATTCAACTATTGCTGTCGGTACAGTATTGTTACAAAAGGCTGACGCAATTATAATTCCAAAAATCTGTAAGGAAATCGTTTTTTTAAATATATTTTTTATTATTAACTGAGGGAAATAAAATTGCCTAATGTTTTTCTACTTACGGGTAGACATTTTAGGTAAATCATTGTAAATAAGCGTTTTGTTTGGATTCACTAATTACTATGACTTTCCTCGTGAAATATTATGACACCATAAAAATTATCAGTTGTAACAAAAATCGTTTAGCAGTTAATATTCTAATTAGGTACTCTACTGCCTTACAAGCGTTGAATGATTGCAAGCGCGGCTGCCAAGCATTATCTCGAGTTTGATTTCTTAAATAAAACCCCTTATTCTCCCTCCTCCTTTCCTTTTTAAATTTTGACATCGCAATTTTTTTTTTTTATTATTTTAATATTGCAACTAATATTGTACGCCATAAATGGCAAAACATGTAGCCACCTCATATTAATTATAAGACCTTTATGTACTCATGTTTTACAAAATAAATATTTTCTTATCTTATCTTATTTTTGTTCAGCAAATTGTTTTTGTTTGGGAATACTCAGTTCTTAAATAAAAGACTTGCATTTATTTATAAGTGTTGATTGCATTAATAAAATAACACAATTACAGCCAATTGCAGAACCGAATATTAACTTTTGCCGCAAAAAGCTAAAGCTGTCATTAAATACTAATCTCCCATTAACTTGTTATAGAAAGCAACATTAAGGACATCGCTCATTAATAGCAGTACCGCTCCGACACGGCAAATAACTTATCATTCAAGTTAGGATTTTAAATCAAACGCATTCAAGTCTGTTTTACGATGACTATACAGAATAGTGGACGGCTCGCGAGCAGTGAGTGGCCCGCGAGCCGTCACACGTCGCCGTCGCGTTGACAGCTCGCTTCAAGCAAGGAGCCCGCTCCCCGACGAAAAAACGCCTACAGGCAGTATGCATGCTGGCGCCTCGCCGTCGGCGTGGTGACGCCTCGCCGGCATGAACAACAAGCTGTCACCTCACCGGGGTGGCGTGCCGGCAGCGAACGGTCGCCTTGCTGACGGCGCATTGACGACTAGCGGACGCCTTATTTATGACGCGATGGCGACTAGATTTTCCGAGACGGTGCCCGGGCGTTACTGCGCTGGAGCAGTGCTGTTATAATGGGCGATGTCCTTTGGACTCGATTTTAATGGTTCTTAATTAAATTAATGAAATCATTAGCGTTAATGATCCATTACGTAATGGGGCAATGTTTGTCTTTATGCAACTGGGTGTTAATGTACTTATCAATATTATTGTGGCACCCCACCTTCACCCTACACCGCATAAAAATACACTTCACTCTTATACACTCCTTCAAACTGTAGTGTTAGTTGTTAAGTATCTCCGTATAGTTTTATTTTTAAGAAACTATTAATTTTTTATTAACGTTTATTGTCTTAATTTTGTTCAATAAAAACTTAATTAGAAACTGATTATTTTATTACCTGGCATTTGCTCCTGCTCAAGTGAAGCTGTAACCAAAATATGTAAGTAATTTGGTATTTTTTAGGGTTCCGTACCTCCAAAAGAAAAAACCGGAACCCTTAAGGCTCGTGCAGAACAGCGCGATACGCGACGCGACACAAAGGCACCGCTCGTCGCGCGACGAGTGGTGTCTTTGTTTCGCGTCGCGTGTCGCGCCTGTTTGAAGGAGCCTTTATAGGATCACTTCATTGTCCGTCCGTCCGTCCGTCTGTCTGTCTGTCAAGACCCTCTTTCTCAGGAGCGCGTCGAGTTTAATAATAAATATATCAAACACGTAGGTCTACGGTCTCTTGGAGCTCTAAAAAAATCAAGCTTCTAAGAAAAAAAAAAATTGTAATTATGTTATTAGTATAAAATTTTAAAAAAAATGCGATTACACACTTATATTGGCAGTTGGAGAATTGACCGTGCCGTAAAGCGATGTATGGGAGAACATATTTTTTGAATACAATGTTAAGGTTGTTCTTGGGATAAATTCATCCCTACTACGGAGCCTCATTGGGCTCCACTGTACGACGTACGTTATGGACCGAGCGTGCGAAGCTTCATATTTTTTTGCGTATAGATAGATGTCTTTGTGTAGAACACTATTACAAAATGACACAGCTAGCAAACGCCTGGTTTTCGAGAAAAAATATCCTAAATAAAATACAAGACATTCATTGCATATGTGAGTTGCTCGAAACAAAATGGTAGGCGGCAACGCTGTCAACGTGCTGGAAATAAACTGCAAAAAAGTTCTCTACCTTTAATTGTCAAGAAAGACAAGCATCTAATTATTTCTAAAAATATTCTTAATCTTTTTTGACTTTTAGTTGTAGGTAAGTGTGTACAAGAAAGGTAAGTAAGTGGGTAAGTTTTAGGCCCAAGAAAACCATCTTGACAGTTGGAGAGATACCAGTTTCTGACAAAAATAGTGAAGTAAAAAGAATGACGAATGACCGAAATCTAATGACATTTATATTGATAGTACATAATTGCATAAGTAATTTTAATTGAACTTAACAACTTGAACTGAATTGTTTTTGTGTTTTCAATTTTTTTCAAATTCAACTATCTAACAGCCCGGAGTCCAGACCGTGACCAGTTGATGGCAATAGGCTCGCCCCTATTACATGGAACTTAAACATAATTGGCGAAATGTGGGTGTATTACAGGGGTACCATCACTGCCTAACCCCTTGGGGGTGATGTTATGAGTTGTGCAACTATTTTTAACTTTCAATCTTTTCGCGAATTCATTCACTAAACCAGCACTATAGTTTTAGTATGGGAACATTATTTTGCTTCGAACTTCCAAAGTACTGAATACGGTTGAAAATCCAAGTAGGTATAGAGATATTCTGTACCAAGGCAGGTATAGATTGTGCAATCAACGAAGACGCGCCCCACTGCGCGATTACTGTACTGTAAGCTGTACTTTAGTACGGACCGGAACGGGGTTGGGCGCATCTTCGTGGATTACACTATCTATACATGATTATTTCCATTTGTGACTCCGTTCGCAACTGGAAAAAACTCAATTGCTATGTCAAATAAATATGTATTCAAACAACTGTTATGCATGTGTAGCTAAGCTAGGTATGCTAAGTTCATATTATTAAAAAATGAATAAGAATTGTATTATTAAAGACAAGGATGTTATTTTTATGGTCTAGTTGGTATTTCGCTGGTGGCCATTGTTATGTGATTAACAGATAGATTAACATTGAACCTGTCTTGCTGTTGCACAATAGACGTCAGTCTTGAGTAAATACTTTGAAAACAAATTGCTGTTGCAAATACTGCCCTATGCCTTGAATACGCATATTTAATTTAGCAATTAGAACGAGGGTTTATTTTACTTTGATAAACATAATTATTGCTGGTTGACGTGTATACGATAGCTAGCTGACGACACAAACGGCAAAGCAGCTGCATGTTCCCGTCAGTCATGACTGACTGACACACAAAATAAATAAAAGACAGCCTCAATGAATCTGTACTTTTCATACAGTACATGCGCTCTTTTATGAAAGAATTATGTCAAACTACCCTGGGGTTGAAGAAACAATAGAGTACTTATTGAAATTTTTACGCTGATGAAGACGCTAGTCTACCGTATTTTAGTTTTTTCTTATGAAACGAAAACTTTGTCTCTCTGCGAAAATTTTCATGTTTCTTTTGATTAGGTTGATCATAGTCCCCGTGTTTTTTTTTTGTCTCAATAAACTCAAGATACTAACTTTAAGTTTAAATAAAATACGAATAGTTCGCCTACGGTCTTTTGTCAATAATATCCGTATTGCCAAATATGTCTTGCTGATAATTGAAAGTATCAACCTGGGGAAATTGGTTTTCATTAATCATAATTAGGTATATGATGCAGCATTTTCAACTAGTTAAGTACTTCTCATGTTTCTCTGAAAAATATACAACATAGAACGTCCTTTTCAGCGAGTTGCTAGCCAAACTCATCATTAGTAAATACTTAAAATCCAAATTGATTATAATAAAAGTCTATACAGGTTTTCAAACGAGAAGGAATCTTCTTATAAGTAAGTTGAACAAGTGCTTACTACCGTCTCTCTTGAACTGAAAGATCACCAAGTTAATAGATACATCAAGCACGTTTGAGAAATAAATTGTAGGTTTATGGCTGTCGATTGCACATCAAAGAAAGTTGCACATTAATACTCAAAACCAAAGGTAAAAGTTGACTGTCAGGTTGTAAACAAGGTGAAAAGTACCTGTACTACTGGATATTCGATGTACGAAACGTATAACCATAACTCTTTTAAGGAAACCTTAGGAGTGTTTTGCATACAATAGTTCGAAGTGTCAAGGACGCGTCGAGTCATAAATATCTAATGTTCAAATAACTTTTACTGCTTACTTTACTTTATAAGCGCGTAAAAAGACGTCACAGTACGTTAATAGCAGTTCGTTGTTACTAGCAGAAATAATGTCCATACCTACCTACTATTGAGATTGTTTGAGATTGGCATAATAGTTTTATAGGCCCTGGCAAGCGCGTGGATGCTGATAACTGGTTAATTACTCTGCCACTACTCACTTTACCACAAACTCTCTGAAACACACGAAACAGTGTGATCGTAACATACCTATAAAAAATAAAGTTTATAGGGTATGTATGCACCTACCTGCCGGGGTTGCGAAGAAGTCCGAAAGGGAGATCGTGGCCCCCGGCAACATGGCAACTGAAGGAACACCGGTGGGTTTTAGTCAGTAAGAGTCTGACACGCTCTCCCGCTCCGCCAAGAGCGGGAGAAGTTATTTGATTTAAAAAAAACGGCCAATTGCGTGTCGGACCACGCACAATGAAGGGTTTCGTAGTTGGGATGAATTTATCCCAAAAACAAACTTAACTTTGTAGTTTAAAAATATGTTCTCCCAACCGGAATGTATGGGAAAACATGTTTTGCAACTGCAAAGTTAAGTTGGTCAATTATTACACGTTAACTTGTAGAGCCTACTTAGCTGTGATAGTTTTCCTTTTAATTTCGTTATATAAACTACTGCTGTTATTTTTTTCACACACCCAAAACCAACCATTTAGCCGGCAGGGCGGGGGGACACTTGACTCTAACAAAAATTAGCACTTTAAAGCTTAATATTTCGCAAACGGATCCTTGAATCTAAAAATGGTTTTCACAAACTCACAATGTTTTTAAAGGACCTTTCCAATGATATCCCACACCAAGGGTTAAAAAAATAACACCACTTTACGTGTAGGAGAGGTACCTTATTTTGTTTTACCACTTTATCAAATTACAGCTTTCTAGTACTAAGGGTTTCGGAGCTAGACCGCGGACAGACAGACAGACGGACATGACGAAACAATAAGGGTTCCTTGTTTACTACGGAACCATAAAAACGGTATGCACCTACATATCATACTGTACCGAAGGTAGGTAGTTTGTAAGTTAACTATGTCGTTACTTTTAAAAAACCAACAACTCAATTAATTTCCCTCAACTTTTATTCATATTCCGCAATTAACCCGTTAAGATTTGATGTATAGAGAGAAAGTATAAAATACGACACCGTTTAAGTTTTACATTATATATATTGTTTTTTTAATCATTTGAATGATTTAACATTATTATTCACACCTCGTTTTTACCTACTGCTGGGTTTAAACCTCCTTTCTTTTGTCCCGTGTCCCGATTATTTGCATCTTAGTCATTTCTTACCGTCTGTTTCTAAACTTTTCGATGTCTTGATACATTAATTTTGCAAAGTAGTTGCACGCTGTTGGCTGCTTGACCTCCTTTGTGGTCTAGGAGACACTGATACAGGTAAGCCATGTTCAGGAATAGCAGTCACACTGTTTGTTGGTACCGAGGTACTAGTACCTTTCAACTATAAATAATTATTATAGAAGATACGAGAATTGGAATTTTTGCAAATTAGGTATTGCCTGTATTGGCCATGAAGGTCTATTGATATGAGGTATTTTAGGACTATGATAATGACCCCATAATATTCCGACTGCTGGGACACAGGCCTCCTCTCTGTGCGAGGGAGTGGGCCATAATCCACCACGCGGGCCCAGTGCGGATTGGTAGACGTCGCATTTTTGGTTCTAGGACATGCAGGTTTCCTTACGGTAAAATACAATAGACGTCTATTGTATTTTATAATGGATTTCCCCAAGGTCACGCCTGAATCAATTAACTATATTTCCTTATGATGTTTTCCTTCACCATTTTGAGTGCAGTGGTGATAAAATAATTTCCACAAAGTAAAGCGCCCGTCAGTCAAGATTCGAAACTACGACCTACAACTCGTAAGTCTTGGCCACTGGGACACCACTGCACTGACAATAAGTACCAGCTTATTGCAATCACTGTATGATATTTATTTGTTTATTTGCACACATAAACTAACTTGTATTTTTGGTAACTGTTTTGCATTGCTCGGGCTATTAGGCTGGTTTCATAGCTGTCCGGGAGACCCGCACGGGCCGCCCAAATACGGGAGACTCGTACGGGTAGCGCCGCAGTGCTCTGAAACGAGGGAGTTAGTACGATACTTGCTAGCGTTATACGGGCTCTACCCGGAGCGGGTCGCGTACGAACCAATCCGCGTCGCTGTGAAACAACATTCTAGCGCCTGACGTGTGTCTGCGTTTCAGGGAGCCCGTACGGGCGGCCCGCACGGGTCTCCCGGACAACTGTGAAACCAGCCTTAGATTCGTCATATTAAAGCAGTAAAAACTTGAATTCGTCATATTTAGGCAGTAAAAACTTAAAGATCCTGTACAACTGTCGTGTTATTTGACATAATCATTACTCTAACAATACACGTCTCACATTATCTTATGTCGTCATCATCTCATGTACCTACTGAAATTCCATGAGACTTCATTAACGTAATTAACTTGTTATTTTTACATTCACCTACCTGCAGTTTTGATTACAATTTGCACGAATTTTGTTTTCTCATATTAAAAGACATGATAAGATCTTTATAATTTGTATAAGGTTAACAACCTTTTAATATTCTAAATTGGGAATGTATTTGCTTGAAACTCAATTAGCATGTGACTGGTTCCTCCAAACCAAAACGGATCGCGTTACAAAGTATATTCAAGGAATCGCAATGAAAAAAAAGCGCTAGCTTGCCTTAGATCTACACTGGCACTGTTGAACTAGAGACATGATCATGTCAACAAAAATTGTACCATGTTAACTAAAAAAATTTGGTCATGCATCAATTACAGGCCCTAACATTTTAAACGCCATTCAGTAAACGCATACGAAAACGTATTCTTTGAATACCTGTTGCTGAAAAACTTTTTACAAAAAAAAAAACAACCGACCTCCAAAAAAAAAACCTACAAAGTGAAAAATAACTTTAATTTCGGAAGTCGGTGTCTTGTGTTTTGTCTCTCGACTTCCGAAATTAAAGTTATTTTTCACTTTGTAGTGTTTTTTTTGGAGGTCGGTTGTTTTTTTTTGTAAAAAGTTTTTATTTTTCACTTTTTAGTTGTGGTACCTACCACACACACATTCAAATACCATTACCTGCTACCAGTGACAGAAACTTAACATAATTATCATCTACATACTAAGTGGGAAAAAAATACGTATTTTGTAGCTAACTCAAAAACTATCAAAGCAAAGTTAATAAAATTTATATGGGACCAATTCGAGAGCACACCCTTTCAAACAAAAAAATAATTTTCAAAATCGGTCCACAATTGACGGAGAAATCGGTGGACATACATAAAAAAAAGAAAAAAAAAACAAACATACGCGACGAACATATAACCTCCTCCTTTTTGGAAGTCGGTTAAAAAATATTAAGAAAAATAAAAAAAAAAGTCCCTATAAACTCATGGCAGACGGATTGACTATGCCAGAATTCTATCATGAGTAGTTTAAAAAATCAAACAATAGATAATAATTATAGTATCATCCTTATTATTCTCCTTTATTTAATTTATGTACAATATTATAAAAAAAAAAAAAAAAATTGTAGCCTATCGGTATCGGGAACAGGGTCCAAGGTACCGGTGGTCAGGGCTCCTGAGAGACGAGCCTCCTAACGATACGCGCCGTGTCCAGGAGTACCGCTTGATCCAGCTGCCTAAGAGTCTCCTCAAGTGTTTGTCGAGGCTCTTGGCTATTATGCCATTGGCCGTCACGACTATCGGCACAATGATTGCCGTATCCACATTCCATAGTAACATTATCATCCTTTCTTATTAAATAAGCAATATTTGTATATATGTTACGGCTAAAACCCGAAGTGCGGCTACACCTAGATTTAGCCGGCTATAACTAGGTGCGGTAAAACAGCTCTAACGATTTCGATAATAGTTGCAATATAGAGGTTTACGGGTGCGAAAAATTGATCTAGCTAGGTGTCATATCTGGGAATATTAGTTTTCTCCGTATTTTCACCCGAGCAGAGCTCGGTCGCCCAAGTACTAGTTGTATTAATATAGTAACAATTCAGTTTCTCATTAATGCAGAGCCTGCTGGGTTTACAACTCGGACATTTAAATAATTTAATAACTTTGATAATTCTATTTGCCAATCTGTCAATAAATCAATTAATTTATTGCTTTATTTAAGAAGATTTAAATAAGATAAAGTAATATTGTGAAAATGCAACGTATTGTTCTATGTTTATCTGTATCAGGAATTCAGAATGGCGAAAAACTTAATTAAGACGACACAAGTACTCCTAGCACCCCGATCACATAATCCACATTATTTATACCATGTCAGTGGCTTTGATTTTCTTTCAATAATTATATTTCTAACTGAAAAAAACAATAATTAAGTAGGTACCGTAGTAAAGTAGGTTGGATTGTAATCCTACATACATGTCTAACCATTCAATGGAGCATCATCATCTCTCTTGCACGAGCTATAGGTTCGGTCAACCGCAGTAACACTTAAACTACAAAAAACTGCTGCTATGGAAATAAAAACGCTTACTAATTTACTTCCCATCTACTATAAAAGGAGGAGCAGTGGTGGTCCAGTGGTAACGGCTCCAAATTACGAGTTGTGAGGTCGTAGGAACGAACCTAGGCAAGTGCTTTACTTTGTGTAAATAAACACAACACCACTGCTCTCAAAACGATGAAGGAAAACATCGTGAGGAAACCGTGTCCTAGAACCAAAAATTCGAAAACAAATGACATCTACCGACTCGCACTGAGCCCGCGTGGTAGATTACAGCCCACTCCCTCTCGACATGAGGAGGCCTGTGTCCCAGCAGTGGGAATATTATAGGCTGATTATGCTACTATAAAATATTATCTACCATCCGAATGAATTCGTAGATCAAACCTAGTTTTCTTCAAGGCCTCACTTTATCTTTACGATTTCCGTGATTCTGCTATAAATTATACAATAAATTAATATTTTGATCTTAATAATTAATTTATTTAGAAGATAAAATTCATTCCAAAATATTAGTGTCACATAAAATATCAAATATTTCACTCAAACAAGATTTAATTAACAAAGCCTTTACAACAGTTCGAAGCAAAACAGAAAATCATAGGTCAGTTTTGCATAATCTTTGTGTACCTATGGCTATGGCCTCAATGTATTGCAAAAACAGCAAAATTCGCGATAATAATAATCATTGCCACGTACATATTTATATCAACTTATCATATATATAGTGATATAGTGTTATTTATGTGGAAAACAAACCATTTTGGAATATTTGTCTTCAATATGACTAGGATTCATAATTATGTTTTGATGGTGTCCCCTTGTTTCGCAGACAGTAATTTCATAGAATATCGTTTCGCATAAAATGTTTATACAATATTTGGCTTTTGTATTTTTATTTCGAATATTATTGTTTTAACGACTATTTACTTGAATGAAACATATTTCACAGAAACACAATTCAATGAATTTTATAGTCACATTTTTTTTATTTAACAAACTTATCAAACAGTAGAAATATTTTTAACGAATATTGTTTGTTCGGTGTATTTTTCCATGGTATTTTATTTCAACGAAAATGTAAAAATAGACGTTATGCTATCCATAATTTTATAAGGGTACATATTTGAACGTCGAAAATTAGGTGTCGTAGCCGACGGAGGAAATTATAAAATATCGAAAATTAAGTGTCGAATTAAAGTCGAATGAGAACTTAGGCTGCAAGAGCGAGCGAAGTGAGGTCGCGAGTTGGGGCACTCCAACTCGGACAGGTTAGGTTAGAAGGGAATGGCGGGGTCTTTAGACCTCGCTATCCCCATCGTGTATTTTTTTTTAAACCACTCAGAAATAGGAGCCCCGCCATGCGGGGCTCCGTCGACTACGCTGGCAAAATAATATATATTTATGTCACTTATTTCATACACTTTTTTTATGTCACACGATAAAATAGGTCGATGGATTTTTATTGGGTTTCAACAGACATATCATTAAACGTTGACGTTTAAACGTTATGGCCAATTTTAGCTGGCCATTTCATGAAATGGTCAATTCTAAGATCTGGCCACGACATACACAAGTGGCTTACTAAAATTACAATAAAAATAAACTGTGAAGAATTATTGTAAAACAATGTGCCCTTTTACCCGACTGCGGCGAAGCCAAAAAAGGAGGGCTATGTGCTTGACCCGTATGTAGGTATTTTTTTCCGTCTCCATGTTCCCACGTAACTACTAAACGGCTGAACCGATTTTGATGAATGATAATTATGTCATTAGATTTTTCTTTATTGCGCGAGTATCACCTGGGTTTATTAAAATTATAAAATCATTACGGTGGATATTTGGCGCCACAATGTAAGGTTTCAAAAAAAATAACTATCTACCCTATCGAGTGGGGTATCAAATTGGTGATTACAAAAATATATACAAATTATATGTTTAAATGTAATTTGGAATGAGAAATTATTAAAAACTAAAAACTTGAAAATAAAACAGTAATTTAAAAACTAAAAAACCCAAAGTAACACAACTGAAAAGAGTTACACCAAATTTCAGGTTATTGGTTTGTCCCACCTGCGATAACAAAAGTCTATAGATTATGAAGCTTGTTTTTATTCTCTTTTCAATTATGTGTTTTTGCAGTAGATTTTTTAGTTTAATTTTGTTATTTTTCTTGGTTTGGCCCCTTTTCGGCCACAGGCCTCTTCCAATCTTTTCCAAGTTTTCCTGTTTTTGGTTTCGACCATCCAGTTTTTGTTGATTTCATCTACCCAATTTCTGATAAGAATGACGATATGCTGGTTGCCCTCTGTTACTGAAAATAAAGTGATTATAGTTTTTTTTTCCATTCTCATACCTATCGCAAGGCATTACGTTTTCTCATTGTTTTTAATCTTAGTCCAACACATCGCTACTGTATGAGAATACCCGACTTGTTTATAATAACTGCAAGCTACAAGAAAGCTATTGAGCTTGTAGTGTTTGATGAGCTAGCTTGATTACTCTGTTGTTTACCAGACATTCATCTCAACTAATTAATTGAAAACCCAGTAAACTTGAAACGTCTTGTTTAAAAGCTCTAAAGAAGTATCCTGTTCTTCGTCCTGTTTGGAATCTCTGTTGCTAATTAAAAAATATATATATATAATAATAATTATAAATAATTATGTAATAACAATTATAAATAATTATATAATAACAATTACAAATAATTATATAATAACAATTACAAGTAATTATATAAAAACAATTACAAATAATTATATAATAATAATTATATAGTTTTGTGAAAAGAGTGTTGATTTAATTCAAATGAGTTTTATGTTATGTGAATGTCCCACGTCGCGAAATTTATATGGCGCCGAAACTTTTATCGCATCGGCTATTAAATCACCCGTGTGTGAGCACTCTGTGAAAAAAAAATCCAGAGGTGTCGTGAGATACCCCGTTGAAACGAAGTTCCTTTCGCTGTATATTATGTATTAAATAACAGACACAATTAAATAAAACAACAACGTTTGAGATTAAATAAATAAAAATAAATATTACGTGACAGTTAAAATGTTACGTAACAGTTAAAATATTACTCTTTTTTCAATCTAACTCTCATCGTCAAGTGTGCAGAGTATAACGTATGATTACGAACTCCATTCCAAAATCATCTTTGATTTAGTCTTGGTCAAAGTAAAGAAAGACTCATCATTTCGTACGTTAATAACCATGCAATTTCTTATTAATTAATTATGCATAGTCGACAACAGAAATAAATAATTTTGAAATAAAGACTCCAAATATTGCGAATTGTAATGTCACATTTAAATCTTGAACTACTTTAAAATATTATTATACGCTCACGACCTTGCTTTTTGATCGATAACTTATGAAATACACGAAATATTAAAATATTGTACAGATTTTGAAACTGATCATCAAAATGTTGGTCTGAATTATTTATGACTGCAATAAGTTATTTTTATATGTTAATACTACTTATTTTTGGAAACACGCAGCTTTGCAATCTTACTTAAATAAATAAATTTTAATTTGAAAATAAGTAGTGATGCAACGAATACGAATACGAATATTCGTATTCGCCGAATAGTAGACATTTACCGAATATTCGTATTCGGCGAATACTAATACGAATACTAATACGAATATTTAAAAATTAATATGTTTGTACGCAAATCTAATTACTGGCAGACTTGGAAAACGCGCGTCGTCGGCACGTAAAAATACGACGTGTGCAAGGGCCTTAACCGCAACGACGACGCGACGGGGGACACCCCGGCCATAGTTTATACAGTGCCGCGGCCCGGGAGTTTTCCTATCATTACGAACCATGGACTGATTGATTCATTCATTCCATTTCATTTGTCAGTCGGAAGCACAAGTCAAGCAAGAGAGTATTGTTTTATTTATTTTCTGAGGTTGCTGCGAAGTGAAAGGAGTTGAAGTTGAATAGAAAATGTCTTCTCGTAAACGAGATCAAAGTGACATATGGAAACACTTCGATAAATTACCAAATAAGTAGTTATATGGTCTGTATTTCTTTTGTATGAACAAAAGGTAGGATAGTAAGTCCTAAGTAACTTAGACGAACGTTAGTAATAGCTGCGTCTATGTAGTACTAGACTATTAGTCTTTTATTACCATGGCGAGATATTCGTATTCGTATTCGCAGAATAGTAGGTTTGATATTCGTATTCGTATTCGTATTCGTAAAAGTAGTATTCGTTGCATCACTAAAAATAAGTTGTTGCATACTTTCATTGCGCATCGTTGATAAAAAGTTACCTAATTAGGTATTATTCCAATTTTCACAAATAGAATCTAGTCTACACCTTCACAGTTTGCAAATGTCCCGTTCATGAAAAACCTAACATCTATACATACTACAAATTTTATTAAAATCACTTTTCGTGTATATCTGTGTGACTGCGTTTTTCTTCTAAACTTCGCAACGGATTCTGAAGCGGTTTTATGCATCTTTAGAAACAAAAAACCGGGAGGTTTTAGTGTAGTGTACCTATAATTAAATTTACATTTAATAAAAACATCTTGGTATTTTTGTAAAGTCGTAAAAACTATCCGAAACAGGGGCGGGTCGCTAGTTTAAAGGATAAAAGAACGAAACTAAAGAGTAGCGTAAAAAACAAAAATAATTAGTCTAATAAAATTGTTAATAACCACTTCTATCAAAAAACCTTTGGATGGACACGAAAGACAAACCGTGACGTAAGTAGTTTAAATTATAACAATTTCCATTAAGTCATTTATTTCACGTGCAAGTTAGCACCTGCTTATTGCTCTTGACACCAAGAAATGCGTCATCAGTAAATAAATAGGGATGACGTAAAGACATCAATTGGAAATAAAATACTGTGCCAATAAATTTATTTTGTAAGACAACAAGTATGTAGTTCCCGTTACATGAATGCCTGTAACTTTTGTAAGTGCCCACGTAATCTTTACACAAGTTATGTGGATTTTGATAACGTTCGATTTTTTCTTTTTTATTTACCTCGGAGTAAGTTACTTATCAATTTAGGGTTGCCAAAAGTGCCATTTTATTAGTTACTAGCTTCTACCCACGACTTCGTTCGCGTGGAAGTCGTAGTTGTAAAACACCACAATATACTTAAACAACAGCCACATTTTTATAAAATTTGCTTGTATACTACGTTTATAATTTTGGTCGTAGCCACCAAAATATACAGAGAGTCAGGTGACGCGGGAGCAAACGACGTATAGTTGTACGTATGAGAAGCAGCTCGTCCTGAGTTCGACACCCGCAATCTTCAGTAGCAATTACCCATTGCTTGCAAAGTTTTTCGTTTTTAGTGAATTAATGAACGCCTGTGTTCCTTCATATACTACCTAATAGAACAACACTAATACACTGACTGATGCATTGTTACAAATTATTCTTGACGAACGACTATCACTAAAATAATATAACAGTAGATTATAAACATACGGGATTTTTCATGAACCTTACCATAGACATTTATCCTATACTATTAAACGAGCAATATTTATATACATATTTGTTTGTGTGTATATATATTTGTACTCACGTTCTCGAAATCGGCTCTAACGATTTCGATGAAAGTTGCAATATAGGAGTTTATGAGGGCGAAAAATTTATCTAGCTAGGTGTCATATTCGGGAAAATTATTTTTCTCAATTTCACAGACTCGGGAATGTGATATACCTAGGGTGATATACCTGGACGATGTGTTTAACTATTTTCACTCGCGAGTTCGGTACCAGGTACTGTTTATTATAAGCACAGATGACAGAAGAGGCCTAAACTTATGTTTTTCTGTGTACGTTCTACGAACTATCATAAATAATAGTATAACAAAATGTACCTACAAGCACAAATTAAAAAACCCCCGACACAAAAATTTCCTCATTTCTCTTTCCTCTCTCCTCCATCTCCAGACCCTGTTCACCATCTATCTATAACCCTCATTGAGATATATTATTCATTGAGACTATTCCAATGAGCCCAAACACGATAGTTGTGCTGTAAGTTGGTAAAGGTATCCTGCAAATTCCAGGTGAAAGTGCAGCATCAATTCAAGGTTACTATGTTCTTCTAATATCATTGAAGTAACAGAATACCAAATTTCAAATCGATCAGACCTGTGGAAGATGCTCACATCCATTCATCAACTAGAAAAATGCTGATAATCTTCAAATGGCTTAACCGATTTTTTTTAATCATAGCTAAGAAAACTCTCGATTAAGTCACCTTTCAAACAAAAACACTATCGGTTCAGCTATTTGGGAGCTACAATGGTGCAGACAGACACACAGATACACACGTTAAACTTATAACACCCTTTTTTTTCCGTCGGGGGTTAAAAAGACTTGCCGGATAATTAGAAAGAATCAAAGATAAATAAGTAGGGGGAGGGGCTTGTGGCTAAGTAATAACAGCTGCACGGGTCGATCGATCAGGTTAAGCTACGCTTGCCGCGGTTGGTCCGTGGATGGGTGATCATCTTTACATACCAAGTCCCCTCCGTGCCTCGGAAAGCACGTTAAGCCGTTAGTCCCGGCTGTCATTTGTAGATCGTTGACAGTCGTTACGGGTAGTTAGAAGCCCAAAAAGTCTGACAACCAGTCTTACCAAGGGGTATCGTGTTACCTAGTCACTAGGTTGTGGAGGTCAGATAGGCAGTCGCTCCATGTAAAATACTGGTATTCAGCTGCATCCGGTTAGACTGGAAGCCGACCCCAACATAGTTGGGAAAAGGCTAGGCAGATGATGATGATGAAAGATAAATAAGTAACATTTTAATTTTCAGTTACGTAAACGAGGCAAAAGGAGTATGTAAGGATCGTAGCAGGCAGGTGGCTTTATGAAGTTTCTGCCTACCCCCATGGGAAGAAGGCGTGAGTTTGTGTATTTATGTATGTTAATTTTCAGTTAACCTACATATTTTTCGTTATGTTATGTTATGTTAGTCCTACTACCTATAACTGATGTTTTCATTCAAATATTTCCGGAAAATCATAAATTGCAATTCCAGTTAAGAAGTCATCAATCAAGTAACATTAGGTAATACAAAGTTAGTGCCGCTAATTATAACCTATAATGAAACATCTCTATTTATGAGATGATGATGTTGAACTGTTTTTATAGTTACTAAGTATACATAAATTCATAATGTATGTCTGCTGCCTGTGTCTGTGCATAAATTTATATAGGGTCGAACGGCAAAATATGCCCATATATGAGCATTTATCTGGCCAGCTAGTTTTAGTTTCCTTTTAGATGATGAGCCACTTATAAGGCCTCTAATGATTACTCAGATTCTGTTTTAGCTATAGTTGTATGCTATATGTTTGTAATTTGTAAGGTACTGATTACCCCACCAGTCAACAAATATGCTACCCATGTGGGTATGTCCCACTCATACGTACACAAACTGCATGCGTACTTGTACTAGTTTAGTCGACTACCTTTTGTCGCAGTCAGTAACAAATTAGTCATATGAAGGAAACTATTGTTTACTATCGCTGTTCCAGTAACTAAAACATTAACAGACGTTATTTTAAACGACCAGTCTTTACTTTCAATTCGCAAAACCATTTGAGAATCTATTGTTTCTTTGTTAGTACGGGTTTTACCTTATTGTTCAGAGATCTGTAACCGTAGCATCCGACCGGATCCTCGCTCCATTCACATGTCGATCTGTGTAATGGTCAGCTAGAGTTGGCTCTGTTTCAGCGCAGGCGGCGCGGGCCGCACGCTTGTATGCGGCCACCAGGCGCACACACCCGCCACTCTTTATATATAAGGAGATCTTGCGAAACCGTTAGCACATTCGGACTACAACCTGTCCAGGAAGTCGCCTGCTTCTTTTGTCATCTGTGAAACGCGACAAGATGCTGTTCATTCTGGTAATTATCATCCCGTGTTAAGTGTTTATATAAGTACATCTAAATAAGTGTCAAAATTTGCATGGTAAATTGTGTCAATAAATGAGTGTTTGAACTGACGACCTTCCTGTGATTGCATGTTGACGAAGATGTGTGTTGCAAGTACCGGCGCGGCGCCTAGTGCATCAATGTGTGGTTGTACCTAATGTCGTTAGAGGTTTAGGTTCTGACCTTTGCTTTATCCACGCCTTCTATGCCTACCTACATAATAATGACGAAATCTCCCCTTAAAGTGTTTGTTTAATTAATCAAAGTGCATTTTAATAGATAGGCTAAAATTGAGAATTTAATATGTATTAAAGTAATTATTTATAATTTTATCTTTAAATGAATCTTCCATGATTCTATGTGTGAATTTCTGCGCGATGTTTATTTTTTGTTTATTGAATCATATGCGAAATTCTTAAAATAGTTTTCGATCTAAACATCGTAATAACATTTGTATGAGAGTCATAAAAACCATTTTTGTTGTATATCCTGCAAAGGTCATAGGTACCTATATGTTATATTTTTACTGTCAGTGATAAGTGATTAAAGGTTATCCAAGTACGCCAAGTAAGTAAAATGTCCAATTTTCGCGAATAGATACAAAACAAAACAACGGCGCGAAAAGTCGTTTTGGAATGCCAACAAAAAACACAAATCAAGATGAACTCTAAAACATGCCAATATAAGATCAAGGTCGAATTTCTAGTGTTCTATATAAGGATTTTTTTATAACATGCGATAAAATTTCATCGAACGATTTGAACGATGACTCTACCAAGAAAGGAATCTTGAAAAAAAAATAGTTTAAAAAGCTTTTACCGGTCAGAGCCTCGGAGATGTTATCACTGAATTATGAAGGACACAAAAATCCGAAAGACGTGTTCCGGGGGCGTGTGACACGGCCGTAATTGGTAATTAAGGTAACACGTTTTAATTTATGCCAATTAAATGTATCGTTTGATCACATTACAGAGTCTGGTGTCCGCTTTGCTGGTGCAATTGCTTGGGGCGAGTCCTGCGGTTGACAGCCAACCAAGAGCTCAAATTCTTAAGTACGACTATGACACAGCCAACCTGCCCAACTCATATAGATACCAGTAAGTATTTCTTATTTTTTTAATGTCACTAGGTTATTTTTCAGCTCTGTGCATTGCCAGTAGGTAGATAGTGTTGCACCGACAAGTGCGTAACTCATATAGAAGAGTCGAATAAATTACTGCAAGCTGATTTTGTAATCTGCGACGGAATATGCAATGTTTACTGTGTGTTTGTCTAAGTTAGAAAGATATACCAATATCATTAGACTTCAAAAGCAACTTTCCTCGCCAGAAATCGAACCCACAGATATTTTTTTTTTCTCCACAACGGTGAAGTTCATCTCACCTGATGGTAGGTGATGTTCAGGCGAGCTTCATCCGGAATCCAATCACAGAAGAACTGGCTATCTTACCTCTAATTGCCGAAACACAACAATGCTATTAACATTGTTGTTATGGCGACAGACTTAGATAAGATGGGGGTAGCTAGGCAGGCGGACTTAGAACAAGCCCTACCATCAACCAAACCGAGCAAAAAAATTTGCCCCCGCTGGGAATCGAACCCAGGACCTCTGGGTCTGAGACAGCTGGTCTTACCACTAGACCACAGATGCGGCATTGGTGTTTTTTTTTTTTTTCATAACTGCACCTCCGATAGTGTCGCTTATACGAAACATTGTCCTGGAAGTAATGGAATACGCATACACACTATGGCTCTAGATGGCTGTTATAGAAATAGAAACATTTATTCGCAGTATCTATACCTATGGGTATTACCTACAAACGAGTCGATGAGATATTGAAAAAAGATAAATGTCATTCTCTCTTTTAGTAACATCTCGCCTTTCAAAAAGTATGCGATATTATTGCTGCTTACATGTATATTCTGGTAACATTTGGAGTTTTAGTTAACCAGGTAATCTATATAATAAACCAGTAACCTAATTGCGTAACTCATTTTCGTTTCATTTTGACAGTTCAACAACATTCATTGCGTTATTTACGTTGCTGAGCAGATTCTTTTTCCCAACTTATGAAGCATTGGATTAGCAATCTGTTTCAAATCGAAACAAATTTTGATTGTGTTGCATTACGCAATTAGGGAATAGAATAGAATAGAAAGATGTTTATTTCCCTGGTTCATATGTTACATTATGTCCACAGGTCGGTGGTGTATTCGGCCTGTGGGTGTGCTACTTATAATATAATGAATTTATATAAGTTTACAATATTGTTCTATATTGCCCTATCCTATTTACAGCTAATTAATTAGGGTACATGTGTTATTTTTGCATTTGAAGTCCTAATTTGTTCACAAAAAAAAAATACAAAAGTGATTTTTCTAGATAGCTTCGTTAACCAAAACTAGAGTCCCGAATTTGTAGTTACTATGCGAAATATTTAAACGGCAGTGTAATTAATATTATCACATTAATAACGTATCGAGTAAATTGAAAACATAGCAAGTTTATTATGATTAAGTCATTTATTTGGCTATAAACTAGTCGTGATCCCAATATTTTGACTCGAACATGATATTTGCGTATATTATTTAATTTGCCATAAAGTTTTGATAAATAGACGTTTTGAGGAATGATTAGTAACTATATTTTATGTTATATGGTTACTGGATTAGGTTTGCATATATTTTAAAATAATGTATGACACATTGAAATGTTCCGATCTTTATCAATGTCTTCTGAAAGAAAACGTTGTGACCTTTGAGGTCAATGACTCCATTACATGTAAACGGTATAGATGTAATATGAACCTTCAACGATCTATCAAAAATATAGCCTGTCTCATATTTTAATCAAACGACGAAATAAGTCTTGTTTCTAGGAAAACACAGAATATTAATATAACTTTGGTATAAATAGCATTCTAATTAAACCAATCATATTAAGACTTTTTGCTAACAGCAATTCAGAATATTTAATGAAAGAAAATCGCTTGCGGCTTTTCAATCATGGACTTAATTATTTTATAATAACACCTTATTGAAGCAAAAAAACAACTGTGGAAGATATTGCAAATTAAAAGACATATGCCATAATCAAATAAATTATTGTAAATTGATTAAATTGCTTTAATGACTCCATTTTCTTAAATGACTCGTTCTGATTTAAAAAAAAAATGTGTGCGTTCGACCGTAGGCGCGGGCTTACGGACGGCGAGCAATGGGTAGCTCGCCGTCCGATAAGGACCAAGCCCGGGTCGACGGCGCGTTGTGACTTGTGTTCCACGTGCACCTCAAAGAGATGTCAGCAGAATTGACGGTGTCCGCTAGGGCCAATGCTTGCCGGGGCTGCCAATACGGGCCGAAAGGGAAGTCGTGGCCCCCCGGCAACATGGCAACTGAAGGAACACGGGTGGGTTTTAGTCAGTAAGAGTCTGACACGCCCTCCCGCTCCACCCAGAGCGGGAGAAGTTATTTGATAATTTCCCACACAAAAAAAAAATTAAAAAAGGGTGACCCCCGTCAGGGAAAATGTTCCTTGCGCTATACTCCAAAAAAAAAGAACAAATAATAGCTATAAAAAATCATTGAGAAATGATTGAACAGTCTTATTTTTCATTACGTTGCAGAGATCATAAAAATAAACCACAACCACTGCACCTACTTACTTACATAATTAGTCAATCCTCGGGTAAAGCCTAGCCTTGTTTACGCAATAGACTACAAGTTGTATAAGTATACAGTATCCAAGGATGTACGAAATAGCATATCACATTACAAAGACGACACCTTCGTTTTGCTAATCCTATTGATACAACAAATCGATTACAAAATTCTATGCAACTAGGCTCCTGACTAGAAAAGTAATCCTAACTAATATTATAAACTAGCTGCGCACCGCGGTTTTACCTTCATAAGTCTCGATCCCGTGGGAATATCGGGATAAAAGGTAGCCTATGTCCTTCTCTAGATCATGGTCTAACCATGTGTGAAATTTCATCCAAATCTGTTTAGCTGTTTTAGCGTGAAAGCGTAACAAACAAACATAGGGTAAGGACATAGGCACTAATAAGCTTGTTCTATTCTTTCTCTGAGACACAAAAAACACAGAGATTATGTCATTAACTGGGCCAGTAGAATACTCTACTACTACTACTGTATACTAATGTTAAAACCACTATAGTATTCTATCTATCCGTATTCTAATCGATTCGATACTAACACGCTCGCATCCCATTTACGAATTGATTGCTTAGAAAGTTACTTCAATTTTGATGAATGTTTTGATATAATTACTTACACTAAATTACCAGCAATTATACTAGCTGTATTTTGATCCTCGTCAAAATAATTACGTACAATAAACCTACTCTGAAACCGTGTCAACCGCTTACTTTTATCGTCCCGTTCATCATGTCTTAACTTTAGTTTCGACCCAACAAAAAATCTTTAGACTACACGTGTAATTTTAATGGCCGTATCTCTCTATCTTGTTGAACGTGTCCTCCCACTCTATGACCAATCTTTAATCCGTTTTCAATCATCTACCGACTTACACTATATTATTATGATGTCATTTCAATCTGCCTAGCCTTTTTCAAACTATGTTGGGGTCAGCTGAATACCAATATTTTATATGGAGCGACTGCCTATCTGAAGTCCACAACCCATCCACTGGGTAACAAGATACCCCTTAGTATGACTGGTTGTCAGACTTTTGGGCTTCTAACTAGCTGTAACGAACTGTCAAAGATTTACGAATGACAGCCGGGACCAATGGTTTAACATGCTTTACGCTGGATATGTAATGGATGGTCACTCTATTTATTTGCACGGAATATAAGTTGTTCAATTTGTAAAAAAAAACTAGCCGTCCCAGGACGCCTGGCAGATGTGAAACATCTAAATTATTATGCACAGGTAATATGCATAAAAAGATAGTTTATCGACGCCAACATTGGCGTTGGCGCCAACAGTCGGTCTAACCCGACACTATAGATGTTTCACATCAAAAAATTTGAAAAAGATCAAGACTGCCAAAGTAAAACTAATACGTGATCAGTATTCATTACTTGGAAAAAGAGTATTTATTTTCTACATCATAGGTATCACTTTTCCGAAAACTGTACCCTTGCAAGTGATAAGCATATAAAAAATAAGGCAAGTTCGAACTAGGGATGCGAATAGACGCAGCCCCACCAACCGACCGCGGAAAATTCATATAAAATGAAACGACTATTTCTTTATTTTTCAAATAGATATCTTCAGTTGACCGATTTGATTGTTGCATATGGCAATAATGCTAAAATACATGCATGCATTTTTCTCATGTATAACAACTGGAAAAATATGTGTACAAAATTAGATAAACCGCAGCAAACTTGACAGAGCGTAACCCGCGAACGTCGTTGCGAAAGACTACTAATCTTTCACTTTTATCAAGAGCCAAACAGGATTGAGAATAATGCTTACCTACAGTAATAAAATGACAAAAACATTTTGAATACTAAACGAAAAGGAAAGCAAACGACTGACTCACCCATCACCATCACTAGATCGACGACGTAAATATTTGCGGACCAACACTATGGAATGTCATGTTTATGTAAATTGACCTTTATATTGTCCTTACGTGTGCAGGTGTAACCTGATAATCCGAATACGTGCTGTACCTGCTTATAGGTACTAACACGCTGTTTATTTCGAAAGCAAATATTTTTAAATCGCTCTTCCGTGATGTTTGTTGGCTTTCTGCCACAAGGATAGCGACAAAGTGTTTGAACCTAGGCGGAATCGGTTTCCATTGTAGGGTGTATCTAGCAGATAAATACGGATATCGGATTATATTTGCAGTTAATTATAGCGGACATCGTCTGTTAAGTGCTAATTTGTTTTACAACACGATGCACAACCGTAAGCCTGATATAAATACTGAGGGACTTTTTTATTTGTGATCCTGCTTTGTTGAATCTAGAATGGAAATTAAATTGAATGCACAAAAACTAGTAGCAAGCTAGTTTTAGTTACTTGTCAACTTTATAAAATGTTTATTGTGTTTCTAGGAAAGTAAACTTCCGTGAATGTTGTAGCGCAATGTTAAATAGTGAAAATCATCGATTCTTCATTGTTTGTCACTTTGTTATGAACAATGCAGAAAAGAACAAACTTAGCTGGTCTGTTCATTTTACTTTAACTGGAAGTTTTAACGGCGTCGCATAAATATTAATGGTGCGTGACCCAGCACGCTCACATCCTTTGAAACTCAGATATAATGTATAATTGTATACACCACTTGATACTAGGAACCTGCGGACTAACTTCACACGCTAAAGACTCACATTTCATCATTCACATCCATTTAAAACGTTCACCAACTGAAACTTCTCTATATAAAAAATACCTACCTTCTACGTGTATTTTCAATGAAAAAAAAACATTATTCAGTTGCCGTTTTGTAATCAGGGAATATGCTCGGCAACTGGTTTTCCATTGCATTGTAGGTACCATCTATCAAATAGAACCTGATACCCATTACCATGAATTCTGTGTTTGAATAGGTACGTAGGTACTCCTAGCTAATTGCAGTCGATTTTATAAGCTAAAAATACCTACAATCATTACGAAAGATTGAATACCACTCACAAGAAAAATGTGATATCATCACATAGAACATCACTGACGCTATGCAAGATGTTCATCATAAAATAATTACAATAACACGGATGTACATTGAAGTATTAAAGCTGGCGCACATTGCAGCCGCACCGGGTCGCAGCACAACGCATTTCAATACAAAAAGTGCTTTGCGACCCGCCAGTAATGTGCAATAGTCTATACAAAATGTACGAGAGTGGAGGATTTTTGCAATGCGACGCGGCCCACTCAAATATGCGTTGCGCTTTAGGTAATAGGTAAACAAATGCAGCAAATTTATACCAATACTGCAAGTTATAAATGTATGTATTATGCCAACATTACTTTTCAATAAGTCACTGAAGGAAGAAAATCTTTCTTTGATATGTATATAAGAAGTTAAACGCTATCCACGCCTAATCTAGAGTGTAGAGAAGGGGCAAACTTCTTTATTAAACATTATAATTATGTATAGTTTGTCCTCGTTGGTCTAGTGGTCGCAAGCGCTACTGCTGAGCATGAGGTCCTAGGTTCGATTCACGGGTCGGGCAAAGTGTTATTGGGTTTTTCTATCTGGAATTTCTCAGTAGCAGCCCGGAGTCTGGATTTGTGCCCGGTTGATGGCAATAGGCTCGCCCCCTATTACATGGGACTTAAACATAACTGGCGAAATGTGGGTGTAAGGTACCTGGTACAGGGACACCTCTGCCCTACCCTTCGGGGAAACAAGGCGTGATGTTATGTGTTATATGTATAGATTATTCCACCACCACCAATTCAGCTTAAATTCCTATTTTTAAATAATAACATAACATTATTCACAATCGATCATTCTTAATGTTGATAATATTCACAGATTATTGAAATGTCGTCGATAAAACAATTTAATAAATAAAACTGTCATTTTCAATAAGCCTACGATAAATAACAAAATTTTACAATTATTTGCTGTTTTGAACACAAGGGACACTAAATAAACAATTTCACTAAACATAAATAATCATTTCACTGATTAGAAAAGCAACCTAAAGGTTTTTTTTTTTTTGAGGAATCTTTTCTGTGCCTCTCCACATTTTAAATTGACTGGATCAAAACAAGTTCATGTCCGTAAATAAAAGAACAACTAATCAACATCTTCAGCAAAGATTACAGATTCCTAAAATCAATTTCTCTAAAAGAAAATGGTGAATAAATAAACACAAAAGGCTTCCGAAATAATTCTTATTCAAATCTAACTGTACGAACATCTCTTGTTTGTACTGTCAAACGATTAGTGTTCATATCGAACCCGGATCTCCGATCCATTTATAATCTCATTATCCTTAAAACATTTAACGTCATGCATGTCACTTAACATTATAAAAAAAGTTGAATGGTAACATGTAACATTGTCGTGTGGGGTATAAAAACGTATCTTATACGCCTCCTTTAAGTTGAACGGCCGAATGTGGTACGAATACCCTAACAGACAGTTACAGCTCCGTTACTCGAATTACAAGCCCTCACTTATACAGTACTTTAATTTTATAAGGAAGAGTTTTATTTCGAATGCATCATTGGGGTCGAATTTCACTTACCTCTCAATGCGGTTGCAAGCTGTTCCTTTTTAATTCGGGATGCCATGTTTTCGTTTTTTCGAGCAGACAACTTTATGCAATTCGGTAAATGCTGGAAATTTTAGTCCATGTCAGGTTGTAAAAGAAATAATTGCTTACAATTTGAGCAATGATTATACTTTCAAGTAAGTACCTACCTAAACTGAATGTTATTTGGAATATGTACTGAAAACTCCAATGATTAGTATTGATTAGCAAGTTTACATGACATTTCTCGTAATTTCGTGCTAAAATTATGGTTATTGAACTTTGCCTATAATGGTATTTGCGAATTAAGTGGATATTTCGAATATATCCTATTAATACTTACATATATAATTTGAGCAAACACATCATTCTCATAAAATTCCAAATATTTGTCGTTGGAACTCTCCAATAAAAAATATCTTCGAGTGTCGTATGTTTTTAGACAGCCGGAATTTTGTATGACTAATCTTTGCTTATCCTTTACCTAATAGCCATGTAGTGTTTAGACAGTCTGCAATGTCAATGAATCGATGCATAGCTTTGTCCTATCTATGTATTTACTGAAGTAAAAGCTTTCAAAAGGAAGATCAATGTTAAAGTTAGGTCAGGAATTTATTTGTCTTAATTAATCTGCATATCTCAACTGCGCTTTGAAAAACATTTTCATATTTTTTCTTAGTAGTCTGAGTCTCAAACTCAAACTCAAACTCAAATCATTTATTTCAATTAAACCATTTACAGGCACTTTTGAATTGTCAAGGAATCGGTCAGTCAGAAATAGGTATGAAGCTAGTTGCCCATTCCAAAGCGTAGTAGGTACCTATGGAGAAGAACGGGCAAGAAACTCCACGGACACTCTTTTAAATAAAAAATTGTTACAAAATATTGGTTACATCATTCATGTTGAAATTATACATGTGAGAACAATGTAGAAAGACGTGCACATGAGAAGCGTCCGTAATAAAAAGATAAAAAAGAACAATTCAAAAAAATTAAAAATAAGCCCTGGCAGCTAAGAGATAACCAGTCCCAACTGACGGCGCCCGTTCACGAACATGACGCATGGATTAGCACCATTCAGCTCAACCATTTTGAAGGGAGCTAAATGATCCAACACACGCGCCACCATCAGCGAAACATTTGAGTGAGCATGACATACTCACAGCCGCCAGGGCACATTCAAGTCAATGCAAGACATATTACCCGGTAAATAGTAACTCTTTAGTACATAGTGCTCACATAGTGTGCTATGCAATTATATAATACAAAAGAGATTGAGTTTATACAATGCAAAGATGGTCTTACAATCTTCAGCAGCTCCAACAGTATTTGCAAATGTTAATCAATTAGTTGTGGTTGTGGAGCAGGACCAGCATTGAGCCAAGCATTTTTATTTACTTGGTAAGATAAAAAAATAAACATTTAAGTTCGTAATGTCAAAAACAAAATTAAAAAAAAAAGGGAAAGCAACTCTTCCAAATATTAAAATTTTAACTAGTGAGCCCAAGTGGCTGTGGAGCAGGACCAGCATTAAGCCAAGCATTTTTATCTACGATATAATCATCCAACTTATAATATGCTTGTGTCAAAAACAGAGAGCATTTAGGGTGACATTGGTGTTCAAATATCATTTAAGTAGACATACTTTAAAAATAAATAAAGATGCACAAACTTTTTTTACAATCTCGTCTAAAGGTATTTACTTTTCTGAGTGCCTAGTGTCTAAAATATTAAAATTAAGCAAAAGAATGTTTGTAAAAAAATATTGCGTAAAATTTCTTAACAGGTTTTTTTCTTAACAATTTTTAGAATCTAAGAGTTGGATCGACCTCATTTAATTTAGAGCCCATTAAAATTCTCTCAAAGGATATTCACGTGGCACCTAAAAGTCAAGGTCGTTCATTGCTGGTATGTGTTTATGGGATAAACTAGTTTTCTTTATAATGTAGAAAACATTTTGGTTAGCGTGGGTATCTGTCTACCGCTCTATAAGGATGTGCTATTATAAATTGAATGTTATGACTGGATTTTGGATAAACTTAATAATAAGTTAGCTTCGGCCCCTCGTACTCCTTCCAGAGGTCTGGGGCCCCACAGTCCCGAGTTATGTAAACACATAAAAATAAATAATAACAAATCTTTATTCAGAATCAAAATTGGTAAAATAATGTATGAATCTTAAATGAATAATGTATTACAATGTTAGACAATGTATGCAAGCTAGCATTACATAATTATTAAGAGTGTTTATCCTAAAAATTGGCAACGTTGCAAATAGCTGTAAAATATTCACCTATTTTGAATAATTTGGCAATATTAAATATCGCTAACTAGCAAACTAGAATATTAATAATGAATTGCAATTGTACACTGAACTTGATATTGTAACCGTTTTAGGTGTAAAAAGAATACTTCCACATTGCCCCATCAAGCCGCCCCACTGGTAGGGCAAAATGGAATGCCTAAAATTTTGCAGTGGATTCTGCCCCACTGGTTCGACTTGGTGGGGCAGATTCCACTAGTTTTAAATCTTGTGGATTCTGCCCGACTAGGGTTGGCACCTTAGAATTTGTATAGGTGCTCGTATTTTATATTTGTTTGGAAATGAATATAACTTTCAGTATAAATGCTCTTAAAACTACAAGAAAATGAAAAATACCTACAATACAGACCTATTTTAACAAAGCTGCACCTTTTTCCCAAAACTGTAATTTGCAATTTTTTTTATTGCAACTCTTATCTGTCCATGTTAGTGACAAGGAAAAACGCTTCATGACAATCGTAACCATCGCTCGTGTACCACCTGATGTACTAACGTGGACAAATTATCATAAAGAAGGACTTTTAAAGAAGGGCTTTCCTTCGTTAAAAATAGTTTTGGTTCCAAATTCCCGAGTTTGTAAGCTTTTATGTTATGAGCCTTACGACCTACATTATTATGTTGATTTTACATAAAACCGTTTTCAAAAACTCATATTTTACTAGTGTTATTTATTTATTTAATAGGCACCAACGGCATTTTAGGTATACCTACATAAAACATTAGCAAAAAACTTTAGTGTTTCATTGCTATGAAACACTAGTTATGTATTGTTTGGTTGTTGGACAACGAATACACCTTCCAGATCAAGTCTCACTGTGCGTTTGCACTGACGAAATATTTACAACAAAACATGTTGAAATCTCTAGTTCCTGTCAAACATTGTATGGAAAATTGACAGAACATAATGATATCAACATGTTTTGTTGTGAATATTTCGCCAGTGCAAAAGCACAGTAACGACGAAGTAGGATGTACCCAATAAAACATCAGGCGCTGTGGCGCCTGTTGCTTTCCATATATTTAGTAATACCAATGAAGCTGTTTGCTCGGCTCTTGATAAAGTTCAACGAAAACAAATGATATTTTGATGGCATTGTATTAAAACTTAAATTCATTCATTTCAGTTACGACGCCAGTGATGGTTCATCTCGCACTGAAGAGGGTGCAATTCTGAACCCTGGCACCAAAGAAGCCGCCCTCGACGTCGCTGGCGCTGTACGCTGGTACGACGCCAAGGGACATCTCTACCAAATGACGTACAAAGCGGGCAAGAGAGGCTACCGAACAATCATCAAGAAATTATCGTAATACATCGCCGGCAATGGAACGCAATCTTTAAGTATTAGCTCGAATATATTTCGATAACAAAAGACTGGACAAATAATGTTATTTATTAACTAGAATGGTTTATTTACCTAATTAAACTTACGGAAATTATCTCAATTGTTATAACAATTTTACTCAATAAATGTAGATCAAATTTAAGTATTTTTACTAGATCAAATCAAAAACGGTAAAATAATCAATTCAAAATCTGCCCATTATACCAATATCTGTATTAGATTTAATTTTTAAGGTTAATTTGAAATTATGTAAGTTATAAATTAATAATTAAATACGTAATAGGTAAGTGTGTACCTATGTTCTTTCCTTTTAATTAAAATATGTATAAAAATTTAAGAAATTGTTTAATTATGTTTTGTATATTACCTTGTGAAATCTGAAATATTATAGAGCCTCTAATAAAAGAGGAGATATAATCATTAAAAAAGAATTGCATTGCATAAGTACAACATCAACTTCAAGGCTCAACAGGATTTGCCTTCTGGTGCAAACGGATTACTGTCAAATCTGAAATCTGAAATATTATAGAGCCTCTAATAAAAGAGGAGATATAATCATTAAAAAAGAATTGCATTTCATAAGTACAACATCAACTTCAAGGCTCAACAGGATTTGCCTTCTGGTGAAAACGGATTACTGTCAAATCTGAAATCTGAAATATTATAGAGCCTCTAATAAAAGAGGAGATACTCGTATAATCATTAAAAAAGAATTGCATTGCATAAGTACAACATCAACTTCAAGGCTCAACAGGATTTGCCTTACAGTAATCCGTTTTCACTAGAAGGCAAATCCTGTTGAGCCTTGAAGTTGATGTTGTACTTATGCAATGCAATTCTTTACAAATTTAGAAGGCAAAAAAAAAATGAAAATTGCATCGATTTTATATTAGTAAATTAACTGCTTTTGCAGTTAATTTACTAATATAAAATCGATGCAATTTTATCCTCGTAAAACATTTATAACCTACGTCTAATTATTGAGCATGCCGTGATCAAGTCCTGCAATCGCCATGATACGTAAGATAAACTATATCTTGAAAATTTGTTGTGTCAGTCAGTCAGTCAAGAACACAGGTCAAAGACAAATGAACAAAGCAAAAGCAACAAAATTTACTAAAAATGGTACCTACATTATATAGGTAATCAACATACAAAAAAGCTTAGCATGAAAAGATTCCCTCATAAACCTGTATTATAAATGAAAAATTCGAAAAAAATTATGACTTGTTCAACACACAGTAGTTAATGAGTATTTATTGTGAAGACAAACAGTTGCCCAGTTGACTGTGTGTTAATTTGTGCGTTTGCCACATGTTGTAACTTGATTCGTGTTATCACCTTAGTTACTGCACTTCTACAATTGATGTAACTTCACAAACCGACAACGTATTTAAGGAGATTTTTACAATTTTTTTATATCATTCACATTTACTTGTTCGACCTATTTGGACATCATCACTACATCTACCACCATGCTTGCTCCGGTAAGTTAAAATCTAAATAATATTCAAAATCACACATATCCTTGGCATACCTAACTCTCCGCCACTTGACTTGTGATTCCCATCAAAGACTGAGCTAACCTCTTTTTGGGACTTTATGCTATCGCTACTTAATGGGAATATTAAATAAAATTACAAATATCGATGACAAAAGAATGGGCAGTAGTATCTTCCTGTAGGTTCTTTTTGGTGACTACCCGTCTATGTGGCTCTCAAGCTTTTTCTTAAAGTATGTACAAAGGCGAGTCCCACAAACGCAATATACTCGTATATTTTGTCAGTTAGGAGTTCACTTCTACTAAGTACAACATATTTTTCATGCAAATAAAGTTGGAAGACAGCATTTCTTCACGGAGAAAACGTATTCTCAGTAGTCTCTATGATGTTGCAATTACAATGAAATAAAATATGGGTAATTCAATATTAGAAAAGGCATTGAGTTGTCACAAGTCTTTGCATAACATCGCTGTGCTAAAGGCTAAAGGTTACACATGAAAGAGCACATAGACTTCATGACTTTATTACGTCATAGCACCTACTTATAAAAAATAATATTGTTGCATGTTGTCACGTTTCAGAAACTGTTCGTGCTCACACTCTTCGTCGCAGCAGTAGCAGCTGAAGACAAACCAGTTGCTGAAATCCTAACAGAAAGGACCATTGTTAATCCTGATGGATATGATTTTGAGTAAGTTAGAAAACGAATAAATTAAGTTTTTGTTAATGAAATGAAAATTCAATGTTGAATGAAGAAAATACAAGTAAGGTGAAAATACACTTTTAAATGCTGTTAAAACAAACACGACATCAGAATCTTAATATAAAAATCATCGTATGCTAGATTTTAACTCTTTTGAAATCGGTTAAAAATATATCTCTTTTATTCACTTTAGAATGGTTTATTAGTGCATGTTAAGAAACTTTAAGAAAGATTACAGCGTTATAATCTCAGTCCACATGTCATCAAACATGCTTACAAATTTTTCTCCTTCCAGCTTCAAGACAAGCGACGGCGTATCCCGTCAAGAAGAAGGCCACCTCATCACCGTAGGAGACAAGCAAGGCATTGCCATCAAGGGCTCCTACTCATACCTCACCCCTGACGGTGAAGAGTACCAGGTCACCTTCACCGCTGACGACAAAGGCTATAAACCCACCATCCGAGTTCTTCCCGCTCAACAGTAATTTATAAATATTTGTACTTTTGTACTGTTTTTTACTTAGAATATATTATTTTTCGTTACCTAAACCATTGCATTAATTTCCTTCCTTGAAGTTTATTTCGTGAATGACTATTCATCGCACATGAAGAAACCTTCATACCTGGTAGAGTATATGAAGCCATCACATCCGCCCCAGATGTGATAAAAATATCTATGACAGTAAGCTGTAACGGGTAGTTAAAATCCAGCAAGATTCAGTGATCTAAGTTTATGTTGTGGAAGACAGCAGTTTTAAAAACATTGTATTTAATCGTATCTATAATCGCATCTACATAGTTATGCATGGAACTCAAATGGAGTTGGGTAGGATACCTAGTAAGGCGCGGTGATGAAAGACGAGTAAGACTGTGACTGAGTGATGTCCAAGGACTTGAAAAAGAAGTGTTGGTCCTCCGGTGGTGAGATGGGTAGACGACATTGTTGGCATTGGGGGTAAAACCTGGATGAGGCTAGCACAGAGGCGTGAGGATTAGCACAAGCAGAGTGACCTATGCCCAGCAGTAGGTGAAGTCGGACTATGGATGATGATGATAACATAATTAAACTGGGTACTGGATAAATCTAGGCAGATGAGCCACTTGGACACATTTCCTTACTATCATAAAACAGTGCACGCGTCAACGACTTTTGACCCTAGTTGACACAGTTAGTTTTTATTATACGTGACAAATTACTTAGTAACGTCGCGTCGTCGTGTCACCGTGTTTAGTAATTGTGAGTAATATTGTTCTGTTGAAGAATGCCGAAAATGAGAACACTGTAATTATGCTCGAAGATGCTGCTTGATTATTCAATACTAGCTTCTGCCCGCGACTTCGTTCGCATGGAAATCGTAAGACATCACAATATACTACAATAACAGCCACATTTTTATAAAACTTCCCTGTATACTACGTTTGTAGTTTTATTCTCAGCAGCCAAAATATACAGAGAGTCAGGAATGGTGACTCGGGAGCAAGCGACGTAACAGTTGTCCGTGTGAGAAGCAGCTTATCCTGAGGTCGACACCCGCAGCCTTCAGCCTTTAGTGTCGGCCCCTGTGACTTGTTGATCGCAAAGCATACACTCCCAGAGAACTGCACGCGCTTTAACTGGTAATTATGGGGAATTTGTACTTTATACGCGCTATAAACACTGTCTCACCATCGCCACAACCTGTTAGAATTTCCACCTCGATGACGTTTCTCTGCAAAGACATGACTTTGAGCTGGTTTCCGTTACACAGATATACAACCGGAAGTCCACTTGCCATTTAATGCTGAAATGAACCTATTTGGCGCAGCCGTGAGGCACACACTATTGTTTTAAAAACACTATTTTTTATTTCCACTGTAATTTGTGTTTTGTGTTTCGCGAACTGTGTCCAAATAAATGTTTTTTCTATCTTTCTTTCTTTTCTTTCTATTTGTAAATTGAGAAATTCTACGGGGTGATATTTGGCATCATCTTCCTCCACATCACTATTAATGGAGGTGTATATCACTTCACTCCCTTCAATTTGTGAGAGAATACTGTGGTTGATCGCTGTAGCTTGATCATCTTCGGAGTTAAAACGGAAACACACCTAAGAATTCTCTTGGTACGGTATTTGACTGATATCCCCGTATATCAGACAAATAAGATCTTCTAAAGTGGGATCTACTCTACCAAGAGTCTCTGGTAGAGTGCTTTCACCAACTTTTAGAAGAACATCGGAGAATTCTTGAGCATTTGAATTACCGCCAAGCCGAGCTCGTATGATGATGGTCAAGCGCAGTTTATGAACTCTCGACCATAGAGTCGACCTTTTCAACGAAGTTTTCACTTTTTTTGTCAAAACTGTGACACCACCCATCATATCTTGGTTTCTGCGGATGTCCTGCAGGGTTCTGTTTACAGTTTCCACTGCTTTCCTTTTTGCCATAACGCATTCATCCCATACGACGAAGCGCAATCCCCTAAGCACACATCCCTTGTTACTGTTGCGTGACACCCCACAAACAGGTGTTTCGTTGCTCTCTAAATCGATGGGAATCTTAAACATGACGTGCGCTGTTTTGCCACCAGGAAGCAGTGTGGCAGAGATTCCAGAAGATCCACATACATATTATAAAATCTCTAGGACAAATCTGCTGTCAAAATCTGTAAAAAAACATTTTATTCCTACAGTCTTTTGCTCTAAAATGATCAGAATACAACCTTGAATGTTTTGTGACTGTAAAGTACTTGTAACTTAGTAGTTTCCCATAGCTTACGAAGTTTTCCATTTTTTGTGAATTAATACATTCTATGAACTATTTACATACACAATCCAAAAAAAAATCGTTTTACAAAAAGAGTTTAAAAAAACAGATGTAAATCGAACTTACTACCCCGGGCGGCCTACCACCAGCTCATAAAGCAGTATTTTTTTAATGTTACTTCAGTGGGAGAAAGAGATGGAGCTATACATCCTGTAGAGCTTCATCTCTTTCCCACACTGAAGTAAACTAAAGTAATATTAAAATAATACTGCTTTTAAGCTGGTGGTAGGCCCTCAGGACTTCAAATCATTCGTCCAATCGCTTACTTATTCGCTTTGTTGAAAGTTAGCTAAAATAGCCGTTCCTATATAAAAGGTAGCGTGATGATAATCATTTAAAAAGTTAAATCGGTAACTACCTATCTACAATATCCCAACCTTTTGGCGCGTCCTTTTACAATTTGCAGAGAAAAATACGAACATGATGTAATATTGCTCATCCCCCATAGCAAATAGCGTGATAGTTTATGCCCTACGGTTGGTACAGACAAACATTCTAAAAACTTTATTTTCCGCATAAGAATCGATCCCAGACCTCTTAGCAATAACTTTCTTTAAAAAAAATTAACTTCGTTACGATTTTATTATATCTATAGATTATAGGTAGATTATCAAAAAAAATAATAATCGTATAACAAAATGTGAAAAAAAAGAAAAAAAAAACCGTAGGTGGGAATCGAACTTACAACCCCACGTTTACAAAGCAACCGCCCAACCGCTGAGCTAATTGCTTTGTTGAAACTTGTCTAAAATAGCCGTTCCTATATATTTTTTGATTGACTGCTTAGTTCCATAAAGGTATAGCGTGATGATAATCATTTAAAAAGTTAAATCGATAACCATCTACAATATCCTAAAATTTTGGCGCGTTTTTTCCCAAAAATACGAACATAATATAATATTGCTCGTCCCCCATAGTAAATAGCGTGATAGTTTATACCCTATAGTTTGACCAGACTTATAGGGAACACCTATGCAAAATTTTAACAAAATCTATCCGGTAGAATTTGCGTCATGCTAGAACATAAAAATACAACATAATGTAATATTGCTCGTCCCCCATAGTAAATAGCGTGATAGTTTATACCCTATAGTTTGACCAGACACACAGGGAATATCTATGCAAAATTTTAACAGAATCTGTCCGGTAGAATTTGCGTGATGCTGGAACATACATACAGACAAACAGACAAACAGACAAACAGACAAAAATTCTAAAAAAAATATTTTCGGCATTAGAATCGATCCTAGACCTCGTAGCAATTACTTTTTTTCAAAAATATTCAATGTACAGTTTTGACTTCGCTACGATTTTATTATATGTATAGATTTTTTAAGACTTAATTAACCGACAAACTTTAAATAAAAGGCAAAAGTTAAGCGTAATACTGCTAGCTACCTGCTTAATAGAAATAGAACCTGGAAAATTAGAAACCCCCACTCATAAAGTGAAAGAATATTTATTTCTGGCGAAAAATCTTATTCAAATTCAAATTGTTTTAATTCAGACACAAAATATCCATATAGTGTTAGTAACATACAAAAAATAACTTATTGCCTAGTGTTAGTAAAAATCAACCTCCGCACAAACTGCTGGACAATCGGAGAGCCGAAGCTCTCGGCTACAGTTTTCAGGATGCTGTTTTGACTGTCCCTCACTCTCCTCAGTAGCGACGCCGTTTTTTTGCGTATAATTGCATAAAAGCCGTCGGTGCGGGCTTGCGCAAACATTTTTGACGTGCTACAGTAACGAGGCAGCCTCAACAACATCCTGAAAGCATTGTTATACTGGACTCGCAGGGTATCCAGCGATCTCTTAGTATAATTGACCCATAGATTGCCCGTGTACAAACTTTGACAATAAGCCTTGAAAAGTGTTATTTTCACTTGGTGTGTACACCGCGCAAATCTACGGGACAACATATTGCTCCGGACCGCTAGAGCCCTGCGCTCCCTCTCAATGTCCACATCGTCCTTGAGGTCAGCGGCAAGACAATGCCCTAGGTATTTAAAAGTTGACACCCTATGTATATTGACTACAATTATTTATTAGACTAGAAAATTGGGAAAGCTATTTACACTAAACGTTTTTTTTTACTAGGCACTCCAGGAATTTGCATAGTTGTCTCACTACCGCTCAACTGTCGATTTGCCTTTAGAATGCGATAACAATAAAAATTATATTGTGTCTCGTTAGTGACAGTTGAACTCTTAAACTGTCATAACAGGGTATTTGAAACCAACCCCAAATAAACTGGGACAAGGGCAAGAAAATAATGATGAATAGGGATTTGAAAGTGTAGCTAACGGAAACTGTACAAAATTTTCGATTGCCTAAAATAACTTTCCTAAATTCATCAAGTGTGCCTTGAATCATAGTCGCCACTTTCTTGTCGTGGAGTTTCATTTAGTACGTTCGTGCCGATAATATTTTAGCAGGCACTTAATTTGACGATGTTTGCTCTCACGAATGTATTTTTAAGAGTTTTTGAAATACTCCAATCAGTTTTCATGGTGACATATACCAAGTAAGTGCTCTTCTATTATTTTATGTGTTGATTAATTTAACAATATCCTTGAGTATACCTATTTGAACAAAGAATTCCTGCGGTAAAATATTTAGTGCCTGATAAATAAGTAAAGATGATTATTCCGAACAATCCAAAGCTGATCTGACCTAAAGACGGATGAAACATTAATTATGATTTTTTAAAGTTTGGCGTCATCAATTTCTTTGTTAAGTTTTATGAAATATACAGTCATAGTTTTATTTCAGGGTTAACAAACAGTGTCCATGTACTACACAAGCAGAATTTCGTGTCATCGAAATGGATCACAATATGCATACGTTTGGGCAATATACGTTTGGTTAAGGGCAATGGAGAGGGCTATGCTTGGAGTTTTCCTACGTGATCGAATCAGAAATAAAGAGATTCGTAGGAGAACCAAGGTAACCGACATAGCCCGAAGAATTGCTAAACTTAAGTGGCAATGGGCAGGGCAAATTGCTCGCAGAACGGATGACTGATGGGGCCGAAAGGTTCTGGAGTGGCGACCGCGTACCGAAAGATGTAGCGTTGGAAGACCTCCCACAAGATGGACCGATGACCTTGTGAAGACCTCAGGAATCCGCGGGATGGGGAAAGCACAGAATGGGTCGAAGTGAAGATGCTTGGGGGAGGCCTATGTCCAGAAGTGGACGTCTTTCGGCTGAAATGATGATGATGAAGCATACGTTTCAGAAACAAAAAGGTGATTGAGAGGTAGGATACTAAACTTTTTGATGCAGATGTTTCTTGGTTATTAATTTAACAAAGAACTTGAGAGTGTGAATTTATATCTCAAACTACTTAGTGACTGCAAAATATTGAAAGATGATGATTATTCCGAATAATTCAAAACTGATATTCTGATCTAAGACGGATGAACCTTACTTTATGATTTTTGGTTAATTTTGAAGGTATTTTCATTACCGACTTTGTCAATAATTAAGTATAGTACCTTTTTCATTTCAGTGACGATGTAATGATGGTTTTCTCCTAACAAGGCTTCATAAAGATGACAATATACCACATTTATGTTCTTACAAAAAGCCGATTGGCATGTAGGTATGTATTAATTATTATCTCGACTAATGACTCCATAAAGACTTGTATTAATTGTAATTTACTTTTCACAGGAAACGAGTAGGTACTGTGAAGAAAGACGTTAGTTCGGAAAATGAACACTTGATTATGTAATCCACCTATTCTATTCAGTCCTTACGGTCCTTTAGAAGTTGGTAAATTGTGTTATAATTAAAATGAAATATTATGCAGAACCAAATCAATAGACTTACGATGATTCACTCACTCTTTAAGTGATTCCAGATCATTAATCATTTGAAGATATAGAAATACTAGTAACTTCTTTTTGTGCTTTACCCTTTTTGACTTCTAAAATAAAACTCGATTTTAATCATAATTAATTATACCAGCCAGCAAAAAACCGTCTTGCAGTGTTTTGAAGCTTTGCATGAACATGTACAAAAAGTTTGCAAGAAAAACAACTTAAAACGAACCCTGATAAGATGGCAAGCAGTAAATGCAATACAGAGTAATAATAGACAAAGGCGTTATGATCAGAAATCAACCAGGGTGGACTGTGTGAAGTTTCGAATGAACAATAATGGCTTGAGATGGTATTGGTAAACCTGACGATAAATAACAATAAAATTCGTATTGAACCTTTATTTCAGGCAGTAGCAGCTTTATTTGGCAGTGTTAGGACATAACAAGGACCAGAAAAATCCTTTACATATTTGGTTTTAGCAAAATAACTGTAAGACTTATATCGGGGGCTCTTTCAGGGGTGAGTTTAGTCTTGGGGGGCGGGTGCCGCTTCGGGTGCGGGTGCCGCTTGTGGGGCGGGTGCCGCCTGGCCGTCAGCCTTTTCTTCGGTGGGCTGGTAGCCATTTTTGTCAGCAAGGTAGGTGACAGCGATGTGCTGGCCGTCGGGAGCGACGTACTTGTAGCTACCCTTCACGACGAGACCTTGCTGTTCTGTGTCGTTCTTGTACTCGCCGGTCTCCTGCCTTGAGGTACCGTCACTGGTTTCAAACCTGGGGAAGATGTTATGTTTAGAAAAAAAAACTGTGAAAATGTACGTAGATGAAACAGCGATTAGTTTCACTTGAATATATTATAGGTGTAAGGAGTAAAAGAACCACCATGTGGGCAGGCCCAAAAGGAAAACGGCGACAGGGACGCCCCCGAGAAAGATGGGTCGACGAGATAGAAAAGGTAGCGGGCCAGAATTGGCCTGCAGTAGCACAGGACAGAAAAGAGTGGCAAGAAAGGGAGGAGGCTTTACCCAAAGAAGGGTCCTCAATTAATTTCCTCAATTTTATTTAGTATTTACTTTTTATTTTATTTTTATTAAAGAATAAAGAGGCTTTATTATTATTATGTTATAGGTGCTGTTCAATGTTACAAACAAATAAACCTTCAAGTTTTAGATCTCACCTTGAACAACTACTAGCCTTGTTCAGGAAAAGCAAGTCTGAAAAAGGTTAGTAAGTTCATGGCACCATTTGCAGGTACCTACCTAAATGCCCTTGACCCTGTATACCTTTAATCCACAAATAAATATTTTGACTTTGAATGAGGTTTTGGGCTCATTCCACAGGCACATAAGTGTTAGTAAACAAGTCATCTTCATGATGATGCCCTTTTCAAACAATGGATTAAACAACATCTTCAGTTGTATAGACAATAATTTCTAGTTATGTCGTATGTTACTGAGTATGAGTAGTTGTTATGTCAATGCCTTTGATCAATGTTAATGAGCAAAATGTAGGTAGTTACCTGTTACTTAACACTTGTAATTTAAGTACCTATTATAAGGAAGTATTTATTCATGAAAATTTAAAATACCGTAAGAAACGGTCGTGACCCTAATAGCTTGCTTGTTTGTGGCTAGTTTGTGACTTTTATACACAATATTTTGTCTTATAAGTAATTGTTAATGGTTTCGCGCATGCACAGTCAGGAAAATTAATTGTTAAGAAAATTGATACCATACGTCAATTTGCTGTATTGTATAGCCATGTATTACAACACTCAAAAAATTACAGTTGTGATTTGCATAGATGGTCAATTTAAGTTGGTAGTCACTTTGCTTAATAATTTATTCCCTGACTTAACGCTTGGTACTGTTCAGTGGGATTGTTTCAACAAAATGTACAGTATTTGTATTTTCTTAATGTCCCTCGGGAATCATCGCATTTCCGAATACAAACGAATGCTAATTTCCATGTCCATCAATTATTAGATTTATCTTATATAATCATTTGAATTCAGAACTAAGTACTTTCATCATCATCAGCCTATAATGTTCCCACTGCTGGGACACAGGCCTCCTCTCTGTGAGAGGGAGTGGGCCGTAATCCAACACGCGGGCCCAGTGCGGGTTGGTAGATGTCACATGTCTTCGAATTTTTGGTTCTAGGACATGCCGGTTTCCTCACGATGTTTTCCTTCACCGTTTTGAGAGCAGTGGTAATGAAATAATTTACACAAAGTAAAGCGCCTGTCTGGGTTCGAACCTACGACCTACAACTCGTAAGTCGCGGCCGTTACCACTGGGCCACCACTGCTCCACTGGGCCACCACTGCTCCACTGGGCCACCATTGCTCCAACTAAGTACTTTATTGTTATTATATTTTGATTTTCGTGTGAACTACATAGAGTTGTAAAAACTATTTTCTTATCTGTCGTGCCGATTTCCTACCATTTTTAAATAAATTACATTAAATAAAAGAGTATTATTTATAATACTCTATTTAGTTCCAAGTCGATTGAGAGCGTCCGATCTACACCAAGTGCAAAGGGCAACTTTATTTCATTTCACTTCACTGATAGAAATCTGATGACTGACGAAATACGTGGTTTGCCGAGGGACGTTAAGAATATATTTGTACTGTACATGTAATGTTATAAAAAGTAATCAAAAAAAGAAAGGGTAATCAAATTGATTATAACTTACTCGAAATTGTACTTGTCTACATCGACCTCATCGACTTGCTTTACGATCTCGACGGGCGCGGCGCCTCCTGCGGCCGGCGCTGGTGCAGCCTCCTGAGCGCACGCTACAGCAAGAGCGGCCAGGGCGAACAAAGTCTGTAAAAGTAATTTAGATGTTATTAGGTATCCACTTTAATTATCACTTTTTCTATCAAATGTGATAGGAACGAACAAATAAGGTTAAGTTATATAACATGACCAACTTGTATATTTAACTAAATTATCAATTTATTTCATAACAGATAGGTACTTCATTTAACTTAGATAGTCAATTAGGTACTGGACACTTGAACAAAAATTGCAAAAACTTTTTTTAAAGATAATTTATACAGTTAACCAAAAATCACTTACAATTTTCATCATTTTTGAAATGTTTAAAAGAAAAAAGAATTGTTGTAAGGATGTGTTGGTGGTAGGACGAGTCCTGAACGTCTATGCTCTGAAGTTACAACTTGTGCTATAAATATCATTCCATTGTATTGACAATGCGATGTTTCGAAGTTTCATTGGGACGCAAGGTGTTAATCACAATCACGCAAACAGTTTATTTAAGGTGATCCAAGAAACGTTACAGGGATTTGTGAATTGTGTAAATTGTTTGTCGTCGGCCGGCGCGGGCGTGTGTCTCTTAACCTACATCTGCTCCGTCGTACCAACGAAAATCCTTGAAGGTGCGATTTTTGTTTTGATTAAAGATTCACACTAACACGACAATGCATCACTATTAAAGCTATTAACAAATTGCTAATCGTATCTAAAACATCCTCGAGTATTTTAAACAGTAGCAAATATTTTGACAAGGTATATACAGCGTGTAACGGAAAGGGTATATACATATCGAGTGCACGGCTTCTTTGGATGATATCAGACTATACGGCAAGGGTTTTTAAATTCTATGTCTTCATGTTAGGAACATATGAGAATTTCCAATACATGAAACCAAGAAACCAAACATTTCAAATTGAAACGGACACATCACTAGCACCAAGTCAGCTGGTCAGTGTCAGTGAACTATTCATAAGTAAAAACAAACCTCTTTTCCAGCTTGCTCCTGGTATTTTTGGATAATTGGGTTCTGGATGTTTATTTTTGCTTTGCAAAATAATATTACCGACTTTTACAAAAACTATGATTATGTTTGTGACCAAGCTAAAATACAAATATTCATTTGCAAATTTAAAATGTTTTAACTTGGGTAAAGGTAATTAGGTTTCCCAGTCCGTACCCCTGTACGGACTGGGAAACCTAATTACCTACCTACGTAAAACAATCTTATAACAAACATAACGGAGTAGGTATGTAATGTGTAAAAGAGTAAACGAAACAATTATCTACATAGTAATTCTCTACTACAAAATTTGGGAACAACATAGTAACTACCTAATAACATTATTCCTGTAAATTAGGTACCTTACGTAATATTTTTTTAAGTTAATTGCCATACCTACATACTGTCCCAGATATTAATTGCCCAGGTTAATACTGCGAATGTTTGTACATTAGATTGGAACTTAGAAGTTTAGAACAGAAAAAGGGTTTTGTAACATAATATTCAAATCAAAATGAACCCTAAATAACTTTCCTACGCAACTTATGTGTGTCCTGGTACATTAATAATGCTAAAGGGTTCTGTTTTCAGTTAAACTAGATTTTAAAAAATCTAGTACCTATTGTATGTAAGAAAGTATACCTAGCTCACGACTTTTGATGGACGTGCAAATGTAGGTGCCTGATAATTATGTACATAGTAATTTTCTCACAACATTTGTTTACGTCATAGTAGGTATTAACAAAAATATTCCTGTGAATTTCTTTTAACGTTATCCTTTTTGACGTGATAAGGTTTTATAATCGATGAACGCTGGCTGCACACACGAAAAAGTGTCACGTTCCGCCTGAGCCGAGCGTGCAAGCGAGAGCGCGGAACAAGCGATAGAGAGACAAGCTAAGCGTTCGGCATGTGACGTTATCACGTAAAATTATCATCCGTAAACCGACTTTACAGAAAACCAACTTTTTTATTATGAATTTTTGATTACCATAGTACATACCTACCTACTTGAAATTAAAAGCTAAAGACTGCGAAATTGGAAATGTTAGGTATTTAATATTTAATACTAATTAAGAGAAAAAAGATTTTGTTGCATACTTTATTTCAAAATGAACCCTAAATAACTTTCCTCTATGCAACTTATGTGTCTCCTGGTACAAATTAAATGCCAGTGGGTTCCGCTTTTAATTTAAATATTATTTTAGTACCTAGGTTTTTGGCAAAATTACTAACACGTACACCGCTAAGTAACAACTAACAACACTACAATGAAACATTTACATTTTTGTTTTCAGTCTTTATTTATGTTTAATCACAATAAAAATTAAACCGTAAAAATGAATTTACAGTACGCACAATCTAACTTTTGGCCGGAGTGAAGTTATCACAAAATCATCGGCATCGTAGTAATCACTTGGTGTCAGTTGGAGGCGGGAGGTAGGTAGGATACATGCGCAGTACCGAACTTCACTCAGGCCAAAATGTGAAAATACTGTTGTAACTATGGAAATAATTGCTAAAACTAGTTAAAAAAGTACCAGGACCTCATGAGTAACGTGAGTTGTTCGGACAGCGTTTGCGCACAATAATAACTGAACCCTAAACTAGTCAAAGTTACACACACAATGATATTTAGAGTAAATACACCAGTTGCAGGTTACGGTCCCAAAAATATTTATTATTATTATCTTTTAATTTTGATCTCCGGTAACCTAGTTCAATAAATAAATTGAAACAATACTCAACTTATTCATCGCAATCTTGGTTCTTAATCAATACTTACAAATTAATTCTATGGATTTATGTAGGTATGTAGAGTAGGTCCACACACCACAGTCCACAAGTGATCTTATCGGTTTACTTTGCCAACTCAGCTCTTGGGTTCAGATTCTGACGTACCTACGTATTACGTAATTAACTAGTACCTACCTACTACCTTGGCGATGTAAGTACCTAGGTATTAAATTGATCGGAGTTTTCAGGTTGAATTGAATTTATTCACTGATAACTATTGTACATGTTTCTTGAAATTTTTATTAGGTAGTCAATTAATTATAACAATAAAATACTATTTTATTTCAAATTATTGTTAATAATTTTAAAATAGTATTTTACAATAGTTGGGCTATCTACAATGCTAGGTACCCTATTACTAGGATAGTAGAAAAGTAGAAGTTTTATTTTTCCGTACCGTTCGGCGGTCGCGTCATCGTCAGTCGTAAACTATCACTTGTGACGTGTGCTTCAGTCGCTCTCCATCTGTATCAGTGTGTTTGTGTTTTCGTGATTGTTAAAAATGTCGTTAAGTAATAGCGAATATTATGAGATGATGTTGTGTGTCGGAGCAGAACATGGTAATCTGCGAGCTGCTCGAGAGCTGTATCGTCAGCGATTTATCCAGGGCAGACCAGATGCTGAGCGTCGGCAGCCGCCTTCGTTGTCCTGCTTCAGTCGGATGGTACATCGTCTGCACCAAACTGGTTCCTTCTACGCATCTGCTTCGGAGGGTCGCCCGAGCATAAGCGATCCAGGATTTGAGGAAGCTGTACTGGAGCATTTCCAAACTAATCCACGCACTAGCACACGTCGAGCTGCATTAGCGCTGGGTGCCTCAAACCATATGCAAGTATGGCGAGTGCTGAACAATGACGGCCAGCACCCATACCACTTCCGTCGCACCCAGGAGCTGACACCAGCAGACTTTTTGCCTCGGGTGACTTTTTGCGAGTGGTACCTGAGCCAGATAGAAGCTTCACCAGATTTTAGTTCCAAAGTGCTATGGACCGATGAAGCATCATTCACGAGAGCAGGCATAAGTAATATCCATAATGAACATGTTTGGTCGCACACGAATCCGCATGCTTCGACAGAGTCGTCCTTTCAACACCAATGGCGACTGAACGTGTGGGCTGGTATCATCGGAGATGTCGTCGTAGGACCAGTTTTCTTGCCGCAAAGTTTAAACGGCCAAAATTACTTAAACTTCTTAAGGAATGAATTAGACGATGTCCTCTTAGTGCTACCGGTGTCAAGTTACGTAAATCTTGTTATGGATAATAATATGACTTTCCAACACGACGGTGCACCGGCGCACTATGCACGTGACGTACGCCATTATTTGGACGCTCCACTGTGGTAAAGCCCCATACAAAGCCGTCTCAAAACCGTTTTACGTGAAAGTCGTTGTAATGGAATAAAATTAATAAATTAATATAGTCTAATAAGTAAGCTTTATTTTCGCAATTTTTTAGTTTTTTTAAATTTAATCATAATGTATATAAATAGGCATCAAAGCTAACTCATGTTCAATGAGGTAATTTAAACGCAATACGTTACTATAATTCAAAGCCACATTACTCAAAAGTTTTAGATCTAAATATACAAGTATTATACAGTTTTGGAATGCTTATAATGTCATCATAACGTTTAGTAAATAATATTATATACATTAGTTAATCAAATAAAATTAACCAATATAGTTTAAGATGGTATATTTTTTGTGTATAATTTAGTTTTAACGAGACTTTTTCCCTTTACCGCTGCTTGCCGCTGTCGAGATATTTGTTCTATTAAGATCTTTATACATTAGTATATACAAGGAGAAAATAAAAATTTGCGCATACTTGCGCTTTTTCTGACACGGGATCAAAACATATCGCGAGATAAAATTATATTTTTTTTTCATTTTCGTTTTATTTCTCATAAAATTATTTTTTATCTATTAAGTTCAAATTGATAAAAAGTTAATTACAGTGATGAGTATTATTAATGGTTTTTTGTGGTTTTGATACAGTTTTGACCACCTTACTTGATGAAATATGGCCAATTATCTATTAAGGTCGAATTAAAAACAGGTTGGTTATGGGAAGAGTGCAAATTATCAGTTTCTTATCTTTTTGCACATTGCACTATTTCATTGGTCAATAAAAGGAAGGCGAACCCTGAAACATTCACAGTTGTTGGTCAGATATTCAGTTGCCCTAAAAAGCAGTTATTGCTTATTTTAAAATATTCGCAGAAGTTGACTGATTTGAAAAATGGGTGAATTTGTTTGTAGTAAACGAGAGTTGTGCAATTTGTTGATAAATGGGCATAATGTAGAAGACTACTTACAAGAAAATTTCAATTTGTCACCAGTTGATATGGCTACTGTGGTCTCCTACATTCAAATAAACTTATTACTATAGTACAGCCCAACTGTACGTAAATAGTTATAACGTATTATATGCCTTCCTCTGTGCATAAAATACTTATTTACGGCGAAAAAATCATTGAGTACTATGCTATTTTACCTATCGGACAATTGTGCGAAGACGCGCAAGAATCCCGAAATAAGGATTACAAAAAATTTTTACTTCATCATTCTAGAAAGTGTTCAAGAGCGGCTACCAATGAAGACGTGTTCCATACCTTATTGTAGACTTCTGATCCATATAATTATATCAAGTTTGAGAAATATCTCAGAAACAATATCGAAAGAACTTTTAGATGAAGCCAAGGCCCTTCTTGTTGTCAATGAAAATCTGTAGGAGCTTGCTAAATTGTATAAATATTTTGTTTTCTCGTTTGGTACTATGTATATTCCGTTTTATGTAAATTAAACAAACATATATTGTATTTTTTTCATAAAAAATGCATGTATTTTTTTAAGTTTAATTTTAAAATTAATTAATATACAGAATTTTTATAATCAAAATTATTTCCATTAAACTTTATAGGTACATCCAAGTATATTTGCGCAAAATTACAGCTCATTTAGTTTTGAAACAACTGAGATACAGAGTTTTGAGACGAAACATACGCGATTTTCCCACTGTGCGCTCGCTTCTCCCAGTGGATCGGGCGCGGTAGCAGGAGCGTGGCTTGGCCACCGCGATCCCCAGACTTAACGCCGCTAGATTTTTTTTTGTAGGGCTACATAAAAAACGTAGTGTACGCAGTGCAGTGTGATACAGTGCAAGAAATGAAGTTGCGGATCAAGGCCGCCTTCAGGACAGTAACACCAGACATGCTGCGCAATGTTCAGGTGTCCATGAACAAGCGAGCGGCCTTGTGCATACAATACCAAGGTCACCACATCGAACCCCATCTTTAAACATGTGAGTTAATGTACTTAATTAAGCATGGCTCTTAGATTTTACTGTTTACTCGGTAATTAATAAGGGATAACAATAGCTAAGTAGCTACCTACCTAAACCTTGTTCTGAATTTTAACGTAAGTTTTTTACATCACAAACATCAGTCATTCTGGATCGATATTATCGTGTAAACCGTGATTAAGTAAATAAATAATTAATAAAGTATGTGTAATGTTAACTAATGTACTACCTAATGTGTGAATGCGCACACGCGCTTGCCGCCATTGTCGGCTCGTTTGATCCCGTCAGTTCGCGCCGACAAAGGGCGACCGCGGCGACAGGCTACCTAAACCGTGTACTAGGCGCACAGATAGCAGAGAGATGTATCTTAATATTAGCAAGTGACGTGAAATGCTAATGACCGTCGTAGTGCGGTGACACGTTTGTTATGATTTGAATTTAATAAACTTAGGAAACCAAAAATTTGGTGTGAATTATTTGAGTAATTTATTTTGAGCTGAAACTATGCATATAGATTCTATACCAGATGTACTCTTCACCCCTTTCGGATAGATATACCCTTTCCGTTACACGCTGTATAGATAGGCTTCTCGTAATGGAATCAATCTTGATCTTAGATCATTTCTGCGCGTACGTTCAGGCGATGAAGTGATTAAAGCGAACAGAAAACAAAATAACAAAAAGTAAAGTGTAGTATATTCAAGTAGTTTTAACTAGAATATTGTTGTGATAAATTGATTATTATCTGAGTTTTATAAATTAACATTAGATTTCAGTCTATTTAGAAACATCCTCACATATCGTAACATTTCATTAAGGAGAACGGTGAGGCCGTGTTTTTGGAAGAAATTTTGTGACAGGTATATGTAGGTAGAAAGCTAGTTTTCTCGTGCAATCATATCATACACATGGTGATTGCTTCACCAACCTATTTTATAAAAGTGTATTTTGCCGGTGTTTTCTTCACGAATATTCATTATAAGTAGAGTTTTCATTTTAATATGCGCTTTGGGAAGCACAAGCAATGCTGACCTTAAAAGTAAGTTGAAGGTTGATTGCCCTTCCGAACAAAACTCGGCAATGCTATTGGTAGCAACAATTGTAATAGTATGTTCATAGTTTATTTATTTAAAATAGGTACGCCAACAGCAAATATATTGCACGTTAAATATTAAAAGTTAACAGGTATGGGTTTTTATATATATACCAATTACAGATGTACATGACATTCACAGAAAACAAAGCAACCTTCTTAAATTAGTAGTATTATTAGTTGTAGTAACTTCTTCGGATGAACTTTTTCACGAAGAATTACTACACTACGAAAACTACAACTAAATTGAAGTATATAATTAGTGTATTACGTTCTTTTTAATGTTTCGTATGTCCTTCTAACATTATCTCCGTATAGATCGGAGCCCATTTTCTAAGAGGATGTATCACTAGGGCGGGTCACGAGCTTACAACTGACATGACGTCACCCCACGAATCTCAAAACTACGAAGTTTTAATTACTGGTTATAATAACCAAAAAGGTCAGACGAAATAAAAAGTAAAAATATCCTTAATGTTTGACGATGAACACTCGATGAACGAAAAAGTTGGGCAATTTTATTTCAAATAGGTATATCCTTTTCCCGCGTGTCTGTCAACTCACATGTCACCTTTTCGAACTCAGTTTCGCTTTCCATGTTGGCAATACCATTATCGGCCTAGCCTTTTCCCAACTATGTTGGGGTCGGCTTCCAATCTAACCGGATGCAGCTAAATACCAGTATTTTACATGGATCTGACCTCCACAACCCAGAAACTGGGCAATACGATACCCCTTAGTAAGACTGGTTGTCAGACTTTCGGGCTTCTGACGACCCGTAACGACTATCAAAGATCCACAAATAACAACCGGGACCAACGGCTTAACGTGCTTTCCGAGGCATGGAGGAGTCTCGATGTGTAAAGATGGTCACCCATCCACGGACCAACTCCGGCAAGACCCGTGCGGTTGTTATTATACACTTAGACACTAGCTCCTTAATGTTGACAATACAAAGTCCTAAAATTGCTTAACCTGTTTATTCCTCGATTGTACAGTATGTCTATAATTTATACATATGTGGACATCGTACGGTTATGTAATAGAAGGCAGCGGTAACCCACACCGCGCAATATGTCATTGTAATTGAATTTTCAATAAAACGTCTCTTGACTAGTTGCAGGGGTGTCGAAATATTTTTTTCTAAACAAATATTATATTTATAAATAATGACAAAAAAAAAGATTTTTGTATATTTGTTTGTTACGCTTTCACGGCTAAACCGATTTTGATGAAATTTGGTATGGGCATGGGGTCTCAACTCGAACAAATTATAATTAGTTCTGAAAAAAAAATCATAGATGGCAGCATAGGTAACAAATATGAAATTAACAATCACTAAAAAGCGATAAACGGCTGATTTTGGCGTAAGTATGATTAGTAAAAATCAAAACTTCTTGTTTAATGCTGATTTATCTATATAAACTCATAAATCATCTATTTTCAACAAAAATGATAAATGAAACATTTTGTTCAGAGCTCTTTGCAATAAATAGATGGCGTACTATTCAATTTGTCATCACATCTATCGCTATTATTTTACGTTTAGTAGTAAATCAAACAATTTTTGAAGTGAAAATATCTTTAGGTGCGTTGGGTATTTTTGAGATGGGAAAAACAATTGAACTCGCGACACCGTTACCGACATCTCATTTTAGTAACCGCGATTGTGCTCTTTATTAATATTATGTTAGGGATCAATGTTCTATGCAAGTATTTGTACAAAGGTTTTGGAAGTATTTTTTTTTTGTAAACGCGATTGCGATCTTTATTTAGATAACGTTACGGACCAATATTCAATACAAGTATTTTTCTTCCACCAAGATCTTGTTCAAGTTTTCGCTTCTGTCGGCACTTCTGGAGCGCCACTGTTTTTTTTTTTTTATAATCTATTACCTACTTTACGTAGAAATATAATATCTGAAAGAAATCTATACATGTTTTTGGCAAGTACCTACCTACTTATATTTTTATCATTTTACTGATACCTTTCTATAAAAAACCGGTCAAGTGCGAGTCGGACTCGCGCACGAAGGGTTCCGCACCATTATCTATAAAAACGGCAAAAAAATCAAGTTTGTTGTAGGGGAGCCCCCTTAAATATTTATTTTATTCTGTTTTTTAGTATTTGTTGAAAAGATTGTAAAAACTATGTTTACTTTGTTTAAATTCAATCTCTTTTTATTGTATGTAATTGCATATCACGTGTGCACTGTGAACATGTACATTCTATAACGCTACCAAATACTGGATACGTCTTTCATCGACTTGAATATGCCCTGGCGGCTGAGAGTATGTCATGCTCACTCAAATGTCTCGCTGATGGTGGCTTGTGTTGCATCATTAAGGGGACGATAACTGACTTTTCATGATTTTATACTGAAGATGACGTCTAAACGAGTAGTGTTAGTGATTTGGGAAAAATATATGTTGAATTAGAGCATTTTTTTAATATTTTAATATAGGCATATTTTTGATTATATTTATATTACATAGTGAAATTAATTTGTAAAGTTATGTCTAACGCGTATTAAAAACCGAGAATGACGCAAAAACTATCAAGCGTATTTTTCTGAAAACTTCACCATTTTAAAGATAATTAAATTTTTAATCGTTTAGTATACGCGTTTTATTAAAATACCTTTAAATTTAGGTGTAATAAATTAATAATGCGGCTAATTTGGGACAGCGCTCCTTGATGGGCGAGTCCTATTACTGGCTGGACGTATGACGCGTTGCGTGAGCTCAGTACAAAACACGCAAGCTAACCATTCAAGGTCACTGTCATATATCTGCGTCTTAAGTTCCCTTCAAAATGGTTGAGCTAAATGGTGCTGATTAGTGATGCAACGAATACTACTTTTACGAATACGAATACGAATATCAAACCTACTATTCGGCGAATACGAATACGAATATCTCGCCATGGTCACAAAAGACTAATAGTCTAGTACTACATAGACGCAGCCATTACTAACGTTCGTCTAAGTTACTTAGGACTTACTATCCTACCTTTTGTTCATACAAAAGAAATACAGACAAATATAACTACTTTCTTGGTAATTTATCGAAGTGTTTCCATATGTCACTGATCTCGTTTACGAGAAGACATTTTCTATTCAACTTCAACTTCTTTCACTTTGCAGCAGCCTCAGAAAATAAAAATAAACATGTGTGCAATTCACACGTGGTAGAAGTGAAACCTTCAAAAATTTTGGCTTCAAGAAAACGAAAAAAAAAAAAACATGTATGACAGAATTGTTTCTCTTTAAAAGTTCTAAAAAAAAGTCCCCAACAGCATACATCACGCTTTTATCAGTAAAAGTAGAACTTTAAAACGTTAGGTAAAAGTACTGGGTCTTATAATCTTATATCACGCCCTTCCCCCTCATGCACATCATAAATGCGCGCGCAGTACTTGATCATTATTTTGCTGCGATGTTATTTTAAAACTGCGACATCTCCTAAGATATTCATTGAAATTTGAATTTTTGTTTTAAATTAAATACTTGTGATGAATAATGTATTTATTAGGATAAGGATTAATATCATGTTTATAAAAACACCTTCGCAAATAATGCATTATTTTAGAACAAATTTGGTTAGCATAAAAAAGGTTATAGTGAGCCAACCTTAAAAGATAGACATATGCTGTCGCGGACTTTTTTTTTAGAACTTTTAAAGGGAAACAATTCTGTCATACATGATTTTTGCGAAACTTTAACCGTTTACGCAGCGCACGCAGCGGAAGCTCTCAAAAGGAAAAATAAAACACCCCGATTTTGAAACATTCTTCATAGGTGCTCAGCTCCTATTAGTCTTAGCGTGATGATGTATAGCCTATAGCCTTCCTCAATAAATGGGCTATCTAACACTAAAATTTTTTTTTAAATCGGACCATTCGTTCCTGAGATTAGCGCGTTCAAGCAAACAAACAAATTCTTCAGCTTCAGAGAACCACAAACATAAGAATCACTGTATATTGCTTCCTATCTCATTTTCTCCCACGTTAAATCTTATGAATTTATGTTTGTCTCTTTTTACTGTCGCTTTTTCGTTTCATCGACTTTCAAATCACAACGATACTAAAGAAGTTTTCACTTCAATAAAACAATATTTTCTTGCTTGACTTGTGCTTTCGACTGACAAATGAAATGAAAGGAATGAATGAATCAATCAATCCATGTTTCGTATTGATAGAAAAACTCCCGGGCCGCGGCACTGTATAAACTATGGCCGGGGAGTCCCCCGTCGCGTCGTCGTCGTCGTCGTATTTTTACGTGCCGACGACGCGCGTTTTCCAAGTCTGCCAGTAATTAGATTTGCGTACAAACATATTAATTTTTAAATATTCGTATTAGTATTCGTATTAGTATTCGCCGAATACGAATATTCGGTAAATGTCTACTATTCGGCGAATACGAATATTCGTATTCGTATTCGTTGCATCACTAGTGCTGATCCATGCGTCATGTTCGTGAACGGGCGCTGTCAGTAGGGACTGGTCATCTCTTAGCTGCCACGGTTTATTTTAATTTTTGAATTGTTTTTGTTTTATACTTTTATTATGGACGCTTTTAACGTGCACGTCTTTCTACATTGTTCTCACATGTATAATTTCAACATGAATGATGTAACCAATATTTTGTAACAATATTTTTATTTAAAAGAGTGACCATAGAGTTTCTTGCCCGTTCTTCTCCATAGGTACCTACTACGATTAGGAATGGGCAACTAGCTTCATCTTTCTGACTGACCGACCCGTTGACAATTCAAAAGTACCTGTAATTGGTTTATTTGAAATAAATGCTTTGAGTTTGAGTTTATAGCGGCAACAGAAATACATCATCTGTGAAAACAACTGTCTTAATAGAGACACAGCCTGGTGACAGACAGACGGACAGCGGAGTCTTAGTAATACAGTCCCGATTTACCCTTTAGATACGGAACCCTAAAAAGGATTGCACGAAACGTTTTAAAAGTAGATAGGTAGCTAATGGTGCCGATTCTCTTGTACACCGAACTGAACTAACTAAACTATCACTAAAATTCCTTAAGTACTTTTTACTATGAGAATCTCAAAGCTATTCTGCAAAATAAATTCTCTTTTTAAAATAATTTTGACATATCTAAATCGAATTTGACAATCGCGACTCCACACGTGATACCTAACCACGTGAATCTTTTTAGAGCCGGAGGCGCGCAGGGGGGGCAACCTCGATGTGTTTTATATGAAATTTTTCACAATGCGTAGAAAAAAAAAACATGTGTGCAATTCACAAGTGGTAGAAGTGAAACCTTCAAAAATTAAAAAAAAAAATTTTGTACGCGCACGAACACGTATTAACACACGTACACACGGCTACACATCAAGCTATACATTTCCAGTATTAGCGGACCTCGCATTGTACGGAAATCCTATACAATGCGAGATCAGCATAAAATGGAAATGTATAGCTTGATGTGTAGCCGTGTGTACAACGCTGAGGCCCAAGCAAACTCCCACTATGCCTTGGTAAACACGAGTGGAGGGGGTACGAAGCAGAGCATAAAGAGAACCACGAACATAAGAACACACACAGACACACCCCCACATACACACAGACACACCCCCACACACACCCTCAGGCACACCCTCAGACACACACACACACACCCTCAGACACACCCCCACACACACCCTCAGACACACCCCCACACACAACCTCAGACACACCCCCACACACACCCCCACACACACCCTCAGACACCCCACACACAACCTCGGACACACCCCCACACAACCCCAGACACACCCCAACACACCCCCAGACACACCCCCACACACACCCTCAGACACAACCCCACACACACCCTCAGACACACCCCCACACACAACCCCAGACACCCCCACACACACCCTCAGACACACCCCACACACACACCCTCAGACACACCCCACACACACCCTCAGACACACCCCCACACACACCCTCAGACACACTCCCACACACCCTCAGACACACTCCCACACACCCCCAGACACACGCCAACACACACCCACACACACCCAGACACACACCCTCACACACACCCCCACACACACCCCCAGACACACCCCCACACACACCCTCAGACACAGCCCCACACACACCCTCAGACACCTCACACACACCCTCAGACACACCTCCACACAACCCCAGACACACCCCAACACACACCCCCACCCACACCCCCACACACCCCTAGACACACCCCCAGACACAACCCCACACACAGCCCAGACACACCCCCACACACAACCCCAGACACACCCCCACACACACCCTAAGACACACCCCCCTCAGATACACCCCCCCAAAATAAAAAAGTGTCGTTACAACTTTTGGTCTTAATTTTTTCCGTCTAGCCCCCTTTCACAACGCGCGATAAGGAACTTCGTTCCAAAACTTCGTTCCAAAACTTCGTTCCAAAACTTCGTTCCAAAACTTCGTTCCAAAACTTCGTTCCAAAACTTCGTTCCAAAACTTCGTTCCAAAACTTCGTTCCAAAAATCCTAGCAGTAGTATTTATAACGAAATTAAAAGGAAAACTATCTATCACAGCTAAGTAGGCTCTATAAATTAACGAGTAATAATCAACCAACTTTTTATTTCAACTACAAAGTTAAGTTTGTTCTTCGGATAAATTCATCCCAACTACGGAACCCTTCATTGTGCGTGGTTCGACATGCACTTGGCCGGTTTTTATTTAATGTTTCTAAAAACATTTAGCCGACGTTCACACGGACGTAATAAAATCGCGGCGGGATTTTATTACGCACTGGATTTTCAACTCTCGGTGTTAAGCCGAGCGTTGAGAATCTAACGCGTTGAGACGCACTCCCGTCCCAGCGCGTTGAAAAAACACTCTGTTGGATTTTCAACTCTCGGTGCTAAGCATAGCGTTGAAATTCCAGTGTGCGATAAATGTCGCCGCTATTTTATTACGTCCGTGCGTACATCGGCTTACTGTCAAAATGAGTTCGGACGAAGAAAGCGTGATTTCAGTTTTAGCAATAGTAGTTTTGGTAACGAGGAGAAGAAAATCTAGATTTAAGAAAGCATTGAAATGCTAAAAAACACTTAAAGAGACATTCGCTGCAGCGTGAAAATTGCTAGTTCACTCACACAAATGAAACTATTCCGCCGACTCGACATTTTTTTTTGTTGTTGTATTGTTATTACACTTGTCCTTGAACGCACTGTGCGATGTGCGATGTAGATAATCTTAAGTATCTAAGTCGACTCCTAGATGGCGTTGTAAAAGTCGCTTATGCTGCCATCTGTTAATAAAATGGAGAGAAAAAAAACAGCCAGTTCAATAGCCAGACTTAGGGAGGTTCATTTCTTTGTATGGGATTGGGTATCTGTACGTAGTATTATATTATCTGTGGTATGGGGATACTTTGAACCTTGAAGAAAGACATAGGTTACTTTTGATCGACATAGCACGCAAACAAAGCCGCGGGCGGAAGCTAGTCTTCTATAATTTGGTTCTGAAAATTTTTCTTTTTATATTCATGTTTGTACTTAGAGGTATGAAGTTTTTACAATCTACACACAGTTTTAGCAGCACTTCCTAATATCAATACGAAAGTTTTGGTGATGAAGCAAGTCTCTAATAAATAGTAGGGGGAGCTGTATAACATAATACGGAACATTATTTTCAGTATAGTGCAAATCTGAAACCAGACAAACTGTGCAGTTTCAACATCCATTTTAAAGAAAAAAAAAACAAAATTATGTGTCAAACGCGCAGAAAATTTGCACTATAATTTATTCCCTAACATCGCAAGTGCCAACCCTGCACCTAAAGTTATCCAGTTAGGATTCGTATTGTTCGACCTCGCAGAGTACACAAACGTACAAACAAACCATGCTTAGATTTCGTCTATGGTTGAAAAAAAGGTTATTTATGACTCTTATGCGGAATTGACGGTCAAAACCATAACAAAATAATTTTTAAAAGGTCATTAGAATAATTGTAAATGCGTGTTGTTAATGATCCGAACAAAATTATATCGGTACCGTAACATCAATGTGCAAAAAATAAAAATTAATCATAATAATCATATCACATGTCTGTAGTTCAAAATGAGGTTTTCAATTCAATTCAACGATATACCTTTTATCAGCTATCCATTTATCAGCACTGCTTGACATGCAAATTGTTGGTTATAGTCTGTTGCAGGACAAGGACGGTGCTGTCTTAGGTCGTGAAGTAAAGTCCTGGTCAGTTTTTATTGAGATAGGCTCCGCTTGTATAAAAAACAGACAGTTCATTACAGTGTATTTTCTGTATACATGCCTACGAATTGTCCAGATAACTTACCAACTTTTACAGACGTATTAAGTGAGATTAGTGCTACCATAGCAAGTTATGATATAGATAATGTTTTTATATTGGGTGATTTCAACGCTCACCCCCAAGAGTTGTTCTATAATGAATTAATGAACTTTTGTTCTGACCAATCCTGGGTTTGTGCTGATGTAAGGAAACGGGGGGCTGATAGTGGTACCTACACTTTTATAAGTGATGTACACGGAAGCAGGAGATGGTTGGATCACAGTGTGGTATCAGTATCAGCTTGGCATACAATTGTAAATGTGGATGTATCGGAGGATGTTTACGTTTCAGATCATCTACCGATACATCTGGATTGCGATTTGGAAGTTGTGCGGCCTAAACTGATGACTGGGGGTGCTGGCCGCAATTCTGTCTGCTGGGGTGAAAGAACTAAGTCAGAAACGCAAAGTTATCATAATTTATGTGACAGTAAACTGCGAGACGTTGATTTCCCCCATGAGTTTGAAAGGTGCAGCGTTGGATCATGTGGTTTGGCTGAACACAGAGTTATTCTGGACAATTTGTACGGACAGATTGTAGAAATCCTGTGTGCGGCGGCTAGGCAATCTAGAGGAACATCTGGGGGGGGGGCGAGGCGAGGTAAACGAGTATGTGGGTGGAATGAGAATGTGAGAGACGCCCACCGCGAGGCCAGGTGTAGCTTTCAGACCTGGATACTGAACAATCGTCCTTCGTCGGGCCCGGTGTATGATGAAATGTATGAGACGCGAAAAGTGTTTAAAAGTCGACTAAAATTTTGTCAAAACAATGCTGAGCAAATTGTAATGGATAGGCTAGCAGAACAGCGAGCAAGTAAAAATTTTGGTAAATTTTGGAAGTGCACTGGTAATTTGGATGCGAAACCTGGCCTCTCTGCGTGTGTGGAAGGGATAAGTGATAAGACGGGAATTGCTAATGTGTTCAAGGACCATTTTAAAGTTCAGTCCCCTCGCGGTCCCTCGGCCTTGGTGAATGATTGTGAGCCCATCCGTCCTGGCGCGAAACCTCTGATACGTTTTTCAACCAAGCAAGTATATGCAACCATTAACAACATGAAACGAGGCAAATCCCCAGGACATGATGGTCTCAGCGTTGAGCACCTGAGGCACGCAGGTGTCCATTTACCGCGAGTCTTGTCTATGTTCTTCACAATGTGTATTAGTCATGCATACCTACCTGATGATCTAATGAAGACCACCGTAGTTCCCATTGTGAAGAACAGGACAGGCGACATCTCGGACAGAGGTAACTATCGTCCCATTTCTCTTGCGACTATAATAGCCAAGGTGTTGGACGGTCTGCTTGATTCTTGCTTAAGTAATTATATACATCTTCATGATGCACAGTTCGGGTTTCGCCCCGGACTATCAACTGAAAGTGCTATTTTAAGTCTCAAGCATACCGTTCAATATTATAAAGATCGCGGTACGCCGGTGTACGCCTGTTTCCTTGATCTCTCCAAGGCGTACGATCTTGTCTCATACGATGTGCTCTGGAGAAAGATGGGAGACAGGGGTATACCCGCGGAAATATGTGGGCTATTCCAGTACTGGTATGGTAACCAAGTCAATCAGGTGAAATGGGATGATACAGTCTCTGAGCCGTATAGGTTGGAGTGCGGAGTGAGACAGGGTGGTCTGACGTCTCCCAGGCTCTTCAACCTCTACGTGGATGACCTGATAGTCGCACTCAGCAGCATGCGTGTCGGATGCAGTGTTGATGGGGTTAGAATTAACAACATCAGCTATGCAGATGACATGGTGCTGCTGGGTCCGTCGGCGGGAGCAATCAGTCAGATGCTTAAAACATGTGAGACCTACGCTGCCGCACATGGATTAAAATATAATGTAAATAAATGTGAATACATGGTCTTTGAGGTCAGCGGCAAACGCCGTGGAGAAGGACCCGAGTTGCTTTTGAACGGGTCACCAATTAATAGGGTGTCAACTTTTAAATACCTAGGGCATTGTCTTGCCGCTGACCTCAAGGACGATGTGGACATTGAGAGGGAGCGCAGGGCTCTAGCGGTCCGGAGCAATATGTTGTCCCGTAGATTTGCGCGGTGTACACACCAAGTGAAAATAACACTTTTCAAGGCTTATTGCCAAAGTTTGTACACGGGCAATCTATGGGTCAATTATACTAAGAGATCGCTGGATACCCTGCGAGTCCAGTATAACAATGCTTTCAGGATGTTGTTGAGGCTGCCTCGTTACTGTAGCGCGTCAGAAATGTTTGCGCAAGCCCGCACCGACGGCTTTTATGCAATTATACGCAAAAAAACGGCGTCGCTACTGAGGAGAGTGAGGGACAGTCGAAACAGCATCCTGAAAACTGTAGCCGAGAGCTTCGGCTCTCCGATTGTCCAGCAGTTTGTGCGGAGGTTGATTTTTACTAACACTAGGCAATAAGTTATTTTTTGTATGTTACTAACACTATATGGATATTTTGTGTCTGAATTAAAACAATTTGAATTTGAATTTGAATTACGTTATTTACGTTGTTGAACAGACGAATTTTTAAAAACTAAGAAGCAATGGATGTCAAAATCAAAGGCATTGCGATTGATTACAATTTTATGTGTGTGTCAATTACCCCGCAGATAACCTGAGATTAACCATATTTAAACATTTAAAATGATTATTAAGGATTAAAGCATCCTTCTTTGTCATTATACGATCTATAATTATAGGACGTCTACTTCGAAAATTGTTTCGACATCACGCGGAAACCTCTGTTTTTGTCACTGCAGTAGATACATATACTAGTATTGTAGTAGGTAAGAAACCGGTTGTTATGCATGTCATAGGTACACATGTCACGTTTGCCTATTAGCGGTTACTTACATAACTGTGTGTATTATTAATACATATGTTTACTTCCGTACCTGTAAATGTAAGATGCAATTGTTTTTAAGTAAACAGCTAGAAACTGGAGATATTTATTTGAAAATAAAATGATAAGCCTTCCTGCGAAAATTTGCTACGGTTATGAAAATCCAGTTTTACGGAAACGACTCCTAAACTTTCCTGGAATAATGTTATCTGTACCTTTTCGTCGCAGACGCAGGTACTACTTACTACTTACGGTGCGAAGACGTACTATAAAAAGATAACAATTTGTGTTAACAACATATATTTATGCGACTGGTGAGAAATTCTATAAATTACTCGTTGTCATCAATATGCTGATTACATCTGATTTATCTACAATTAATTTTCCCATGCAAATCGCTAAGTTAAGCGGCTCAATTATTTTAATTTAATATTAGTGGTAAAATGGCTTCTGAACAAAATTATTTTAACTTCAAACAAGCATTTCACTAAAATTGAGAATTTATTACTTACAATAATAGTACATTTCATATTACTGGAAAACTGTAGAAAAAAGAGTGCTAAAGTTTTTAATATTGCATGTACAAACACATTGCACAAACATAATCCAGAAGGTTTTACACAAGTTCATTCTGAGAGATCTAATTCCAAGGTCTAACGCCAAGGCCAACACTAGCTTCCAAGTTATAAGTTTAACTTAGAGTCGGAAAAGTGTTTTCCCGCACAACCGGACGAAAATATACTGCTGTGGAAATTAATAAACCCCACTTTTTTCCCTACTCTTAGAAGCGGTGAGAATTGAGTGAATTGAAGGCAAGTTTTATCGACGTTCTTATTTTAGTTCATTTTAATCAAATAACGTTCAAGTAAGAAAGGATAATTTCCGTGTTGCCTAAACAACAAAATCTAATATGAAGATAAGTGAATCTTCATATTGGTGTATTTGGAAACTTATCGTATGATTATTTTCCCGAATAAAGTATATAGGCAGGTACTTTTCTCGTAGTGTTTAATTATTTTTGAAATTAAAGAGGTGTGAAACTATATTCTTGTATAGAGCCAATTTTGGCTTGTTTATGGTAAACACAAACAAATATGGCACTCTATTTTGATATAAATATTTTTTTGTAAATTACGACGCTTGAACAAAAGTCAAGGATTTCATTACGACTCTATTTCTATCGTGTGAAATATTCTAACAATTGATAATTTACAGAATGTACCTATGTTAATGTATTTGTTTATTAGAATTTAATGGCACCTAATTTTTAAGGACCTACACATTAACTTAGGTCTAAAACACAATAATAATCAGCCGCCTTAAGGCAAAAATTACAAATCGGTTAATTAGGGGAGTCAATTCCAATTCAAATCATATGTACGAGTACATAATTAGCTTATCTAATTGGTAGTATCTACTTAAACCTACATACATGCTAGTTTTGTGGCTACTAAATATGAGTTTGACATTCTAAATGCCGCGTAAGGGTGAGCACTGATCCCTCTTTGAGGAGTGGCTAGAGAGGCGCCACGGCAGCGCCCTCACGAACCTAAGCGCCGCAGGAGGAGACGCCCTGGGCGTCGGGAATCGCGAGCCAATTTCCGGCCACCGTAGGCGCGGGCTTGCGGACGGTAAGCAATGGGTAGCTCGCCGTCCGATAAGGGCCAGGCCCGGGTCGACGGCCGTTGTGTTCCACGCGCGCGCCTCAAAGAGATGTCAACAGAATTGACGGGGTCCGCTAGGGCCGATGCCTGCCGGGGTTGCGAATAAAACCGAAAGGGAAATCGTGGCCCCCAGCAACATGGCAACTGAAGGAACACGGGTGGGTTTTAGTCAGTAAGAGTCTGACACGCCCTTCCGCTCCGCCTAGAGCAGGAGAAGTTATTTGATAATATCCCAATAAAAAAAAAGGGTGAGCACTGATGACGCATTTTTAATTTATTTAAAATAATTATTTATGCAACTGTTGTATATTATGGGGTATTAAAACACGAACTTGTGGATTTATCACACGAGGCGAAGCAGAGTGTGATAATAGTATCACATGAGTATTTTAATACCTAATTACATATGTACAGTTGCATACAAGACTTTATCTACACCCATGATATGAATCCTCTATAAAAGTTTCTGAAACCATAGGGTATTGTACAATATTGTTTGCTCGACTTTTCTGGTAATAATTGGTTAGAAATGTCCTTTGCTGGATAAGAAATATCTTGTGATGCGATCAAAGCTTGTATCACTTATTTTTGTAAACAACAAAGTAATAAATTTTTGCAATACTAATATCGAACAAATGGCGGGATACGACGTGAATTCGAATAACCTGTAACTTTTTTTATTTCTTTATTACGGCGCTGTGGTAGTGAAACGCGCGTGCACGACAATGTTCTTTTTTAAAATTCGAGTTGTATAATGAAATTTAGTACAACATTATAACATTCGTTTGGATGATATTATGGTTACTATGACACTGGCTGTTTTAATGTTGGCAATAAGCTTACTGTTTCAGAAACTTCTATAGAGGATTTATAGCATGGGTGTAGATAAAAGAATAATTAACCTTAAGACGCAGATATATGACAGTGACCTTGAATGGTTAGCTTGCGTGTTCTGTACTGAGCTCACGCAACGCGTCGTACGTCCAGCCAGTAATAGGACTCACCCATCAAGGAGCGCTGTCCCAAATTATACGCATTTTTAATTTATTGCACGTAAAACAAAAAGTATTTTAATAAAGCAAGTATACTAAAAGATTAATAATTTAATTATCTTTAAAATGGTGAAGTTTTCAGAAAAATACGCTTGATAGATTTTGCGTCATTCTCAGTTTTTTATCCGCGTTAGACATAACTTTACAAATTAATTTTACTATCTAATATAAACATAATCAAAAATATGCCTATATTAAAATATTAGGAAAATGCTCTAATTAAACATATATTTTTTCGAAATCACTAACACTACTCGTTTAGACGTCATCTTCAGTATAAAATCATTAAAAGTCGGTTATCGTCCCCTTAAGGAGTCGGTTTAAAATGTACCCAGCACCGGCTAATGATTAGTATCTCAGATTGCAGAGTACTACTTTCTGCCCGAGACTTTGTCCGCGTGTTTTAAAATAAAACGTATCCTAAAGCAAGAGACTTAGGATTGTTAAGCTAGCGTGGCTTTCTATCAGTGAAAGAACTTTTGAAATTGGACACAACAACCCTACATACAAACTTTACTTCTTTATAATATTAGTATAGAAGAAGTATTATATTCATAATATACTATCACTATCGCTCTATCGGGTGGCTAACGTGTTTTGTTTGCCCAGAGAAGTTTCGTAGGCGTTCATCACAAAAATAATTTTATGTTAACTGTATATTCGCAAACAAGCGTATCACTAAACAGCGACAGCAACAGCTACAGCGATGCGAATGGTTTAGAAAATTACTATTATTTTTATTCTAACATTTGACATACAAAACGATTGCGCTGGGCTTGGGTTTTTTTTCTATGGAACCTGAATAGTATCCATTGTTTTTTTTTTTAATGACGAATTAAATGTTTGCGGAAAACTAAACAAGAATAAGTATGTAGTGATGTACTTATTTAACAGAGAAGTTATTGCATTTACGCAACTGCCTTTTGCTTTACGGTTTTCATAAATTGCGATACTATACAAATATTTTAAAAGGACCCACAACCGCCATCAGTGCGCGTCTTTACTCCGGTCCGCATCGTTAAATAATCGAAATATCAACTAAAGCTTCTTTGCCTTGGCATTACGTCCGCGCGTTCATTACGATGGGAATGTAAACAGCTAATATTTTTGTTACTGAACTTTATCGACAATAATTAAATAACCTTGGTTATGTCAAAAACTCCAATACATAAAAACACAATACCCAATTAAATGAAGATTAAACGCAATAGACAAACAAAAACTTTGAATAGTCTTCGACTCCAAGGACCACGTTTAGTTTTTTAGAAACGTATCGGTTATTAATAATTATAATCATCTACGAATATTAACTATCTGCGTTATATTGTAATATCATTTGATCTAGTCTAGGCAACAAACTGTCTACAAAACGAATAGTAGATTTAGAGAGCTATCGCCAGATTTTTATGATAACTTTCATTAGGGTCATTAATGTTTATACAAGCTCCCATAATCCATTACTTCGCTTTGAAAAAGTTATAGAAAACACCGAAACGATTAACTTTATCAAATGTATTAGTGGACACACGATGCTGCATGTCATCTTTAATTATTAATATTTGGATGACCTGGTTTTTTTTGGTAGTTTTCTAAAAATGGAACCTAGCTAGATCGATTTATCGCCCCCGAAACCCCCTGCATACTAAATTTCATGAAAATCGTTGGAGCCGTTTCCGAGATTCAGATTATATATTTATATACATATATAGGTACAAGAATTGCTCGTTTACAGGTATTAGATTAAGCCTTCGCTAATGAGTATAAAGGGACAGAAAGTAGATAAAAATAATTGTCCGATAAAATTGTTTAAGGTTCGATGTGACACATCAAAGAGGAATAAATTATAAAATTTTAGACATTCGTCAAGTAAACATTTAACCTCAGAACTTACCAGCACTAAAAGATTAGGTGGCTAAGGTTTAGTAAGCGTTTTGCGAGGACAGAGCAGTTACGTATTGTATAAGTTAATAGCACAGTTTTACATTTTCCCAAAACGTTGACATTAATAGTACCTACTTGCAAACGCGTCACTGCTGGTGTGCGTCAATGTTGAAAAGCTTTTCTACCTCCAGTCTACTCGGATATTTTTTTCTTAGAACATAAAAAGATGTTCTTTTTTCTAAGGAATGACCTATCTTTTAAAACAACAACCAGGTAGCTACTACAATTTATAACTTATGAATAAAATTGCAGTAAGACACGGCAAAAAACCGGCCAAGTGCGTGTCAAACCACGCAAAATGAAGGGTTCCGTAGTTGGGATGAATTTATCCCAAAAACAAACTTAACTTTGTAGTTGAAAAATATGTTCTCCCATACGAAATGTATGGGAAAACATGTTTTTGCAACTGCAAAATTAAGTTGGTCAATTATTACTCGTTAACCTGTAAAGCCTACTTAGCTGTGATAGTTTTTCTTTTAATTTCGTTATATAAACTAATGTTGTGATTTTTTTCACACACCTAAAACCAACCATTTAGCCGGCAGGGGGGGAGGACACTTGACTCTAACAAAAATTAGCACTTTAAAGCTTAATATTTCGCAAACGAATCCCTGAATCCAAAAATGGTTTTTACAAACTCACAATATTTTTGAAGGACCTTTTCAATGATACCCCTCACCATGGGTTAAAAAAATAAAAAAATAAACATCACCACTTTACGTGTATGAGAGGTACCCTAAAAAAAAATGTTTTCATAATTTTGTTTTACCACTTTGTCGGCGTAATTAATATGTATACCTGTGCCAAATTACAGCTTTCTAGTACTAAGGGTCTCGGAGCTAGACCGCGGACAGACAGACAGACAGACGGACATGACGAAACTATAAGGGTTCCTTGTTTACTACGGAACCCTAAAAAGAAGATATGAATGGTACACGATACCAATCAATCTACTACTTAGCCTTTTCCCAACTATGTTGGGGTCGGCCGGGTGCAGCTGAATACCAGTATTTTATATAGAGCGACTGCCTATCTGACCTCCACAACCCAGCAACTTAGGTAATACGATATCCCTTGGTAAGACTGGTTGTCAGACTCTCGGGCTTCTGACGACCCGTAACGACTGCCAAAGATCCACGAATGATAGCCGGGACCAACGGCTTAATATGCTTTCCGAGGCACGGAGGAGTCTCGGTATGTAAAGATGGTCACCCATCCACAGACCAACCCCGGCAAGCGTAGCTTAACCGGATGAATCGACCCGTGCGGCTGTTATTACTTAGCCACGAGCTCATGGTACACGATACCAATAACTAAATAGGTTAAGTTCGAACGTACGCTCAAAGTTAATAGAATGAAGGGTCGATTGTACCGCACAGTTGTGTGACATTATCAAAAGTCGAGGATCTCGTTACGTAATAAAACTATTCTATGAGTCAGGCTCAACCTTATAGTTACTTACTCATTAGAGTGACTTAAATATGAATAGATTGTTTGATTTTTATTATTTTTAGTGACTGATTGAATATAATTTTTTCTTCGACGCAGCTTTTCTAGTACTGTCCGTTCCAAAAGTATCTGATGAAAATGTAAACAAATGGATCAGAAAAATTACTTGTGGGTGCTAATTAGTAGTGCTACTTACACAAACAGTACCTACTTTGATTTAATTATTTGAATACTATAACCCGAATTCTAATTTTAAATCTCCATATAGATGTTTTTCATTTGACAATGGGGGTTAATTATTATTATAACCTCAATTTTCGTCAATGGTTTTTCAGTTACAATTTTATAATGTTATTCAAACAATAATTGTTAGAAAAAGTGGTGATATATAAAATTGAAAACTTCTTAATAAAGATGTATTAGTAACTAGCTTTTGCCCGCGGCCAGGTAGCGGAGGCGCGGAGGTTGGAAATTATCCCACGAGAACGTACTACCGGAATAAAATTGTCCTATGTATGTTCTAACCCAATACCCTAATTGCGTAATACAACACAATCACAATCTGTTTCGATTTGAAACAGATCGCTAATCCATTGCTTCATAAGTTGAAAAAAATATGCTCAACAACGTAAATAACGCAATGAATGTTGTTGAACTGTCATATTGAAACAAATTAGACAAAATTGTTTTCGAAAATAAGTTACGCAATTAGGGTACTAGTCATGGTCTACGCATGTCCCAAATTTCATCCAAATCTGTTCAGCCGTTTTAGCGTAAAATCGTAACAAACAAACTCACTTTCGCATTTATAATATTAATATAGTTAGGATTTCCTTCAGTTAGTGATTGCGTAGCAATTTAATTTGAACAGGGTTTGTTAATTGTTTACATATTCATCAGATATTTTTGAAATAGACCATACTACAGTTAGTTCGTTAAACTACTTACGATACGATTTATATACCTAAGTAGGATTACAATAAATTAAATTGACTAACATTTAAAATCTGACAAAAAGTTTAATCAGTGACAAGGATAATAAAAAAAAGTTTACAAATTATGTTTTTTGTGTCATGAACACGCAACACCTTCCCAAGTAAATAATATTAAACCATAAACAAAGTATACACTTATCTAGATTTATTCATAAGATTCTTCATAAATACTAGAAACATTTATAGTTTTGGGGACATCAATATTCTAAATGCCAATACACGAACATGGATGTGGTGAGTCAGGACGAAGCTTCAAGTACTTAAAACTTATTTCTAATTTGTTCATAATAATAATAACGGACAAGAAGAAGCTGTTGTCGGTCCTTTTATCCCAATCTAAAAGTGCTAATAAAAAATAAAGTTTAATAAAAAACTGTAACCCGACCACGGGAAAATAAAAATGATCTAAAAAGTACGAAACAAGCAAATATTTCAGACAGAAATCAAGACATAGGTACAAAAATGGTCAAGGTAAAGCCGTGGTCGCATGCCTGTATACCATGTTGGTGCCAGGAACACCTACAAAATTATAATGGCATGCGACGACGGCTTTACCTTGACCATTTTTGTACCTATGTCTTGATTTCTGTCTGAAATATTTGCTTGTTTCGTACTTTTTAGATCATTTTTATTTTCCCGTGGTCGGGTTACAGTTTTTTATTAAACTTTATTTTTTATTTTATACTTTTCCGTTTTTACACTTGCTAAACGTTACAACAACGTAAATAAGAGTAATTCAATAGGTCAGTAATTAACCTATTTTAAATTCCAATAGCAGTGCATAGTGCTTTAGACGAAACCATAGCGCGATTTATTTCGACGCCAACACCATACTCAGAAAGTTTTGCGACTAACAGTTTTTGTCTAAGGGACACTGGCTAGTTTTGATGTCGATTAATTAAAACTATGACTATTTATTTAAAAAATAAAACACAATATTCCAAATTCGAAATTCCCGCCACATTTTTTACGAGCAAAATCAAAATACTCTGTCTCACTGAAAATTGAATTTACAACGAAAACATTTTCGCGCGATGATTTTGTACGATTTCAAATGTCGACTAAAACCAGAAGAATCATTTGAAAGACTTCGAATGATGTTCATAGACAAAAGCCCTTCTAAAGCGACTGTTTTCCGCTAGTTCAACGAATTTAAGCGTGGTCAAGTAACTTTGGCGGACGAAGAAAGAAGTGGCCGTCATAGGGCTATGACGGCTGTTACATAAGAAAACGTGTTGGCTGTGAAAAATTAAATTTATGTGAATAGGCGAATTACATATGAAGAGATTCAGCATATACTGCAGATTGGATCGGGAAGTGTACATGAAATTCTACACGGGCATCTTCAGGTAAAGAAGATAGTTTCACGCTGGTTACCACACAATCTAACGCAGAAGGAGGTTCGGGTAGAATGGTGCCGAGACATGATAGCAAAATTTGAAGCAGGCTCGTCTCGGCGCATTTACGATTTCATTACGGGTGATGAATCATGGATTTGTCATTTTTGTTCCCCAAAATAAAAAATCAACTCAAGGGAAAACTGGGATTAAAGAGGTGTCTGATGTGGACTGGAAAATGTGTAATGAAAATTGGTTAAGACGCATGAAACTGTGTATAGACGCCAATGGAGAGTTATTTGAAAAGATTTAATAAATAAAATATAACCTGTAGTATATTTTTTTTTATTACCTATCGCAAAATTTTCTGAGTGCCCCGTGTATAAATATTAATATTTCGTTGTACACAGTGCTACACATCAAGCTATAAATTTCCAGTATTAGCTGACCTCGCATTGTACGGAAATCCTTTACAATGCCAGATCAGCTTAAACTGGAAATGTATAGCTTGATGTGTAGCCGTGTGTACTTGTTTTTCTTCATAGAGGAATTGAGGATGGAATTACAAACCGTTTTTATTTATTAAGATTTGATTAACTGCACGTTGGTATCATCTTGCGATACAACGTAGCACAGTCTCACTTTTGCTTGTTTTTAACAATTTAAACATATTTATTTACTTTGAAAGTATAACATTATTTACATATTTGAAATGTGCTCGTCAAGACCTTTCTTTTGGTACCAAACATGTCATGATCATATCATTTTAATTTTTTTCGAGGTTAGAAATTTACGTGTAAAATCCACCATATTAAATTTAGGGAAAATTTATATAGCCTATGTCACCCGGACTATTATTACGAATCTATTGATACCTCATTCATCAAAATCAGTTCAGTAGTTTAGGCGCTATGGTGGAACACACGTAAAAGCAAACATACATACATACATACATACAAACATATAAACATACATACATAGACTGCTAAAATCATAACCCTTCCTTTTGGCTTTGCCGTAGTCGGGTAAAAAGATCTTTTGGCACTTGAATGACATTGACAGGGGGGCGTTGTTGATAAACATTTGTGAAATTATCACAGAAACTGTATTTAAAAAAACTAGATGACGGCATTAGTTCCGATTTTGGCCACGTAACAAAAGCTACTTGTACCTTTGAAGACATCTTTAAATTAATTCCCAAGTCTATGACGGGTACCACGGTTTTGCTACGTTAAGTATATAAATATTATCGTTGGAGCTTTGACGCGTGAAGTTTATTTCACGTGCTCTTTTTCGCACTTATGTAACAATTCACATATGATCATCTTCCGTGTGTTAATCTTACATCCAGCCAGTTTGAAAACGGGTAATGAAAATGGTTAAATGATAAATGATAAATGATTTTATTTCTGTAAGTAGGTTTGTACAAACACTTTTACACGTCAATCATATTTTAAAAACTAGATGAGGTCGGCGTTTCCTATCTGACTACTCTGAGAAGAAAGGCCGAAACAAACTCAGAGGTCACAGTCTCTTTTAAAGTCCAGACATAATCTTGGTCAGATCATGTGAAGGCCATGTGGATTGGTGTCTGAAGTGGTCTTTAGAGGAAAGCATCACACAGATTGAGAGGGTCTGTCCAGTCAGTGCACGCATTTGTCATTTATCGTGTAGCTCAACTCAGAATTTAAGGAGCTCAACGATTTGACGAACAATACCAAAAAAAGGACATTTGTGTAGGCCACATAAATTACTCAAACTGTCAGACCATGGTTAAAACTAACTGAGAAAAAATTAAAAACAAAACAAAAAGGAATGACCCATATAGTCTTCACATTCACAATAATTAAAATAATATAATACTTTAAAAGTAAATATTCATGTCATTGTATATATAAAACTTTGTTGTGACTGATATCTATTTAGATTTATGTTACAGCTAAAACCCGAAGTGCGGCTATACCTAGTTTTAGCCGGCTACAACTAGATGCGGCCGGTAGCAATTGGTTAAACTTAGGTGTAGCCTATTAATTCACAGCTAGAACTAGTTGTAACCGGTTGCATTGTGCTAAAACTAGGTTTAGCCAATGGCTGAAAGGTAGGTTAGGCAAGGTTAGAACTGCGACCACACAATGGTGCCGCGGCAGCGGCCGGCGAGTACCAGGATCCGTTTAGGCACAAGAGTTACATTCTTTTGTGTCAGGGTGTGAGTATATAACTCTTGTGCCTAAGTGGACTCTGGCACTCAAAAAATACGATACCGGAATCACTTTTATACGTCATATTAAAATAAGCTAGATGTAGTTGACATTTCCTATCTGATTAGCCCTAAGAAGAAATGGCGAAACAAACTCATACAGATTTAACCTTTTAAATGATTATCATCCCGCTATACGTTCATGAAGCTAAGCAGTCAATCATGACATAAATAAATAAGAACGGCTATTTTAGTCAACTTTCAACCTTAGCGGTTAGACGAATGCTTTTCAAACCTAAGTTCGATTCCCAACAATTTATATTTTTGAGCTTCTTTTTTTTTACATTTTGGTATACTAATATAATAGTTCATAAAAAGGACACAGAAAAAAAAATTGTTTTAATCGGTTGATTGTTTGTAAAAAAAAATTTTTATTTTCACCTTAGTTATGGTACCTACCAATTCGTATACCGCTACTTGTATATGTAAACAACAGTGACAGGAAGTATTATAATATCATCAAGATACACAAAGTGGGTTAAGTACGTATTATCGAAGCTAACTCAAAAACTACCCAAGCAAAGTTAATACAATTTATATGGATCCCCCGCGCAAGCTTTCTCTACCAAATGAAAAAAAAAAAATCAAAATCAGTCCACAGTTGGCGAAAACATTAATGAAAATACATTTTTTTTAATACATACAGACGAACATATACCTAACCTCCTCCTTTTGTGAAGTCGGTTATGAAGTTTAGACCTCTTCTGTTCTCTTTGGTCATAATAGAAATAAATATTCAGAATATTTAGGATAAATAGTTAGGTGACTGGGGTAATGAGAAATCCCGTGTGTTTACAATGTATGATAGCCGTTCGTCAGGAATAATCTGTAAGAATGTATCAGTCATTGTATCAGTGCTGTGCCATTAGGTAGTAGGTATATGCAGGAACGCAGGCGTTCATTAATTCACTAAAAACGGAAAACTTCGCAATATTGCTACTGAAGGCAGATGTCGACCTCAGGACGAGCTGCTGCAAAATGTGACTGTTATTTTAGTATACTGTAAATAAATAAATAAATAAAATTCATTTATTTGCAAACATAATTGTCACTGTTACATAAAAGCTCTGCCTCCGGAACTAAGTAGTTAACCTGTATCTCAGGAGACAGTTCCCTTGGGCACGCCACAATCGCGGCGATAAGACCCGTCTTTGAGGAGTGGCTGGAGAGACGCCACGGCGTTCTCACCTTCCGCCTGACGCAGGTCCTCACCGGACACGGCTGCTTCGGGAGGTTCCTGTTCAGGATAAGGCGGGAGGAAACACCCGGGTGTCACCATTGTGTGGATCGGCCTGAGGACACGGTGGAGCATACGGTGGAGGTCTGCCCGGCTTGGGCGGAGCAACGCCGTGTTCTCGTAGAGGCGATCGACGGCGGTGATCTCTCGCGTCCGGCCCTGGTTCAGGCCATGGTACGGAGCGAGAGGAAATGGCAGGCCGTCACCTCCTTCTGCGAAGCGGTAATGCTCGCGAAGGAGGAGGCGGAACGCGTGAGGGAGAGGCAAATTTCGCGCCCTTACGCCCCTAACCGCCGCAGGAGGAGACGCCCGGGGCGGGAATCGCGAGCCGATTTCCGGCCACCGTAGGCGCGGGCTTGCGGACGGTGAGCAATGGGTAGCTCGCCGTCCGATAAGGACCAAGCCCGGGTCGACGGCGCGTTGTGTTCCACGCGCGCCTCAAAGAGATGTCAGCAGAATTGACGGGGTCCACTAGGGCCAATGCCTGCCGGGGGTTCGAAGAAAACCGATCGGGAAATCGTGGCCCCCGGCAACAGGGCAACCGAAGGAACACGGGTGGGTTTTAGTCAGTAAGAGTCTGACACGCCCTCCCGCTCCGCCCAGAGCGGGAGAAGTTATTTGATAATTTACCACCCAAAAAAAAAAAAAAAAAAAAAAAAAGGAGACAGTTCCCTTCCTTAATACATCATTCAGTTAGTTTACATGCTAGGTGTAATACTAAGAGAGTGGAACCGGCAAGAGATGTCGTGCGGTGTCCCACAGGGTTCGGTCCTAGGGCCGCATCTGTGGGACATCGGATACAACTGGGTGCTGCGCGCCGACCCCCCTAGCGGCGTCAGCGTCGTTTGTTACGCTGACGACACGCTTGTCCTGGCGCAGGGGGGTCGTACCAGGCGGCGGCCGATTTAGCGACACGCGGGGTTGCGACAATCGTTGACAGGATCCGGCAGCTGGGACTCGAGGTGGCCCTGCACAAGTCTGAGGCCATGGGTTTTCATGGTCCTCGGAATGCGCCACCGTCGGGTTCCCAGGTAATGGCGGGAGGGGTTCACATCGGTGTCGAGTCGACGATGAAGTATCTGGGACTCGTCCTCGACAGCCGGTGGAATTTCGTGGAACACTTCCGACGTTTGGCTCCCAGACTGGATAGGGCCGGGGCTGCATTGAAGCGGCTCCTGCCCAATCTAGGGGATCCAAACGCCTCCTGCCGGAGGCTCTATGCGGGGATCGTGCGGTCCATGGCCCTTTACGGGGCGCCGGTGTGGGCGCGTTCATTGAGGCTGCAGCCAGCCCGCCGGTTGAACGCGTCCCAGAGGGTCATGGCCATCCGGCTGGCCCAAGGATACCGCACGGTCTCCTGCGAGGCGGCGAGCCTCCTTGCCGGATTACCGCCATGGGATCTGGAGGCAAAGGTCCTCGCGCACGTCTGGGAGTGTCGCGAGGAGGCGAAACGCCGGGGCTTAACTCCGATACCGCAAGAAATTGCGGCACAGCGGACAGAGCTCCGGCGGGATCTCATGGCGTCATGGAGGGTGCGATTGTCGCAACCCCGCGCTGGGCACGCCACAATCTCGGCGATAAGACCCCTCTTTGAGGAGTGGCTGGAGAGACGCCACGGCGTTCTCACCTTCCGCCTGACACAGGTCCTCACCGGACACGGCTGCTTCGGGAGGTTCCTGTTCAGGATAAGGCGGGAGGAAACACCCGGGTATCACCATTGTGTGGATCGGCCTGAGGACACGGTGGAGCATACGGTGGAGGTCTGCCCGGCTTGGGCGGAGCAACGCCGTGTCCTCGTAGAGGCGAACGGCGGCGGTGATCTCTCGCGTCTGGCCCTGGTTCAGGCCATGGTACCTCCTTCTGCGAAGCGGTAATGCTCGCGAAGGAGGAGGCGGAACGCGTGAGGGAGAGGCAAACTTCGCGCCCTCACGCCCCAAACCGCCGCAATAGGAGGAGACGCCCGGGGCGGGAATCGTGAGCCGATTTCCGGCCACCGTAGGCGCGGGCTTGCGGACGGTGAGCAATGGGTAGCTCGCCGTCCGATAAGGACCAAGCCCGGGTCGACGGCGCGTTGTGTTCCACGCGCGCCTCAAAGAGATGTCAGCAGAATTGATAGGGTCCGCTAGGGCCAGTGCCTGCCGGGGGTTCGAAGAAAACCGATAGGGAAATCGTGGCCCCCGGCAACAGGGCAACCGAAGGAACACGGGTGGGTTTTATTCAGTAGGAGTCTGACACGCCCTCCCGTTCCACCCAGAGCGGGAGAAGTTGCCCACCCAGAAAAAAAAAAAAAAAAAAAAGGTGTAATACTAATCGTTACATTAATTTAAAAAAAAATCAATATGGTTATCAAAAAAACTAAAAAAAAATGTGGCTTCTTACGACTTCCACGCGAACGAAGTCGCAGGCACAAGTTTATATACCTATAACTACCAACATCCGTATTCGTCAATTGATTGCTGCAGAACATTATTCATAGTATCAAATACTTCCTCCTCTTTAGAAGTCTACTGACTTCTAAGACTCTTGACCGACATCGGGACTACATAAGTTCGCTTTTATTAATATAATAGGTTGAGTTCCAAAACCTACAGAGCTCCGTCTCCCTTAATCATTTTTAACCATTCTTATGAAATAACTACATCATACTAGATGTTTGTAAATTTATTATAAGATTCTTCCTATAATAAATAAATTTACCTAAATTATAGGTAAAACTACATATGTTCTTCAAAATGCATGTATGTCGAATCCAACCGTTTCATTTGCATATTGCAATTGCATATACAAGAGTAGATAGTACCTATAAGGTTAAATAGACGTCAATATAAAAATATTACAAATCATGTCCACGCATTACACATCGTTTAAGCACCTCTGCACAAAGTTATCACACTTCAAACTGAATGAGTATTTCTTCAGTCGAAAGTTCAAACAACATTATTTGATTACTACCGATTACCAAACAATAATAGCTTGTTTATTATATACAAAGATTGACTAATACTTGTATGGACTCCTTAACTTATGGATCCTAAACTACACACTTGATTAAAATCGTACTCATCATGATGGAGCACAAATACTATAATTGACACATAAATTTATGTTAGCAGGGGTCTTGAAACTATAAGTACGTCCCTCCTAAGTCCACCCAACTATTGTCCATGAAAAAATGCGTTTAGCAATGGCTAAAAGCACTGCAAAAACCTTACCATTCTTGCCATTAAAACCAAAATGTACACAAAAATGTAAATCGTAGTACAGAGTATAGTGTCTACAGAGTAGTCTTATCTTTGATTTCTTTGAATGGGTGACGGTGAAGATTTTTTTAAGTGATAACTTTTTTAGGCGCGTTGGGCATTTTTGAGATGGGACTAAACCATTGATTTCGCGACACTGTTACGACACCAGCTTTTGACCATTAAAAAAACATCAACGCGTTGTTACCGTGGTGCGTGGAGTAAAAGATATCCACGCGTTAATTACCGGTGCCGATTTTTTTTCAAGTTTTCACTTCTGTCGGTCCTCCCGGAGTTTTTTTTTTAATATTTTTGCTAAAGTGTACTTGTGGGATGAAACCTTGATTAAACAGTTTTTTTGTGTGCAAAGACCTCCCAGTTTTAGAATGAGAAAAGGAAATAACACCTATGTATAATGACTTAACCGCAAAGTGGTGGCTCAATAAGGTGTTCAATGAAACTAATCAAGCGGTATTGCTTAATTCGCGGTTTTGTAGTGTAGACTATTTTTTGTAGTTAATACTCGTTGTAAATATTTACCGTGAAGGCAACTAGAAGAAAAGGTACGTTTGTGTAAACCTCTGTGTAGTCTTATCCTAACATGATCTAGACCAACGAGTCTGACCAGGTCTCTGCGGTCGGTGCCGACCCGAAAATCTAGTTCGACTGGTAACCGATTCCGTGGAAAAACAATTTTTTGAAATTTGTATGTATCTACTTGAGTCCTGTTAACACTTCTAGGTATGGCTACGCAAGAAAGTATGTTCATTGTCGGCTGTCAATCAATCTGCCTTGCCTTTTCCCAACTATTTTGGGGTCGGCTTACAGTTTAACCGGATGCAGCTGAATACCAGTATTTTACATGGAGCGACTGCCTATCTGACCTCCACAACCCAGTAACTGGGTAATAAAATACCCCTTGGTAAGACTGGTTGTCAGACTCTCGGGCTTCTGACGACCCGTAACGACTGTCAAAGATCCACGATTAACAGCCGGGACCACGACTTAACGTGCTTTCTGAGGCACGGAGGAGTCTCGGTATGTAAAGATGGTCACCCATCCACCGACCAACCCCGGCAAGCGTAGCTTAATCAGATGAAACGACCCGTGCGGCTGTTATTACTTAGCCACGAGCTCCTCTCACGAGCTTCTCTCTTCATTGTCGGCTATATTGTGTGATAATATGGGAAACAATTGCTCTTTATACCAACAAAACAATGATTATGGATTCTGTCAACCAAAATCTAAAAGGGAAACTTTCTTTATTGGTAATTACTTAATTATAGATTCCTGTTTTGTTTATTTTAAAGGAATGGTCACGGTGATTTAATAATCAGAATTTATTTATTCAGCGTACCTCAAATACATTTTTTTGATTTTTTTGCAAAATAATTTTGCAAGCACCTGGCAAACTTTTGGATCCGACTAAATAATCTAGCTTGTTTATTTTTTCAATCTTTAAATTGTAAGTATAAAAATTAAAGAAAGTCTCGAAAAAGAATCTCTTATTTGAAAATATAAGGGTCGATTTAGCCCCTCTACCCTTCAGCCAGGTCTGCGGTTTTGCATTTATAATGGGAGAAGTGTTGAACAAGTTTTTATCGTGCCTCAAATACCTACCCTAAAATGTCTTACAGGTTTCCTACTATTTATTAGTCTTGGAAAGTGATTAGTCTAACAATAAGTCAAAATAACGATAATCCAATCATGTAACATTTTCGATCGTATTCACAAGCATTTCCAAAGTTCTCACGGCTATAGCCAATTAGTAAATATTATATTGTTTAATAAACATATTATTTGAATGTTTTATTCATGTCGAAGTTGTATATTAAATAAGAATTACACAACTCTTCGTGTTACTAGATAAATAGACATTATAATTAATTTATAATGAGCTATAAAACCGAAATAAGTTTGATATGCCATCTTCGTCGCTTGTAATACACTGATTATTACAAAATATTCCATTAAAATTGTACTTAGCTTGATTGGTTTTGAATGTTTGAAAACACGAGACGATAGTTCTTTGAGTCAATTTCGTAATCTTAAATAAAAGATTACATATAACGTTAAAAATAGTAAAGTTTTTAGACAACAATAAATTATTGTTTTGCCATTTTGCCTACACGACAATAATATTTCGCAAAAATTAACAAATACTAGAAACATAGGTGTATCTATTTCTAAGCTAGGAGGACAGTCATAAAGTTAAATCTTAAAGATTTAATGTTAATGATAATCTTTTTTCTCACTAGTCCTAAAACAGTTGACTAAGCTTCAGCAAACATATGTCACAATGGTGATGATACGAAGCTTTAAACGAACTCATTGTGTTTTCACTCACGTACTATTTCTTAATCTGTCTGTCATGATTTTTGTGTCAGATTTTATTATATTCAATTACATTTATAGTGAAGTACTACGGTCACATGTAATCTGCCACTTCATAATGCATTTTGTATAGAAACGGTTTAAGGACTTCCTTATTTGACATTTTTTTTTTCAACTTGAATGCAACAGATCTTAAGCATTACATAAGTTGCTTAATTCTACGTTCAACTTAACGATAGGACAACATTTGATAAGCACAAAACAAGTGAACATAAAGTGAAATCCAAAATTAACATTTATTCCGTTGCGATGTATGATCGATAAAACAAGATAATAACTGTCAACATATTTATTTTATATTACTTAATAAACAAACGTACAAATGATGGAAACCCATTTTCCTGTAATTGTTATACATACAATTAACAACAACACATACAATGACTAACTTTTAGAGAATAACAAAAAAAAACTAACTTTACAAGCTGCCACACAGGGTGCATGGTGCTTTTTATTCCTAGTACCTAGTGAACAGTATTTTTGCGCAACTAATTTCAATACACATTCAATTAATGTCAATTAATTACGAAACTTGCATCACAAATCATAGAATCTATTGTTGATTAGCGGTCATGTCCAAAGTTCATAAAAAAGTGCTGAGGTCTCTTGAAAACATAGAGTGTATCTCGAAGTGCGTCACCGCGACCCATCCTACATGATGTCAGACATCTGCAAGTGCCTGCAACTCGGGATATATATAAAATGGACGATCTTACACTAGTTACTCATTCGTTAGTTTGAACTCAAGACGAATACTAAGCATCATGCTCAAATACGTGAGTCGAGATTTTTTATTTATTTAATTATAATAAGCACTGAAAGATTTAATAACTATCTAAAAGTTAAAATGTTTTTTTTTTTTGTAATTAGTTGTTGAAAGTGTGTCGTGTCTTTTGTGATGCATCTATAAGATGTGGTAATAGTCGTTGGATGGGCAAAAACAATGGGTGGAGGTGTCATACCGGAGTAACTTGATGGATCCTGACCCCAGGGTCACGTTGCAACCGCTGATCTGTTATTATCGTGCCATCACATGCTATAATGGTTTATTTAGGATTTCAATATCTGTTGATTACTGTACATTCATTTTAGTATAAGCAGTGAAGTTTCAGTGTGGTCTGACTTGATTAATAACTTAACCAATTAAGATATTTTTAAAGAAGCCTTTTGCTGGCAAGTTAAAAAGCCAATTGTTTAATTTATTTCCTCTTGTTGAAGCAAAAGGCATGCAGTTCATATAATGCACTTAGCATAATGCTTATTCGTCGAAAGTTGGTCCTTTGACTCGCTAATAGTTAACAAAGGGTTGTTAGTTAAACTGTGAACGTTTACTGTCGCTACCTAAGAGTTAGAACTTACCATTTTTATAACTAGAATTCATTGCACAAATGAGTTTTGTTAAAATAAACGGCTTATTCGCAATACTTTAATGTAATTGTTTAATAAATATTATCAAACTGTTAGAATTGCTGGCTTATAATTTAATTATTTTCATATAATTACCATTGTGCAGACTTAAAAGTAGGAGAAAAATTAAAGTGTTCTAGTCTTCAAAAATAAACTATACTTAACTACTATATCTAAAAGTTGTACAATTAACGTTTATTAACAAATAAAGAAAGGCTTGGAAATTGCTTACAGTTAGAATCAAAAAATTAATTTCATAATTTTAGACTCATCACTTAAAAAGCTTCATGTGGCACATAAGCGCTGAGTAAACACCCCAAAACGAATGAGCGCGGCATAATAAGCACTCAAACAATTGCTCAACCTTATTATCGAGCAAAATACTTGTAAACTGAGAAAACTTTTAAGAAATATTGTTATAAATGTGTAATATTTGTACACTCAGAAAAGCGTAACACTCGAATGCTTTGAATAAGAACGCAAATGTGTTTTCTTAAACACATTCGTGTGCAGCATTCAGCTGCTTCAAAGGCATACCTACGATGCTTTTTTATTAGTGAATCGGGGCTTCATTAAATACTATGGGTACTAAATAATTATGCTATATATGGTAGATTTTTATTTGCATAGAAGCCAAGTAAATATGCGCAGTTCACATAGAACGTCACAAAATTGATTACATAATCAGCCTATAATGTTACCACTGCTGGGACACAGGCCTCCTCTTTTCGAGACGGAGTGGACTGTAATCTACCACGCTAGCCCAGCGTCTTAACGTCATCAACTCTCCTGGCACTGTGTGTATGTTTGCAAAAGGACTGTGACTGACTAGTTTTCTACTTATTGATAAAATATGACTGGAAATCTATTATCCCATTTGTTAGTCTGACTGACCGTCGACTACCGCAGACTGACTACAAACATAACATACTTAGCACCTCATCATCACCATTTAACAATGTCGGCACAACACGTCTTTTTCTTGCACACTTCTCTATCAGTCGTCATATGGGTAGTCACCCTCGTTCTGGCCATATCATCTTTCACACAGTCCATACATCGTTTCTTTTGTCTTCCCCTACTTTTATACCTAATAGAGCCTATCACCATTTATCTTGGAGATAGTTCCCTTATAGTACCGTAGACGCGGGTTTGCGGACGGTGAGCAATGGGTAGCTCGCCGTCCGATAAGGACCAGGCCCGGGTCGACGGCGCGTTGTGTTCCACGCGCGTCTCAAAGAGATGTCAGCAGAATTAACGGGGTCCGCTAGGGCCGATGCCTGCTGAGGGTGCGAAGAAAACTGATAGGGAAATCGTGGCTCCCGGCATAAAAGGCAACCGAAGGAACACGGGTGGGTTTAAGTCAGTAAGAGTCTGAAACGCCCTCCCGCTCCGCCCAGAGCGGGAGAAATTATTTGATAATTTCCCACCCAAAAAGAAAAAGTTCCCTTATAGTGAATCAGAATTTAAAAGTTTGTAATTTTAACACATGGTACCTGAAATAAAAAACTCATATCTAATTAAATCATTTATAATGTCTTCGTACACAGGTTATATTGGTTTGCGTGCTAGTGGCGGTCTGCGCAGGCGCACCGCAGAACCCACAAGACGTGCAGATCCTGCGCTTCGATAGCAATGTTGAGCCCGATGGTTACAGTTTCGCGTAAGTAATGCTTGTTTTTTTATTAACTTATACTAAGGTTCAAGTATAAATATGTAAGTCCCTTTTATTATTTACTCTTTTTGCAGCCTATCTATTATCGTAAATGGTGCACGAAAGAAGCGTAAAATCTATGGTTCAAAACCTCCAAGACTTATGAACCTTTCGTGACCCGCCGACTCCTAAGAGCGTCAAGAAAAATATATAACTATTTGTGTCCCAAGTTGAGATTTGAGAAGTTGCACCCGTTGTTACACCATAACGAAACTTAAAAGAAAAGAAGCTCAAACTTTTAAATACTATTATAGTATAGTCTTTAGGTCATCCTGTGGACAATAGCCTAGAATTTCCAGCGCGTGTCGCAAATAATACCTAAGGTACTCACGTATGTGTACAGACCACCTGGTATTTAGCACACGCCACTTGGTGCTGATAACATCATATAACTAATTTCTCGTTTCCTATAAGGCTACAGGTCAAATGATCGTTAATAAGCCTATAAGCAGAAACTATCTAAAAGATTAATCTAGGAACTGGTCACGTGTAAATCACCGGCCTAGCCTTTGAGTAACTTAACTTTTTTTGATGACGGACACATGAAATATTAACTAAAACGTCAAACTTAAAGAATAAGTAACTAATTAATAATACTTACACATCATTAAATACGACACGCAAGGTATTGTATTGAAATATAAACATAATTACTTAATCAGGCGGTAAATATAACCGTTTGTTGCGAAACGAGCCGAGTTAAGAGTAGGTGATGACCCTTTGTGACGTAACCACATAATTGTAAGCCGCAAAAATAACATCCTTATTACCATTTTCAGACTTAACAAACAATACCGAAAGTTTTTACCTAATCACTATCACTACATAGTATAAAACAAAGTCGCTTTCTCTGTCCCTATATCCCTATGTATGCTTAAATCTTTAAAACTACGCAACGGATTTTGATGCGGTTTTTTTTAATAGATAGAGTGATTGAAGATGAAGGTTTATAGGTATAATAACCCGGTTTATACCCGTGCGAAGCCGGGGCGGGTCGCTAGTTATGCAATAAGGAAAGTATTGAGGAAAATAACTATTTGATTTTATAACCTTTTAAAAATCTAATCATAAATAACTTATGAATATTCAGAAAAATAGAACCCGTTAATGAACAATTGAGCATTTAACTTTTAAAAATAATACAAAATACGTAAGTGATGCGCGTTGATGTCTTTTGTATGGAAAATACAGTATGAATGACAAATTAATGAATTATTTACTAAGAAACAAATAAAAAATACTAATTTATAAACAAAGAATTGGAATCCTTAGGTCATCTGATTGAAAGTAATTAAAGACCTCGATACACGATCAAATTTCATCTTGCAATTAGTTGAAATCCAGTTTAACTACAAAATCTTACCCTCCTGTGATGTGTATACTATATTAAATGATGTATATTTAGGTATTATAACTGCAATGAATAAAAATATGCATTTTTTGGAAATATACATAAACTTCGTAAACAGGAAAAAGGAAACTGTTAATTATTATAATACCACTTAAAATAATAACACGTATTTATGTACTTCGATGTGTATTTTTATAATACAACCTTGTTTTTTTGCAACAAAGAATCCCATATCATTAGACATCAATTGTAATTACGATTCCGGGATCAAATTTAGGTCAAGGACACGGAAAACCTATTCAATCTTGTAATCATATGCTTCTTGATAAAAATCTAAATATAGACCAGCCATGGATTAGATTAGCTATAACTGCAACGGTAAACACCTAAGATAAAGATCGAAGGCAGATATTCAGCATCAGTAGGTTGCTTAATGATGACATTTAGGAACCTATTAAAAAAAACTTAGCTTCATATTCTTCCGTTTATTCTTTTAAAGTAATTAATCGTTTCCAACTTATTAAGTCATACTTATTGATGATGACTTGCTAAATGACATGTCAGTACCCAAAAATAATATTTTCTCCCTTCTACAGTTACGAAACCAGCGACGGTACCTCCAGACAGGAGGAAGGCAAGCTCGACAACCCTCAGTCAGAGAACGCAGCGCTGACAGTCACAGGATCGTACGCATACGTCGCTCCCGACGGCAAGCACTACACCGTCACCTTCACCGCAGGACCCAATGGCTTCCAGCCCAAGACCTCCCTAGGACAATAGGACCACACACCGAAATAACCTGTAAATAGTTAATACTACTCTCAATAGAAGAAAAACTACTATCATCAGTAGAACAACTACTATCATCAGTAGAATTGTATAACAACAGTAAAAGAGATCTCAGTTAAGGGATCTAATTCTAAATTCACGTGCCATAAGGACGTCTTTTTGTAATTTTGTATATTTCTTTGTATTTTGAATGAATTAAAATACTTTTTTTCATAAGTAATATTTTATTATACACACCTAAAACAATAACAATCTATTTTTTCATTTCAGTTAGAAGGTTAAGACGCGAGAGCAGTCCGTTATATTTTATCGCATTAAAATATAAAATAACAGTGAAGAACTATTTTTTCTTATCTTTTAATTTAATTTTATATTTTTACATAAGACTTAATAATTAGACATCTTCATTTCGAATTCTAAAGTCGTGCTTAAATAATAATTTTACGACTCCCAAACTTTTATTGTTTCAATCGAATGCCTAATTTATTACTTCACGTTAATTAAGATAATATTTACACTCACAAAATTGAATATTTATGATTCTACGTAGACAATATTTATACACTACAAAGCAGTTTTACGGTAATAAAAAGGTTTGCAGCTATTCACAAACGTTTCGTTTATTGTTATTTGATAACATAAACGTGCTTATTAGCTCACAAGGACGACTGGTAGCGAGACACGAATGTTTTAAAGATATCTAACTTTAGAAATATTTTGCGTAACATGTAGGTATGCAGTTTTAAAACTCGCTAATATCACTACAATTTTATCCTGAACTTTACGCAAGTCCTACTTATTGTGTATGTTTTTTTTTTTCAACATTTTTATTGAGTTTTGTTCAGATGAAATGTCAGTAACTCTGCGACAGTCGCAATTATAAAAATTATTAAAAAAACCCGACTGCAAAAACTCATAACTGAAAAGAGAAAACAAGCATTATTATCTATAGGATTTTGGTATTGCAGGCCAAACCAATAACCTGAAATTTTGGTGAAACTTTTGTTCCCCCCCCCCCTCCTGGGGCAGTCGGGTAAAAAGTGAAGAATCGGCCTTCTAATGATAAACACTTGCACATAAAATCATCATATATTAGGTATTGATATTAGTGATTACAGTATGTTGTTGACAGTACTTACAACAGCAGGCTGCTGTGGATGTGGAGAAGATGTAGGTATATTGCCTATTCTTTACCATACAACTTACGAGCTGTAAGCATAAGCGTCTGATTAGACACTGATGTATGATCAAGCCGCTAGCATGTCGTTAAACTGCGAGTGTTTTTACTTCGTTAAATACATATTTAACTTACATGTTACTCAAGTTAAATATTTGACGCAATCGTGACAAAATGATGGTTTCGAGTCATCGCCGATTTGAAAATGAAATCACTTGCTCTAGTGGCTGCAACCGCTACTATTGAGCATAAGGTCCTGAAGTCTGGATTTGTACCCGATTGATGGCAAAAGGCTCATACATAGCTGGTGAAATGTGAGTGTATACAGGTGTTATATTATGTTGAAATAAATATTACGTTTATGTTTTCCTATCGAATGATTAACTGTATGTAAGTACGCCGTTTGTCTCACTGGCATTTAGTAAAACCATTTTGTCTCTAGCTTGGTATTAAGAGATCACTTTGTTAATATTTGTAATGGGCATCAAAACTTTCAGGGTTGTTTTATACCACCATTTTTTTGGAACACGAATGTGAATTACTGAAAAATCATTAATTTATGATTCAACATTTTTTCAATGACTCAATGATCCAATCAATGATTTTTCTATAAAAACATGCTATAAACTACGACTATTTAAAAAATCAATAACTTCTAGTCATTTAAACGCCCACAGCAGGACGATTGAAAGCCATTTACAAGTTAGCGCAATAGCATTAGGCTTAGAAACTGCTCAGCTAGTGTTCAATGTATGTTTCGTAAATGTGTCTAAATGCCAACGCACACAAGACGTATCGTCGAGAAGGTTCTTGCATCCGTTTATGCGTACCTAAGAGTTACAGTATGTCTACAGTTCAGCAACCTTCACGTATTATCACAATAAGTTTTTTGTATGACCAGTGAATTTCTCTATTTTGTATGTATTCTATACCTACCTTGTTTTCGGTGGAGAAATCCTAATTGATACCCTTCGTCTGTCACACTCCTACTGACTTAAATCCCACTGTTCCTACTGAGTCGGTGGTCCGGGAAATACTCGACCTTGGAAATTTATAAGCTTCGAGAAAAGTGCATTAAAAAGTGTTTTTTTTAACCCTTCCCCTAGGTGGATCAACGTAGGTTCAAGGTTGTTTGCAAAAGATCAAAGCATCGACTAGTTTATATCTTTGTCCTCCTAAACATTGGTATTTCACATGAATCCAAATAGAAGTTTACTTAGCTGACATCAAGTGTCAATTAGTATTGAAAATTACGTTGACTAAGAACTTCCGCAAACAACATCAAACAATTACCATAATGTCCCAAAATATTATTTTAAACTACGCTACGGCATTGGCATCGACGTTGATTCCTATGCATTTAAGTATATTTAAAGCAAAAGATAATGTTTTTTTTTTCTAAATTACACAAACGGCCTTGAATAATTGTGATCTCGAATGAGCAAGTATGCATAAGATTCACAGTCGGTTTTATAAATTCTTAGTGACCCGCTCCTGCTTCGCAAGGGTACGATCCATTGATGTGGCGACATGTCAAAACATCTAGATTTCTTTGCTACCTATATCTAAGATAAATATTAATGCTTAACACATGAACATTCCGGAATCAATTCTTCTAATGATAGTGAAAACTGCATAAAAAATCTTTGAGTAGTTTAGAAGAACTAAGTGGACAAACAGACAGACACGAAAAGCGACTTTGATTTATACTACGTATTTATAGATAAAATTACGCAACGTTCGAGTATTGTCATCGTGCGACAGATGGCAGTGTGTGTCGCACTCTGACACGAGTGCTTGAACCTTCGTTATTGAAAACGGTTACAAAATAACTATGACGAAACCTGTATGTAACCTTTTGTACATCAAACGGTGGTGGGATCACTGCATTTGCTAAACTGTACAGTTTTGGTTTACGATCTTTTTAACTGATTTCGATTGACTATACTGAAGATGGATTTGATCGGTGATAACGACTGTAGCAATTAACATTGTCGGATCTACATTTTTGCGATTTTTAAATTATTGCTTTAAAGGTCTTAGAATAAATTATAAATTTAAAAATCGCAAAAATGTAGATCCGACAATGTTAATTGCGCACAGCGATAAGTTGAATATAGGTACTAGAAAAATCTATTTATTAAAGTGAAACTTTTATTACATCGTCTCAAACTTTTTCGTCTGTGTGTTGCATGTCGCGTGACGGTCGGCCGTGGAGTAGGGATAAAGTGAAAGGCGCTCGTCAGAGCAGCCAAGGCCAATATGGCGGCGCCTATAGAAGTTTCACTTTTACCGTGGTTTCATAAAACCACACAATCCTTTTTTTATTAATATTTGAGTGTTTATTAGTTGGTTTAAAATAGGTTTTCTTTTTTGATTAATTTATTTATCTTTACTAATATTATAAAGAGGAAAGATTTGTATTTTTGTATGTAACGAATAAACTTAAAAACAACTAAACCGATTTTTGAAAATTCTTTCAGCAATGGATAGCTACATTATCAGCGAATAACATAAGCTATATTTTATCCCCGCACTTCCACGAGAACGGGAACTACGCGGGTGAAACCGCGTAACGTCCGCTGGTCTTTCATATGGATTCTTTTCTATTTTGTGAATGTGAGAACGTCGTAGGCCTAGTAGACTAGATTTTTGACCAGTTTCTATTTTCTATTAAGTACCTGGTACTTGTTGGAAGGCCTACACTGTCCTCACTTATCTTCTCGTCTTTTCAATCGCTCTCTCACTGCTGAGAATCGTGACTCCATATCAAATTGTCAACGGTCTTTTTCCATCTGTTACGATCAGTGGCCTGGTGGAGTGCGGCGCTGATAGGTATCGTCAAATGTTCGGATATTTGATCCGACCACCTTATTGGGCTTCGGCCTCTAGGTCTTTTGACCTCTATTTTGCCAGTCACCTCACCTCACTTCATCTATTAACACTGTTATTTGAAAATATTCTTAAACCAATTAGTTACCGTGGGGTTTCTTGCCGGCTCTTCTCCATAGGAAACGACCAATTAGAACCGTGCACCTAGCTTCTGACGTTTCATAAGTGCCCATATAGGTTTATGTGAAATAAAATATTTTGATTTTGATGCATAGGTAGGAGTGTGGTAAGTAATAACAGCCGCACGGGTCGATTCATCAGGTTAAGCTACGCTTGCCGGGGTTGCTCCGTGGATGGGTGACCATCTTTACATACCGAGACTCCTCCGTGCCTTGGGCACGTTAAGTCGTTGCGGTCCCGGTTGTCATTCGTGGATCTTTCACAGTCGTTAGTAGCCCGAAAGTCTGACAAACAGTCTTACCAAGGTGTATGTATCGTATTACCCAGTTACTGGGTTGGGGAGGTCAGATAGGCAATCACTCCATGTAAAATACTGGTATTCAGCTGCACCCGGTTAGACTGGAAGCCGACCACAATGTAGTTGGGAAAAGACTAGGCAGATTGACTGAGGTACCTAGGAGTTTGGGAGATTATTCATATCTAGCCATCATACTTAAAATCCTGTTACCGGCTGGAATAATCATTAATTTGGATCATGAATTACTCAAAAACACATAATACGCAATTGTATCACAATTGTACCATTCCAGAAAGTATGAATATCTCTAGGAATCGAAAAATTACTGCATAAACCGTAATAAAAATTCCATAATAAATTTAATCATAGCAATGTCGACTCAGTGAAAAAACGAGCTACTGAAAGAAACGATTCCAGTTAATAGCGCAAGGTGAAAATTTCAAACAGATTAGTATTAATATTTAAAATGAATAATTATAGTATTCTGATTAAGATTTACATTGGTACCAATACGTTAAGTATAAGAAAATGAATCTTACGAACAACCTCATAAACTATTGAAAACCCTGCATAAAATATAAGTTCTATGCATCTTAACGTGAATACTAGCTACGAGAGACTCTGAGGCGCTTATAACAAATAAGAACCCAAAAAAGCGAATAATAATATTATAATACCTGAAATTACGAAATGACATATAAATTCGAATTTATCGGGGGTACCTACATTTGACTATGAATGGGGGACAAGACTTCTCAGGACTTAAAACCTATAGGCACAGCACAGCCTATGAGATATTGACATTGCGCCTGAGCAATATACTATACTAGCAAGCTATTACTGCTTTAACAAAATTATCGATTTGTAAGGCGTTATTGAACGTAAGGAATACCTTCGGAGGTATTGACATGGAGGCAACATATAAGGTAAAATACATAAATTGACAACTATTTCAGACATTATTATGAATTAGTAAATAGTGCAAAGGTAGAAACTAAGTATAAAGTAAGCTAACAGTAGGTACACTGAAGATTAAATCCAAACAATCGGATTGGCTAACTAGTTACGAGCGGCACAACTAGATGGCGTTGGTTACTAGAGTCTAGAGATCATCGCTTTACCAAAAATATGTAAATTAAATTCATAATAAGATGACATCACATAACTGACTATTCGTTATAATTCTATTAACATGTACTTCAAATTGATAGTGCTTTACCAGGATGTACTTAAAATTTAAATAAAAAAATATTCTATGTTTTGAATACTAATCTTCCCCAATGTCAATTGAATATTCTAGATTTTTTCTTTAATTTATTTTGTACCTATCTACTTTAAATCTTAAGTTCACTGACAGAGTACGCATAGCCTAGACCTCTGGATCTCAAAGCATCATAGTTTTATCTTATGTTGATTTTGTTATAAATAACTTAGTTTATTGAAGTCAACAATATTTAAATACAATAAACTTTATATCATCTCATGATTTAAGTCTGTAGTAAAGACGTGAACGATGTCATTAATCGTGACTGCACTGAGTTCCTGAACTCCTTTGTCTCCACAACGCAGGCATTAGAAAGGTCATCCATGATATAATAAACAAAGCATCAATTTAAACATAAAACCATTAACATAGCTGCATGTAATTATTTATTGCGCTTCACTTGGTTGAAGGCGTATTTGCATGTATTACAGATACATCATATCAGGTAATGTAACCTTCAATAAAATGTTGCAATATTCTGTCATATTAAAATAATTTTTGATGATGATGCTGATGAGCAGAGAAAAATGTTACTTTAGTTCCCCTAGGAATAATACAAAAAAAACCGGCCAATTGCGTGACGGACTACGCACAATGAAGGGTTCCGTAATCTGATTGAATTAATTCCAAGAACAAACTTATCATTGTAGTTGAAAAACATGTTTTCCCATACATTTCAACTGCAAATGTTAGTTTATATGCACAGTATTGAGAGATTTATGTTATTTTAAAACCATAGACTTTTTATAGGTTTTCTCATAATCTATGAATAAAGAACCATTCTCTGTATTTTTTTAAATTTTATAATAATAAAAAAATTAAATTGAGATCCTCGCAGCAAGCCCTTTCGTTTGACATGTCACACGATACAGTTTGCAAAACTTTGTTTTTTTAAATTTTCCAATTAGCCCCCGAAAAGTGACCCACATATTCAAAATTCGTTTATATCGTTACACGATTGCGTTTGGGTCACAGAAACTCATATGTGCATATATTCGGAACAAATTGGCTGTGACAGATGAACAGACAGACACACCAGTAATCCTATAGGTAAGGGTTCCGTTTTTTCCTTTTGAGGTACGGAACCCTAATAACTATCTACAACACATATGCCCGTTTTCATAAACACTAGGCAAACACAAAAGCATGCTATTTGATTTTCAACTTTTATAGTTAAGTCGAGCGTTGAAAATTCAACAGCGCGCTTGTGAGCGTTGAAAGTCAACAGTGTTAGTGAAAACGGGCAGTAGACACATCTTATCCCCAGCACTACAACGTACGACTTAAGACGAATTAGGACGACACTTTTATTCAAATACATAACCAATCAATCTGCCTAGCCTTTTCCCAACTATGTTGGGGTCGGCTTCCAATCTAACCAGATGCAGCTGAATACCAGTATTTTATACTAGCGGACGTCACGCGGTTTCACCCGCGTAGTTCTCGTTCCCGTGGGAGTACGGGGATAAAATATAGCCTATGTTACTCGCTGATAATGTAGCTATCCATTGCTGAAAGAATTTTTCAAATCGGTCCAGTAGTTTTTAAGTTTATTCGTAACGTACAAAAATATAAAAATACAAATCTTTCCTCTTTATAATATTATTATATAGTATAGATGGAGCGACTGCCTATCTGACCTCCACAAACCAGTAACTTAGATCATACGATACCCCTTGGTAAGACTGGTTGTCAGACTTTCGGGCTTCTGACGACCCATAACGACTGTCAAAGATCCACGAATGACAGCCGAAACCAACGGCTTAACGTGCTTTTCGAGGCACGGAGGAGTCTTGATATGTAAAGATGGTCACTCATCCACGGACCAACCCCGGCAAGCGTAGCTTAACCTGATGGATCGACCCGTGCGGCTGTTATTACTTAGCCACGACTCCACGAGTTCAAAACCTGACACAAATAACCGTATCAGGAGAATAAAAAATTAGAGTCAAAATTATTTTTTTTTAAAAACAAGTTACATTTAAAACATGTTATAATAGGTAAGTTACCTACCTATTATAAAATGTAACTGATAAATATGTTAACTGACAAAAATGTCAACAACCAATAAATACATAAAATCAGGCTTGAAGGCCTGATTTTATCGATCGGACTGATCGATTTGAATTTTTTTATTATATTATCTATCTTATATAGAAATATGACCACTAAAATTAACTTAAAGGGGTACTATTTCTGTTTATTGTATACCTATCCTATCCTATACTATTAAACGAGCGATATTTGTATAAATATTTGTTTATATACAGATTTGTACTCACGTTCTCGAAATTGGCTCTAACGATTTCGATGAAAGTTGCAATATAGAGGTTTACGGGGGCGAAAAATAGATCTAGCAAGGTCTCATACCTGGGAAAAATAGTTTTCTCCGTATTTTCACCCGAGCAGCGCTCAGTCGCCCAAAGTTTAGAACAAGATAATAAATAAAGAAATGACAATAATGAATGACATTAGAATAATGATCATGGCTGCTTGGAATTAGTAAGTACCTACTATCATGGCAGTATGGAATTAGTAGGTACTATCCTATACTATTAAATGAGCATTCTCTATTTTCACCAGAGCAGAGCTCGGTCACCTAGGTACTTTATATGAAACGATTATTTAGACTGCCGCTTTGTTCAGTTTCAGGCACTTTCAGAAAAAATATTTTTGTGATCTTTTACGGACCATTATAAACTTCGCATGCTACCTAGCAGCTTGTTTTACTAAGAAGCATCAAGTATTCGATTCAAGTATCGATATTAATTATACGAGCGCCTCTTTCTGTATTACGACATGTGTTATATTACTAATCTTGAGGACGAGGCGCGCAGTATAACAGAAGCTTCTAAGTATTAAACGAACTTACTTGTACGTGAAGTTCGATATTAATTATACGAGCGCCTCTTTCTGTATTACGACATGTGTTTTATTACTAATCTTGAGGACGAGGCGCGCAGTATAACAGAAGCTTCTAAGTATTAAACGAACTTACTTGTACGTGAAGTTCGATATTAATTATACTAGCGCCTCTTTCTGTATTACGACATGTGTTATATTACTAATCTCGAGGACGAGGCGCGCAGTATAACAGAAGCTTCTAAGTATTAAACGAACTTACTTGTACGTGAAGTTCGATATTAATTATACTAGCGCCTCTTTCTGTTTACGACATGTGTTATACTACTAATCTTGAGGACGAGGCGCGCAGTATAGTAGTTTTATTCGGACAATCTTGGCATACGAAGGTATTTTCAACCCTAAACTGTAACTGCAGTTTTTAAGCTGTTGTTTTCCGACATCCACGCGGACGGAGTCGCGAGCACAGCTAGTTATGGCAATAAATGAAGCGGTACTTGAGTGGAATAACAAGTACCTAAGTAGAAACTCATGGATAGATTATGTGTGATGAAAACTTGAGAGATTTTGTTTTAATGAAATTAAAGTGCCATTAAAAATAAAGTTGTGTGTGTACACTTAAAGCTATTCGTTCAAGTTTGTAAGAATTGATTTAAAAATGTTGTGAGATCTCTCTATTGAAAATTTGAGAGAAGCAAGTCACAAGCAAACCCAGGTCAATCGGAAAATTGATAATTAGTCTCACAAAACAATTATCAATATTTTTGTGGAGTAATAAATTACAGACAATGAAATAGATTTTGCAAATAATGTGCATGAATATGTGACGCTTCACGCCTGGATTAACAGCTCACGACTATTTATTTATTTAAATATATATGACGGCAAGGAATTCACATCAAAATAAACATAACCTAGAACTAAGAATATCTGGAAGAGTTTACAAAACAATAGAAACCAAATCAGGCAAAAATTCTGGTTTGATAAAATTATACGCATTTAATTAATTAATTAATTCCTTTTTTTAAGATAATAGGTGCAACTAATTAACGTTCTATATGTGCATATTAACAATATTGATTAAATATATTATTCTAAACTTTTTTTTGTATAAATTAGCGCTTACGATTTTTTACTGTTTAAAATTGTTTGTCTGTAAAGCCGGTTTACGGACGATAATTTTACGTGATAACGTCACAAACCGAACGCTTAGGCCGATCGTGCCTCTCTATCGCTTGTTCCGCGCTCTCACTTGCACGCTCGGCTCAGGCGGAACGTGACACTTTTTCGTGCGTGCAGCCGGCGTTCATCGATTTATAAGACGTTATCACATCAAAAATATTTTATTCAGTCACTAAAGTTTTGAAGAAGAGTTATTTTCTTAACATGTTACCTAACATTTAGTTAGTAATGTGTTTAGAAAATAATGAAACTTTTATTTTATTCAGAATTAAAATGAAATGTGCGTAAAGAACAACGTATACCTAATTAACTAACTAAAACTATTCAGTTATTGACGAAGTTCCTATCTCCTTAAACAGGCATCATTTGGTATATCCGTAACCTAAAATAACACGTATTTCATAAAGTATGAATCCTTTATGAAGTATTGTTATAACTATGTAATATTTTAACATATACTTTAATGCCATATTATTTATTATTGTGATGATAACATTCGCACGTACGTATGAAACAACACAGCAAATAATAATATGTACTTGCCACATAGTAAAACGTTTTCGATTAGATCGCATCAAATTTTGTAAATAACAATTTTATAAGTAGGTGTATGCTAAAAATAATACATTTATAAATTGAAGGGCTAAAAGATTAAGGAGGCTGAACGCGTGAGGGAGAGGCAAATTTCGCGCCCTCACGCCCCTAACCGCCGCAATAGAAGGAGACGCCCGGGGCGGGAATCGCGAGCCGATTTCCGGCCACCGTAGGCGCGGGCTTGCAGACGGTAAGCAATGGGTAGCTCGCTGTCCGATAAGGACCAAGCCCGGGTCGACGGCGCATTGTGTTCCACGCGCGCCTCAAAGAGATGTCAGCAGAATTAACGGGGTCCGCTAGGTTCTTCGGTTCGAAGAAAACCGATAGGGAAATCGTGGCCCCCGGCAACAGGGCAACCAAAGGAACACGGGTGGGTTTTAGTCAGTAAGAGTCTGACACGCAATCCCGCTCCGCACAGAGCGGGAGAAGTTATTTGATAATTTCCCACCCAAAAAAAAAAAGATTTCTCATGGAGATAATAATAAAATAATAATAATAAAATTTATTCAAATATAAAAATTGGTTTATGGAGTCTGTTTTTGCAATCATCAGATAGGAATGAACACTGAAAACAGGAAGTAGTCCACTTAGAGCACCCGACCGAATAGCACCTGCGACTAACAGCAGTAGGCTGCTGAGTCGCAGGTGCTATTCGGACGGGTGCTCTTAGTGGACTACTTCGAAAACAGTACTTATAGCTATAGTACCCATTTGCTTGCAAACCTCTACTGCTGACCATGAACTCAACCACTGTAAAAAAATTGTCATCTGCTTGATACAGAGATTTCTCTGTCTTCTTGTCTGTTTAATTCAGTTGTGGGTTCCAAGACGGCTGAACCATACGGTTTTCCGACTCACCTTTTCATTGTCTCGACGCTTTTCAGTTTGGTCATCTCCGTTGATTGCGGTTTCAGATTTGTCCCAAGAAACACAGCAGCCCACCGCGCTTTGATTTCATTAATTTTTGTTTGAACTAGCGTTCGGGAAGCTATGCAATATCTTCTCGTCCCACATACCACAGTGTCTCAAGACGAAGTCTTTGACCAGTGCGTGTTGCCAGTGATGACCTATGGTACTGAAACGTGGTCGCTCACAATGGGCCTTATAAGAAGGCTAAAAGTCACCCATAGGGTAATAATGGAGAGGGCTATGCTTGGAGTTTCCCTACATTATCGAATCAGAAATAAAGAGATCCGCAAGGTAACCGACATAGCCCGAAGAATTGCTAAACTTAAGTGGCAATGGGCAGGGCACATTGCTCGCAGAACGGATGGCCGGTGGGGTCAAAAGGTTCTGGAATGGCGACCACGTACCGGAAGACGTAGCGTTGGAAAGCACCCACAAGATGGACCGATGACCTTGTGAAGGCTGCAGGAATCCGCTGGATGCGAAAAGCACAGAATCGGTCGAAGTGGCGGTGCTTGGGGGAGGCCTATGTCCAGCAGTGGACGGCTTTCGGCTGAATTGATGTTTGAACTACATTTGTTTCATTTTTGTGTTCCGAATCCTGTAACAGTCAACAAACATTCGTTTTATATTTTATTCTAATCACGTTTACATTACCTTGGAAAATCTAAGATAACTCAACCAATAAATAAATCAACTGTCAGTCAATCGTGCCGCCATCGTGTTCTGATAGGAGCATAGCTGTAGGTTGCACTACATTTAATTCATTCCAGAACATCAAGCACACTACTACAATACAATACTTTAAATATTTTGCACATGAATATCAGAAGCCTTAATAAGAACTTTGACGAACTACAGACATTCTTAGCAGTTATAAAACTAAAATGTGATGTCATAATACTGTCGGAATGTTGGCTCAGAACTATATCAGCCATTCCCAATCTACAGGGTTATTCGTCTTTTAAGTCGTCAAATCCCTACAATCAAAATGACGGTGTAGTTATCTTCGTAAAGGACGGCGTCAACTACTCCGTTACTGAGCCCTGTCTTGATGAAGCAAGTGGTCTACTCTGCTCTATTGATAATTTTATTGCAATTCTTGCTGTTTATAGATCCCCGTCATTTACGACTATAGACAAGTTTATGAATAGTTTAGACAGCACCTTATCACACCTTTCCTCCTTCAAAAAAATAGCTTTGATTGGTGATATCAATATTGATATAAAACAAAACAATGTGGATCGTTTTTCTGATTCATATCTTGCTCTCACATCCTCTCATGGTCTACTTCCAGCTCACCTATTACCTACAAGACTTAATAACTGCTTAGATCACGTAATCCTGAAATCTAACCAAATAGCTACGACTTTAATTGTAGAAAGTACCGTCACTGACCATGCTGCGCTTCTGTTATCTTTACAATGGAAACCTCAGAAATGTAAAACAAACCGTACAAAAACTCACATTGATTACTCATCTATTGAGAAAGTCATAGAAACAACGGATTTTTCTGAAATTATGACCACTCTTGACGCAAGCGAGGCTGCTGACCGGTTCATTGAAATGATTGCATCTATAGTTAGAGAGCACACGTCCATCGTAAAAATTCCCCGTAAAAGAAGAAACATAAAACCATGGATAACGCCTGGCCTTATGCGTTGTATTAATAATCGGGACAGGATGCACTATAACCTAAAAAAATCCCCGAATAATATTATTTTACAAGTTACTTATAACCGATACCGTAATTTCTGTAATGACTTGTTGCGTAAACTGAGAATTGCATACGAGAAAGATGAATTCGAAAATGCGAAGAATAATCCAAAGGCGACGTGGAATGTCATTAAAACCATAACCCATACAAATACCACTAAAACACCGTGTACCGATCTTCTCAAAAATTGTGCCAGCCCAGAAGACTCGGTCAACTTAGTAAACCGTTACTTTGCAGAAGTTGGGTCCAAATTACCAGAAAAAATACTATCGGAACAACCCCAAATTCCAGAGGCTCCGTATTGTCCTGGTTCCCAGTGTAATTCATTCGTCCTCCAAGAGGTGGACGACACTGAGGTAGAGGAAGTCATCCTGACCCTTCGCACTGACACTGCTGTTGGCTGGGACAATATTTCTACTCGGATGGTTAAAGCCTCACGTAAGTTCCTACTTCCAGGAATAACTCATATTTGTAACCTCTCGATTACTACCGGTATTTTTCCCAACGCCTTCAAAAAAGCGCTTATTCACCCAATTTACAAGGCAGACGACAAAGACTGTGTCAACAATTATAGACCTATTTCTGTGCTCTCTGCGATGTCTAAGATATTAGAGAGAATCTTAAATAATAAGCTTATGAAATATTTAGATGCTTATAACATCATAGCACCCAATCAATTCGGCTTCGTATCGGGTAGGTCTACAGAAGATGCCGTGACTGGCTTAAGCGATCTCTTAGCCCGCAATCTGGATCAGGGTAAGAAATGCCTTGGCATCTTTCTGGACCTATCTAAGGCATTCGACACAGTCTCTGTCCCTAAACTTCTACATAAACTTGAAGTTATCGGTGTAAGAGGAACTCCACTAAATCTATTTAGAAGCTATCTCACAGACAGAATGCAATGCGTGATTATAAATAATTATAAAAGCAATGAGCACCCTCTAAGTAATTACGGAGTGCCACAGGGAAGTATCCTGGGACCAACACTCTTTCTAGTCTATATAAACCAGTTATGCACACTAACACTTACAAATTGTAATGTATTTACTTATGCAGATGATACAGCGCTTATTGTGCATGGCTCAGATTGGAATGAAAGAAAACGACACGCGGAGAACTGTCTTATCATGGTATCAAACTGGCTCGCTACTAATCTTCTTACTCCTAATCTCAAAAAAACTAAATTTATACCATTTTCTATAAGCAAGAAGAGCCAGCCTCCACAGGAATTTAATATCCAATTCCACAGTTGCCACTTAAAACCTGATTGTGCCTGTCCACACTTGAGCAAAGGATCACACATTAAATATCTCGGAGTAGTAATAGACGAGCGTTTAAATTGGCACAAACACATTACATCACTTACATCTAGAGTTCGCAAAGTAATCTATATTTTTAAGCTACTTAGAAACTCAGCGGACGTCGACACGCTCAAAACTGTTTACTACTCCTTGTGCCAGTCACTACTGTCATACTGTGTGACTGCCTGGGGAGGAGCAACAAAAACATCACTTCTACCACTGGAGAGGACACAAAGAGCTGTTTTGAAGGTGATGCTACGCAAACCGTTTAGGTACCCGACACAACAATTATATCAGGACTGCAAGTTGCTCACTGTCAGACAGCTCTTTGTTTTCCGCTCGACTCTTCGCAAACATGCCTCCGTCCCACCAAGACAAGTACTCCTTACTCGACGTAGGTCTGTTCGAGTATGTCAAGTCGACCGTTACATAGCAAACATAGTTTAAACATAGTTTATAACATAGTTTTTAACATAGTTTTAAGCTATTTAATAACACAAGTTTTTCAAGTTCTCGTTATATTAAAATATGTATGTTTAGGTTAAGGTATTTTTCTATGGGCCTGTGTCGCCTGAAATAAATGGTATTATTATTGTTACAGGACCACATTTGCTACCCACCAATATTTCATCCTAAGTTCTAGAATATACAATAAACTTCAAAAAAAATTAATTATAAATAATCTTAACCATTTTGAATTAAAAAGAAAATTGTTAAATTTCCTATTAAATATAAGCTATTCCGATACAGAGGAACTCATTTATTCTACGAATTAACGTCTAAAATACCAATTTTTTTACATAGTATACCACACTTTCTCTAACTCACTCACACTCATACACACACACACACCCCCACCCACACACACATACACAACCACACACCAACAAATCAGTTTAACCCCATAGCAACACACTCACACACAATTAACCAGTAAATCCATTCAATTAATTTGTTAACATCAGAATTATTGCGCAATTATAAATATTTTGTAAAACGTGTCAATCCCACTAAAGAACACTGTCCTTCAAGAAACAGGATTTTCCTAGTTTGAAGGGCAGGGGTCTTACTCATTGTAATAGCCATACCCATCCCATAGTTTAAACTACACTGATGTTACCTGGGCTAAGTTTTTGGTAAATAAAATGATTACTTACTTATTTACTTACTTACTTACTAGATTTTATCATAAACTAGCGACCGCCCTGTTTCGCACGGGTGCAATGGCGACATGTCAAACCATCGAGATTTCTGTGCTATAATCTTAGTTAAATATGAATTTATTATAAACATAAACCTTCTGGAATAAATGCTATAAATGGTGATGAAAACCGCATCAAAATATATTATGTAGTTTACAAAATCTGAGCAGTCACTCAGACAGACAGACAGACACGAAAAGCAACTTTGTTTTATACTATATATTGATTTACACATTTTATATTATGTACTTAAACGTCTAATTCTGAAATAAGAAGTTAATTAACACTTTCTGCTTTCAAATTCTGCCATTAATCTCATGTTGTTTCTATGCTCTACACGTCTACACAATGTGAGCAGACTAGAGCACTGCCTACTTGAACTAAGGTCTTTAAATTTATGAGACAACCCACTGACCCTTGAGATGGTATTAAAGTTTTTTATGGAATATCGTAATGATAAGAAAAATTATGACTTCTTTAGTGTTGGAACTCAATAATTTCCTTGAAACTTCATATTTTCTATTCTTTAAATCGCTTCCTACATTTCTATAAGAGCCTACTTACGGCATCCATTGATGTTTGAGTGACCTTGATTACGGCGGTAATTGTAAGGTAAACATTTAGTACTTAACACTGACCTTTGTCAATTAGTTAGAGTATTCGATTTGATTCTCAAGATCAGCCGTTTTTATATAATTTTACCTAGTATTTGAATTGTTTATGAAAAGTCGAGGGTTCCGTCATCGTGTAAAGTTAGTAACCAAAATCAATGTATGTAATGTACCTCGGTTTTTTTGCAACTACATAATATGCAAATATACTCACAAATTTCGTATTCAAATCGCATATATTGTTTTAGATAATTTTAGGGCGATTGTTCTTCGTGCAATGCCCAGATATATGTAGTAATTCTTTGTTACGAACAGACGTACTACCTAAAATTCCTAGAAAGGATTCCATTTCCATCAGTGAGCTGCATTTTCTTACCTGTGTGTTGGACGTTTTACTTCTATCTATTAACCACAGTTCCATCTTGTTTTTGGATCATCATCACAAAGAGGTATGTTATTAAATTAAGAAAATTAATGGTGTAACAATTTTACAATGAAAAAAATACCTGACTTCATAAGATTTTATCCGCGCACGCTTCGGTCTGTTAAGTTAATCATAATGTTTTTTGGCTTTATATTGTTAAGGAAAACTACAAAACCGTACCATGAGAACTGCGAAAATATACGACATCACGACAAACATTTTAAATTAACTTTAATGAGGGTTAACGATATCTCGAACGACGTTAAATGAACAAACTCAGAAAGAAAACTAACGACAATCGACAAGAATATTGCCATAAATTATCATAAATGGAAATAATATCGTGACAAATTTATTTGATGATAATCACAAAAAGCAGAAGTGTCATCTGAAGCTTATCATCATAAAGTATACATAATTTATTGATGATTGTAACTTGAGACTACTACATATAAATGTTGGTAAATTATAGATCATTAACATTGTAGACCGCATTAGGTAAATGTTCATCTTTTTGTGATATATAAAATAGTTATCAGATGCAAAAGTGATACTAAATCGATTTGTAATGTAATGTTTAATTAACATACATCTATAACTTGATCTTATTCATAAATATTTATGTCGTTATACCAAAATTTTGCTATATTCGGATCAATGCATCTTGTTGTAATTTAAATATGAGGTTAGAGGAGAATATTTTCTCTTGTAAATACTTACGCTTTCCTAGTAGCTAGCAGCTTTCTTGTTATAAATAGCGACAAATACAATAATGATTTAATTCACTACCATCTCGATTATCATCACCATGAACGTATCATTCATTCGACTTTTAATTCATTCTTGTTGATTTGGTGTTTTTCTGGTTTTCTCTGATCAGGTGCGATCTGACCTTTGTGACCCCGGTTGAGCCAGATTTGAGCTCTACGACGACAAATAAATGCTGCTAGACTATCCTTTTGTTGCAATCCTTGGTTAATACTGCAATTATGCATGTTTAATATGATTAAGACTGGATAGACTTTTTTAAACAAGTAGGTATTTCGAAGAACTAATCAGTAGCCTATGATAATTTATTTTGTTTTTTTCTATTAGTTAACTAAACATGACGTTCACTTTTCAACACTCTCATGGTAAATGATAAAGTAAACCCAGTTGGGACCAACGAACTGGAATCAATAAAAAACTATAAAAGGTAAATAACTCAATTCATAGGTGTAGTATTTTTATCTCACGAAGCGACGCGCGCTTTACTTGTGTTTACCAAGTATACAAACACGCTGTGAATGTGTGTGTAAGCGCAGGAGCTCTCAGTACCGTCGGACATAATGGCGAAATTAGAAGTGTGTGTGTGTGTGTGCTATGTGCTGACGCTACTCGTCTTCACGCACATATTCACAGCGTGTTTGTACACTTGGTTACCACAAGTAAAGCGCGTGTCGCTTCGTGAGATAAAAATACTGTACCTACTTAAAATGGATACAGCCACTCATAGTCTTGAATAAATTCAGATGCCTAATTGAGTACCTAATTGCAGATAGATCTATGCAAAGTTTTGTCTGGGACAAAACAAACACGCTTACATTGAAAAAAAATCACGAATGATTAGAATAACATAAAGAACTAACATATTATGAATGTGAACATATAAATTGCCTAAATACAATCTGCCTCTTAGAGGGAAATATTTGGTAAATTTTGTATTTAATTTTAGGGTTAGGAAAGTATCAAGTTATTTTTTTTTTAAATATATTGCTATTCGTTTTAAAAAGAGTTTTATCTTCCCTTGTTCAGACAGCGTTCGGTAGGTACCTCCTTACATACCACACACCGTCTGATAATAGGTACATAATATCACTCCATGTCAAAATTAAGCGTAGAAGATTCAATATTGTATTCAATATTAATATTCAATATTCCTGAAACAGAACTTTCTATGGAAAATTTGGCAAAGTTCAATCTATAAGTTACCATGTCAGTTTACCAAGGATATTTGTTCCAGAATAAACAGTATCTTCCTGAATAAATGTTATGATGACATCTAATTACATTACAATCGTGACATCGCAGGCACGATCATTGGGCCCGGAAATATAGGTAGACTGCAATAAAATATGCCCATAGGTGTAATAGTGACGACTCTGATTGTCGCTTCGCTCATCTGTTCTAGGCAGAAGTATTAATAAATTACGTGGTCCAAAGAATCGGCACAGTCTCGTGCGAACTCTTGCGCAACAGGCCGCGAGACGGCCCGCGTTAATACACACATTACGACCATATAAGGTAAGTCGATATAATGTAACAAAAAATAAGCAATTACCTACGTACTACCTACCTTTATCAATTTTTAAGAATATTTAGAACAGTAGGTGCTCACAGTTTTTGAAAGAACTGGAAAAGCTGTATTTTTTTTTTTTTTCAACGGCTGAAATTTTTTAAATGCAGATACAAGTGAATCTCAATATATGCAAGATAGACAAAACAGTGAAAGGAATCTTCTCTTTTGAGAAATCTATCTTATGAGCTAATTATAATTTTCAAACACCTAAGCAATGACAATAATTGCGTGTGGATTTGTAGACTTTCTAAAATAGATCCCATGTTAGTATTTATTGAAAATAAACAAACTTCTTATTCAAACCATTTCCTTAAAAAATAAAACAAAATAATGTTCAATGATTTAAAGTGCTTGTTGCGAAATTCGCTTGTTATTTGTTACTTAGGTGCAGTCTCGAAATCAAACGCATCTTCATGCAACGTGTTTTTAGCACTTCATTAAACAACATACCGAGTAGATAAATAACGCGATAAAATGTATTAATAGTTACTCGTATATTCTCCTTTTATTGCTAAACTAACTTATAATTAATGCTTCATCAATAACTAATATAATTTGTAAAACGTTATGTTAATCCGTGACATAGTTGAATTACTACCTGCGCTTGACGACGATGTCCACCTTGTATGGTTTACTGTCTCATTGTTCAATGAAACAAACATAGTAAATAAAGTTAGTGTCTTGCCAATAGCTACTGTAACGTTCACCTGCAATATCTATGTAACTTAAATGTATTTAAGTTACATAGTACCGGGTGACGGGTACCGGGTATTTCCATAACCTACAGATTATTGCTAGTGCTACTTTAGGGAAATTGGGAACAATAAAGCTATTCTATAAAAAACTGGCCGGTAAAACTTGACAGGTGAAGTGAGCTGTCTTTCCATCATATCCAGGGATTGGCACTATTGACATCTCACTTCAATTAAGTTTTCACGGTGAGATTTTTATAAAACAAATCAGCTGCACTTATACTTAAATTGTTTATTCTATAAATAGAATATCGGAATCACTTTTACACGTCATGTTAAAAAATATAAAAAATAAGCTAGATGAGTTTGGCATTTTTTATCTGACTACTCTGAGAAGAAAGGCCGAAACAAACTCAGAAGTCGCAGTCTCTTTTAAAGTCAAGACATAATCTTGGTGAGGCTAGAGGACCATGTGGATTAGTGTCTGAAATGGTCTTCTGAGGAAGAACCACAGATTGGACTGGACCTTTTCAGTCAGTGCAAGCATTTTGTCAGTAATCGTTGAGCTCAATTCAGAACTTAAAGAGCTCAACGACTCGACGAACAAAACCAAAGAAAAGACATTTAGGTAGACTGGATACTTTCATGGTATCAATTAAATTCAATAAATATAAAAAAAAATTAATGGGATACCATTTTTGGTCAACTTTTCGAAATACAGCTAGCCCTAGATGTCTAGATCTCATCCTTCTTATAATAATAATACGCATTTAGCCCGCCTTTGTATAATATTATATTGTAGGTACATAGAGCATAAAATAAATCACAAGAGTCCATAATTTTCAATAGCAATTTACTACGACTACTTATTTCTGTTCTTTTAATCTATTCGATGCAATATTTAAACATGATTACTAGTTTTTATGCGCTGCTTATTATTAGTACCTAATAAATAAAGTAACAATAAATAAAATAATGGCACTAGTAATAATAAATTTTTATAGCTCCATCAAAACAATCATAGTTAAGGTTTTGATGTGATCAGTTTTTCAGAAAAATATGGCTTTCAAGTGTTTCTCTTTCATGAAAAGAAACAGTTGAAAATCTACAAACTTTTGAAACTGATGCATGTGTTTGCGAATCTTTTTATTAATTTAAGTGTGTGAATAAAAATAAATACTTAGCTGTAAAGAAATATTGAGATTATCAGAGTAGAGTCTACTTCGCCATTCGGTCTTTACAGTGGGTAGATAATGAAGTAAATATGTACATTGAAGTAAAATGTAGCTAGTGCTAGCTTTATGTGTTTTCTGACTTTTAGCTTGCTCCCGCAGACAGGCGCGACGCGACGGTGCGATGCAATTCAAGTAGAACAATTTCCATGAAGTTTTGATAGAAATCGTTCTACTACAGTTGCGTCACGCCTGTCTGCGGGAGTCTTAAAATGTTGTCTGGTAAAGCATTAAAATCTTCTGTAAAATAGAAGTCCCTTTTGCAAAAATAATAGGTACAATTTTGGCCTAGAGATAATCCTTTTTAAACCTTTTCTGAGCTCATCGGGTTAATATAAAAGTTAACGACTGCTATTATTCATTCTAAAACCAAAAGTTGACAATCTTATATATAATATATGGTAATGAGAAGGTAACAGTTAGGTACACAGTTAAACCATCTCGTTATTTAAATATGAAAGATTTATGGCGAAATATAAATACTAAATATTTAATTAATAGAAAGAGTGATATTTTGTCATATCATAATACTCGTTGTACACACAGTTGTTACTTGACTAATGTATTTAAATGCAACACAGTGTAACATCGAAATATGTTTTCAAACTAAAATAAACTATCAATATTTTAGGAAAGTCCTTAAGCCATTTATAAGATTTTTATCATGGAAGTAACAAAATATCAATACATGAAAATAATAACGAGACTACCAGATTATCTTTAAAGTTACGATGTAATATAATTTTTAGTACCATTCATTAGCATTAATTTAAATTTTCCGTCCCATTGTCAATAAAATTTATGTCAATGAAACCACTCAACTCACAATATTCCACACACTTTCACGTGCTTGAGTAAATAAATTACTCCTACTTATACCTATTTTATTTTAGGGAAAACAAATAAAAAACAGATGATATATAACCAACTCCGCAGGTGTCACGGTTATTACCAATCAAAATAATAATAATAACAATCTTCTGTGAGGCGGAAAAAGATAGGCACCTATTATTCACGGTTGGGTCATGCCAAGTTTGGTGTACTCCTTCATCATACTAATGTGGATTCAGAGGCAATTTGTCTATCTGAATTGCAGGGTTCCTGCCAACAGCATATCGGATGCTACACGCACATTCACGCAAGGTGACGAGGCAATACATCCTATGAAAGCGCGGGGTTAGAAGCTTATTAAATACTGATGTTCCACTGCCGTGAGATACTTGTGTAGTCTCAGAGGATATTAGTAATGGTTCATGCGATCATATATGGAGATTTGATAGGGCACGGAACTTTGAAAGTACAGAATTGCTGCCACATTCCGCATCAAGGGCTTGGTAAAGAAAGCGGAATTCCCAATCACGATGCCGAGTCTACCTACTGCGGGTAGCTTGGACTCGGTAGGTACCCGAAATGGACCTAGATTTATTTTTGTATATTGTTTTAGACAAATATTTAAAAAAATTATATGCTAAATTTAATAAATGAATATGATCACATAAATCTTACCGATTTCAAATGAGATCATTATACACATCAACATCTTAATAAAACCAATCATTTAAATTAAAATAAATTCATTAGAATACTAAAATCAACCATAAAATCTGTATCATTTGTCGAAACGAACATAAATCTTTTTTTACCTAATCTGTAACAGAAGCTTAAAAAACGATCTATATTTTAAAACATGTCGTTAATGCTGCTATATAATCAAATGTTTGCATAAGTATGTCAAAACGTTATGGTAAAATATATTGGCATTATTATAGTAGGACATTTTTTTAATGTAAAATAACACGTGAAGTAAATTAATATTGTGTGATCATGTCACACTTTTCGCATGAAAAAAGAAACTTGTTGAACTCGTTTATTCTAAAATTAAGGAGGATCTCTATATGACCGACAACACATTACTGCCCTGTTACGATAATGAGCAAATGTCCGCAGGAGATTCGTTAAAAATATACCTAGTGTTATTTTTTTACGTAAGCAATAAATGCCTACTACCAGATCATAAACTTTGACACGAATTTGAATAAATATTTAATTCATATTTAGATTTCACAATGGTTTTATTAACGGGAAACATTAAAAATATCGTAAATTCGATTTAGTGATAATTAAAATACAAAAATAATGAAAATTATACTGTATATTAAAAGCATAATCTTTATACAAGACATTGCTAGCACAGAAATCTTTTTGGCTACCATTTGTATGTTAATAAACTGTATAGCTTTATTAATCGCATTGTTTTACGACATTATCATAAAGCTAACTTTGTTATTAAAATATTTAAATTCGGAATGTCATACGACTTTTCTGGTTTAACAAATACAGCAGGTACCTACTGTTGGTCACGTCTGAAAATATGGATATTTAGAATCATTATACCGATTCTAATTAGGTACCTGTATTTTCTAATATGAACTGATATCAAACAACCATCACATACCTATTTATTCACTGATAATAGGTACCACTGAACCGTATCATCAGACATCAACACTATAAGTAAAATTATTAGTAAAAAAATTATGCCACTCAATAGGCTAAATTCAAACACGATTATTCTGTAGATGTCGCTGTGTGAAATCATTAATTACATTAGACAATCGGTGTAGGTAATAAATAATTCAAGTATCTACTTTAATGTTACCGCGAACCAATGTATCGATGCCTATTAGTTAACGCTTTAGCATCTTTTAATTAATGTGTAAAAAATAAACGTTAACAAGAGATACATATCTAACTAAACTAAGACAGCTTATATTAATGGCTACATTAAAAAAAACCTGTCGGTAGCTCATCAACATGAATGATTAATAAAGCTCTGACATGCATCGTATATTATAATTAATTATAATTACACACCAATTAGTCAATATGTCAGGAAACCATGTTACGCATAATTTCACACTCGCTTTTATAACCAGTCTCAAGAAATGGCAGCACGCTCCATCCATATTTGAAAGGGCTGGTTGACCATTAATAATCTAGTATTCGATATAACAAAATGCATTAAAAAGTTATTTCTAAATTCCCTTTCTTATGGTAACTAAACCCGGAATATAAAGTGATTCAAGAGAGAACCCGTGACGCTACCTTGCGGGACACCAGATTTTGTTTCTTAAAGTTTGAGAACATATTTGTGTTGTATTTTATCCAATGTATAATGTCCTTTCTTTGCAATTGTTTTACATATTGTTAAAGAATTATTCATTTGCATAAGTTTATTCCGTTAAACAGATTTTTATGCCAACAAAAATGTTTCCCCTAATCAAAGGGTTGTGAAAGCCCCAAATCAAAACATCAGGCACTGGTTCAATATAGTAGTAAACGGAAATCGTAGTAAGAACTGCATATTAACAGCACTGCTGTTAAACGTAAAAATTTGACGTAGATACGTGTTATTTCACTAGAAAATCAATTCAATTTGTCTCTTTACATGATATTATCATATGTCAATATTGAAGTTCCGCCTGACATAAGGACAATATTTACTCAATTAATTGGTGATTTTCAAGTAATTCGTCCGTCGAAAATCTTAAATAAACAATATTCTTAATAATGATCACAGGATACTAATGTATTAATTTTAAATGTTAAGGTCATCGTCTTTGAATTCAGCTATTATTAAGATACATACTATAATTAATTACTGAATTGAATGTGAACGATGCATATTTAGCTATCTATCCCGACCTTTAACTTAAAAACTTAGTACAATTAATCAATTTTATGATAGCCTTTTTGCAAATGATCGCTTCTACTGGCTCGTCGAAGTTATAATATACTAGAATTTCGTCACAAGCCAACATTGAACATTTAAGGTCCTTTCTTTAGAATCTTAACTACCAACTAGGTATTTTTACACAACATATCCACAAGTTTCAAAGTCTTACCAAGGGGTATCGTATTACCCAGTAACTGGGTTGTGGAGGTCCGATAGGCAGTCGCTCCATGTAAAATACTGGTATTCAGCTGCATCCGGTTAGACTGGAAGCCGACCCCAACATAGCTGGGAAAAGGCTAGGCAGATGACAAGTTTCAAAACGATTGTTACATCTGGATACTTATAAATATTACTTAATTACAAAGATAACGTATAATGCCACAAGAAATGAATGCAAAATAATATTCGAAAATAGCAAATCTAGTAAAAATTTAAATATTTTGACTTCCGTGATTCGCAATAAGTTATTATATTCGATAAATTTCGGCTGCTACTGAAGTAGCCTAGAGAATCTCTGACTTGTGTTATTTATCAACTAGACATGGGTCTATTTCAGCGATGATATTGGCTTTAAACATTCAGATTTACGCTTATATTATGTAGAGTATAACATGAATAAGGGTTTTTTTTGAGTAATTTTAGGTATTTTAGGCTCTATGCGAAGATCGTGCGGTCCATGGCCCTTTACGGGACACCGGTGTGGGCACGTTCATTGGAGCTGCGGCCAGCCCGCCAGTTGAACGTGTCCCAGAGGGTCATGGCCATCCGGCTGGCCCAAGGATACCGCATGGTCTCCTGCGAGGCGGCGAGCCTCCTTGCCGGATTACCGCCATGGGATCTGGAGGCAAAGATCCTCGCGCACATCTGGGAGTGGCGCGAGGAGGCGAAACGCCGGGACTTAACTCCGATGCCGCAAGAAATCGCGGCACAGCGAACAGAGCTCCGGTGGGATCTCATGGCGTCATGGAGAGTGCGATTGTCGCAACCCAACGCTGGGCACGCCACAATTGCGGCGATAAGACCCCTCTTTGAGGAGTGGCTTGAGAAGCGCCACGGCGCCCTCACCTTCCGCCTGACGCAGGTCCTCACCGGACACGGCTGCTTCTGGAGGTTCCTGTTCAAGATAAGGCGGGAGGAAACGGCCGGGTGTCACCATTGTGTGGATCGCCCGGAGGACACGGTGGAGCATACGGTGGAGGTCTGCCCGGCTTGGGCGGAGCATCGCCGTGTCCTCACGAAGGCGATCGGCGGCGGTGATCTCTCGCGTCCGGCCCTGGTTCAGGCCATGGTACAGAGCGAGAGAAAATGGCAGGCCGTCACTTCCTTCTGCGAAGCGGTAATGCTTGCGAAGGAAGAGGCGGAACGCGTAAGGGGGAGGCAAATTTCGCGCCCTCACGCCCCTAACCGCCGCAGGAGGAGACGCCCTGGGCGGGAATCGCGAGCCGATTTCCGTCCAATGGGTAGCTCACCATCCGATAAGGACCAAGCCCGGGTCGACGGCGCGTTGTGATCCACGCGCGCCTCAAAGAGATGTCAGCAGAATTTACAGGGTCCGCTAGGGCCAATGCCTGCCGGGGCTGCAAATATGGGCCGAAAGGGAAATCGTGGCCCCCTTCAACAGGGCAACCGAAGGAACACGGGTGGGTTTTAGTCAGCAAGAGTCTGACACGCCCTCCCGCTCCACCCAAAGCGGGAGAAGTTATTTGATAATTTCCAAGCCAAAAAAAAAGGTACCTTCCGACCTACCTAAATAATATTAAAACACCTTGTACTTTTATAGTATTATTATTAATTATGTCTACTGTCATCTTGCCAATTACAATGAAAATATTCTTAATGAATAGTAGGTAAACCTTTTAAAATTAAAGCACCATATTCCAAATTAATTGTGAACTCTTGTATTATGTAAAACCACAGGTGTGGGCTTTAAAAACAATATTTTATAACCTTATGATGTGCCATTTTATTTTGACAACTCTAAAATGACGTCATTTCTATAGAAGTTTCTTACTACCAGCGTGATTTACGTTCAATCTCTTAAACACTTAACGCGAAACACGGTGAACATTTTATATTCGCCTTGACATCAAGTTCCGTTTTAACATAAATGACATAATGTTTAGGAACTACTAAACTCCAAGATCCACCAAAAGTTAACACTTACTAAAATGTAAGTGAAGTAATATTAAATGCCAAGGAGCATTGGATATTGACGGAAAATTAATTGGTCACCGACAAAATTATCTGTCTAAAATGATAACCAAGTAGATTCATAATACTGTGGTTATTTGGCCTAAAGTAGATTGACCGGTATAATTTAACATTAATCATCTTAACAAAAAAAACTTGTCTAATTCTATATAATGTGTAAAGTGATAAATATGATATTCCAGAGAACCACAATTAAAAAAGACGGATTACACTATGTTTGAATATGGATGTGACTGATGAAAACTGTTATCGACTCTTATTGCTAAAGATTTTAAAACAACTTCTCCATATTTTCTTCTTCAGATGCATCAGCCAAGAAGACTGCGGTTAACCACGAGCATAATGCTATGCTTCGTGCTGCAAGCTCTGGGTGCCGACAAGTACACTGATGAGAACAGACCGTACGAGTTCGGATTCAAAATCGACGGCCAGCAGCATAGGCATGAATCTAAAGGTATTTATTTTTCCGTGGGTAAATCCTCATGGATACCCGCCATATGGGGAGAACGGATGGTTATGTCGCACTCCTACCTTCTAAAACCTCAGTGTTCCTTGTTCTACCATTAATCGGGAACCCGGGAGATACATGTACATTCACCGCACTCCCGACTGGTATCAGTCCACCATGTCTAGCGGGCCCCATCATCAATTTTTGCCGATCCCATGACCACACGTCCTCCCATAAAGACGCGCATGGAACACTATGTATCACTTCTTTGGACCTGACTGTTCGAGTGACGATACAGCCCCAGTTTCGCTACCCGCAGACCCTCCTTATGGTGGCTAGAGATCGTTAAAGCCCCTTCGACGCGCGGCTGCTCTTCTGGAGCGGGAGGAGTGAGAGGTATGCTCTCTCTCCCTCTCCGCCGCCTCCTTTACGTGTATCACCTCCTCGCAAAAAGAAGCAACAGCATTCCCACTCCTCCAGCGTATGCGCCATACGGACCGCGGACGTTCTCCATGACAGGGGGGCCAAACTTCTTTGGTCACCCCATTTCAAAAACGAAGAACTTCATGACGGGGGGGGGGGCTAACTTCTTTGGTCACCCCTTTCCAAAAACGATATAATGTACATAATATATTTTATTATTAATCGTTTATTTTCAGAATAAAACATTCCATACATTGTTAGTAAATAGTACTTATAACTATGTTAGTAAATTATTATTATTATCTACAATTCCGCTATTTAATATTATATGAGGATTTTAAATTCCGTCAAAACAAAAAGCAAATATTTTTCTTACGTTGCGCATTTTTATTTAAGAAAAAATAAAGCTCTGTGAAGGATAACACAGAAAAACTTCTTTACCAAGTAGTAAAATTGGAGGGGGCGCGGCACCCCCGCTTTATTTTAGGGAGCATTTGGCCCCCTCTACCGCCATCCCTGTTGCGCCGTGTCCTTAATTAGGGCAGTCGACACAGTGATGGCTAGCGAGCGTCCCTTCCCGACCTATGCGACGCAAGTACTTCTCGAATTTATTATAGGTTCTAAAGGAGCCTAGATATTGTTACTCTTTTATTTACTTGAGTATTTTTTGTGTTTGATGAACAATAAATCCAGTTGTATAAATAAAGGCTGACGTTAACAATAATTCTATCATAATTAAAAAAAACTAAATTTTATCTGCCTGGGGGTAATTTAGGAACAGTCACTGTAGTTTTGCACGCATAAGCTTATTGCAAATTAATTTAACTTTTTCAATTTTAAATTGAGCTTGCTCATACTGAATCATACTCTAAGAAAAAAACATTTTCGCTATAGTAAGAACTGGTAGGATTTTGTACCGATCGCACCCTGCTATTATGCAGTGCACCACAGAACAGCTTTTGTTTCATACCCGTAGATCAGTAGATTTTTGTCTAATAGGGGTCCAGACACTATCAGTAGATAATAATGGCATTAATATTACTGTCATTCTTTCCAATATTGACGTAAAACTTTGAAAATAATACGATCACATCATCATTCCAATCACCACACTGTCAGTAGTAAGTGTCTGGAGGCCTAATGTGCCATTATTGGTTTCATAGAGCGATAGTCTTTCTACAGACAGGCTTTAAATCAGGTCTACAGCCTCACTGGAAGGCTACTCTATCAATATAAAGTGTCTAGACACGGTATCGATGACACAACAATTAGTGAGTTGTATGTGCTTGGAGAATTGTCACGATTATTTGTACGAAAAACAATCATGTTAAAGTTACTACGTAAGGTGACCTTCGCTTCTTTCTTCACTCGGTATTAACCTACTCTAAAAGAAGTGTAAACTGTAGGTACCCGTACAATGTTGTGATTTAAATTATTGTTTAGCTTTATTTAATAATCAATAGCAAAATTGAAAAAAAAAATCCTTGACTCATTTGTACCGGTTTAATACGTGTGAATTAAATAATTAATAATATATTTTTCAGAATTTAGATGGCATTTTTAACCAATAATAACTGAATATTACCATATTCAATACGATGTATGTTTAATATAAAACAATAAAGATGATTATTTAGATAACATTTGAATAGATAGCGGTTTTTTAAACTGCATTTTACAAAATATACGACCAATTTACTACTAATGAATATCAATATTACATTATTAATGAAGCTAGAACTACTATATTTTAGCAGAATATCGTCAGGTTCTTACCAATTTTCGAATAAAATTTTTGGCGATAGCACTTTTCTAGATCTTGTAATACAAGGAAGTGATACAAGCAATCAAATATTGATTTATAACGCTTTTGGAAGTATTAGAAATGATCATCTAACTAACAAATCAATTTCATTTAAAATCGATGACATCATCAAATAATAAGAATTTACTGAAATTAGTCGAACGTTAGAGACAGTTAGATAGACAATTATTTTATAAAAAGCTAAAACACCTATAACGAATTGCTGAATTATTCATTTCCTAGTATATTAATTTGATATCTGCATTTTTTTTAAAGCTGGTATCTCATAACTTCTCCAGACTGTTTGATGTGACCGTTTTTACAAGGCCAAAAAATCATCACGTTGTTTTATAAACACTCTATTCTATTAATACTGATAATATGAATATCTATTATAAACAATTATGTTGATGATTTGAAAACTAGCTCTTCGTCATTATGTTGTCAGGTGAGGATAACGTCAAGCTAAAGAGATGTTATTTTTTATAATTACTAGAATCTTCTCGTTTCCTACTCGCTGTTCTTTAGGAGATTTAGCTATTACTCATCTTGGTTCCAATTTGGGCTTCAATTCAATATTAAGTGTCGTGTTATAAATTTGAAGACCCTGGCAGGGCTTACTATTATATTTGACTTAAATGGCAATAAACACATTATCATAATATCATAATATATTCTAACTCAATAAACCGATTGAATCTTTACAGACAAAGACGGGATTGTCATGGGCGAATTCGGTTTCGTCACCGCCGATGACGTGTACCATGTCACAGTGTATGCCACAGACAAAGAGGGACGGTTCAAGATTTTGTCGATGAAAAACATTCACTTGAAATCATGTAAGTTAAACCTTTAAGCTGTTTTCTTAATTACCGAGTCTCTCGAAGAGGCTATCTAATAAGCACTACGATTTGATCTCTTAAATTAATAATAAAACCTGATGGAAGGAGTGAATCTAATTTGATAGTGTTAAATCCCCAGGTCTCTAAACATAAAAAAGCTCGAATTTATAAGCTTAACACTAAAGGAAATATAAACTCATCCAAACAATTTATGTATTTCAGCTTCTTCAAGCTTTGGAGCACCTACATCAGCAAGACAAGGCCATGCTCTGACGTTGCCACCTGCACAAGCTGCTTCCGTAAAAGCATCATCAGTTCCGCAAGAACCACAGAAACTAGGTGGAGTTCCTTTTTCAGCAAACCTAGGACCTTTTACACCACAAGCTCCAGTGTCACAAGGAGCTTTTGCATCACTACCTAGGAAACTATCCAAGCCTGTATCTATTGAACCACCAGGAAGGTCATGCTCGTCTTGCAGTCTGCCTACAACTACCACGCGGGCACCACCACCTGCATATAACCAAGTACCTGACAATAACAATTATAATGATCGAAACCAATTTGGTGTACCAGGATCAAGTTCTCAAAATCAACAAGGTTTCCCTTCCTCATCTCCTGGGCAACAAAACATTGCACAAGGTGGTCTTAGTGGTTCTTCATATAATCCACAAGGAGGTCAACAAGCTTTTCCTCCTGCATCTCCTGGACAGCAAAACACTGTACAGGGTGGATCCAGTGGTTCATCATATAGTCCTCAAGGAGGTCAACAAGCTTTTCCTCCTTCATCTTCTGGACAACAAAACACTGCACAGGGTGGACCCAGTGGTTCATCATATAGTCCTCAAGGAGGTCAACAAGCTTTTCCTCCTTCATCTCCTGGACAACAAAACACTGCACAGGTTGGACCTAGTGGTTCATTATATAGTCCTCAAGGAGGTCAGCGGAACTATCCATCTAGTCAACAAAATATCCCCCAACAAGGGCTTGTTGCGCCAGGTGGTGCGCTATCCTTTGCTCCACAACCTGAGCAGACAGCACAAAATTATCCAGGCTCTCCAAGTTATTCTCAAGGACCCAGTTCTCCTAATACGCCTAATAATTACGCACCTGGAAGTGGAAGCTTTTCTTCTGCTGGAGAGACTCAAGGCGGAACTGGAATACAAGCTGGCTTATTTGGCGGTAATAATAATCTATACGGTGGAGCCGCGCCTAGTGGCGCCGTAACTACTGTTCCACGTTCAGGTAATTTTGGACTGAATAATATTCAGCAAGCTGGTTTATCTGGACCCAACTCTCAGCCCACCGGACAGAGTTCATATCCGCAAGGAGGAGCTGGAGAAAGAACTGCAAAACAATATAATGGTCCTGAACAGCAATTTGCCTCAAAATTAGGCCCACAAGGCCCCGGTGCCGCTCAAGGAGGACAGCGTGGCTTTGATAAACCTACTCTGTTTTCCGCTCAAATGCAGATAGTTGATAAGAATACTGATGTTTATGCACTTGGCCCTAATGAACAGAAAGGATTACCGCCAGGACTTTCTCAGGATGACATAACGCAGCTGCTCTACACATTCAACTACACCGTAGGATTCCATGGTCACTTCGAAGAAGGCTATACAAATGGTGTCAAGAAAGGATACTACTTTGTAACTGGAAGGAATGGTGTTCGAACGAGGATTGATTACGTGGCCGATGATGCAGGTTTTCATCCTAAAGTTTCACAGGAGGTGCTGGACCTTTTATCTGAAGATGTTCCCAAACCAGAAACTGAAAAAGATGAGAAATACGGTCTCAAGGGTTATGAATTCAAATGGTTATATTATCCTGTTGAGTCTAAAACGCAGTAGATGATACTTCGATAATCGTTTCAAGCTACAGTGAACCTGATTTATCAAACATTCCTTAACGCCTTAGGGGTGAAGCCTAGTAGGCAATTTAAAATGTATAGCTTTATTTACTATATAATCTTACTATTAATTTTAGGCTAGATTAAGAATAAGTTAGTTATTTTAGGAATAAGTTTTTGAAAGTATTACATTTAACTCTAATTATAACAATGTTCAAAGTAACACACTGCCATGTAACTGCCATAAAGTAGTGATCACCAAAAGTAACTATTAGTAGTCTTTTAAGTTCATTAAAGAAACACGTGATGACATTTAGCACCTTGTATTATAACATGTTTAAAAATAAGAAATAGATGCAATAAAATATATGTGAAAAAGAAATATAATGTGTTTAATTAATATTACCCACAATCTCCATATTTATAAAAACTAAATTAACATTATATTTTCCTGATCGAAGAAAAGATCAATTTTAAGTAGTAATAAATTAAATAGAGGCATAGATGTATAGTTTTGCACCAATATTTGATAGAATTTCGTGTATTTTTTTATATTTCTATCAATGGTCATTATAAGTAATTACAGCCAATTAAATCTGCATAAGTTTAGCCAAATAACAATTTTATCCATTCAGCAGATGAATAGTTTTGTTCAAGTAAAATTATTAATTTAGAGTTCCATATTCAAAAAGTACCATCGGGATCCTAGACCCACGCCGTCACTCTGTCTGGTTGTCTGTCCGTATGTCCGTCAGACAGCAGTAACTTTTTAATCGTATGTCATGTTAATCCAACATTTAATAATAATAATAAAGATATTTCTGTTCACCAACCAAATCTTTTAAATTATTTAACAGCAATAAATTATGCCTAAAACACAGAAGTGCATGTGACACAACACTAAATATAAAATAAAAATGTCTAATAAATATGTCATTCAAATGAGATTATCGCCAATGCATTGGCACTTGAATGTCTCTAAACAGCATTGGCTAGCAAAGTAATTTCGAGAAAAATTTAAGCGTTTTGAATAAAAATATCTGAAACATTTACCACTTTATAACATAAATAACAAAAAAAAAATACTGGCTTATGCTTCATCAGTCCCATGATAGACATGGGACTGGAACAAACTCATATTTTTTGTTTAACAGCAAAATTGAAGATCACGCCATCTATTACACAATTAGTTTACCAACAGGAACAAGATTTTTACTTAACAAGTTAAGCAACCCGCGCAGACGCACGTCACGCAGCGATGCAGCATTGATGTTGACTTCTTATTTCCGCTGATTGTTAATAGATGGCAGTATTTTAGAAAATATTCCATATTAACATTTATTTTACGCATACTACAGCATAACAGCAGCTTACCTGCTGAAAGGGGTCAACTTAAATTCCTAATCCATTGCTTCATAATATTTGAAAAATTCGTCTGCTCAACGACGTAAATAACGCAATGAATTTTGTCAATATGACATATTGCACCTGTTACTGTGTTACGCAATTACCCTGCAGAGTAGCTGTATTCGGGTTTGAAAGAATCACCTTACTGCCTATTTCTCTCGATAGAGGGCACTGTTGCACTAGAAAAAAAGGTTAAAGTTACCTACTAATAATTTTAAATTGTAAATCATTTAATATGAAATTTGTGAAAAAAAAAAACGTAGGTAAAAGCGCAGGATAGCTTTTAGCAGAAGAGATCATCGTATCAGCAGCTTTAATGTCATCAGGATTGTGCCGGAATATACCTAGCAGTTCGTCGTGGACAGAGTGACAGCGGCTCCCCTGACATCATTTCTGTCATCAGAAGACAGCCGCCACGCAATCATCAATACGAATGCTAGAGTGATTGTCATCAGCCAGTGTCACTCTTATCCAACCTCTTCGCAAGATTTCAGTAACTTCATAACAAAACTAGGCGGTGCCACTTGCTGCGCCGTCATTAATTTACTTACAAGAGACCGTATTATCGCATTAGATGATGAAACCTGTAAGTAATGAGAGTTATAAAGGGGATAAATAAATAATGTACACAGAAAAACATGAAGTTAATGCCCCTTCTGCCATTTTTATTACATAATGTATTATTATTATAAAAATAAATATCTATAGTAAAGTGACCGTAAATAAGAAATTTGGTGTTTGTACAATCTATTATTTCAGTCCTCTTCTTGTGAATAAAATTTTGTTGCCCTAAAACTTCGCCACTTCCACAGCATCGTCGGTGGCAGCGCACAGAGGTCGCTATGGCTGTATTTTTTTGGGGCCAGAGGGCAGCACGCATAGCATGACCACCGTAGAAACGAGTTTTGTCGACGGAAGAGTAGACAAAATGACAGATAAACAATCACAATCTGTCATTTTGTCTATTCTTCCGTCGACAAAACTCGTTTCTACGGTGGTCATGCTACGTGTGCAGGATAAGATATCGGACGTAGTTAACGTCACAGCTCCACATCCATACCCTGCTGCCGTGCCGTATTATTTTAGTGATAGCCGTTCGTTTGTTTATTATTTTGTTTGTTTGTAATGCTTTCACGCTAAAACGGCTGAACGGATTTAGATGAAATTTGGCATATGAGTACACCATGACCTGGAAAAGGACAGGCTACTTTTCAACCTGGATCGCAGACGAAGTCGCGGGTAACAGCTAGTAATTTATAAGAATGCATCAGTCAGTGTATCAGTTTTGTGTCATTAGGTAGTAGGTATAAGCAGGAACGAATGCGATCATTAATTTACTAAAATCGAAAATATTCGCAAGCAATGAGAAATTACTACCTACGTTGCAAGCATTTTACAGTCACATAAACATTAAAAGTTGTACTGATCATTTTAGGACTGAAGACTATAAGAATGAAGGATCTTTTACAATTCAGGGTATCATTCTAATATAAAAACTTTATACTTTAAAATTATATTGTAAAGTAGTTCAATATCACAAAAACAAATGTTAGAAATAGGTACTTACGCGTGTTTTTAACCTTTTGGTATTATTTTAACCTACGTTTATAATATTAATAAGGATGAAATTAAGCCAAAATATAATCTAAGAAGCATTTTCTTTGTTTACCTGGTATCTAGGTGGCGCCATCTGCTGTCTCAGCTTTTTGGAGATAAAACGAAATTGCTGTACTGGTCAAAAACAAGCGAGTAGGCGGTCGGCAATGTAACTATGAAAATCCATATCTGTCGTTTTTAGCGGCCAAATAAATTAATATGAAAACTCATACTCAACTCTGTTCGTAGACAGAGAATACATAATTCTCTGTCTACGACTCTGTTGTGTTATAAATGGAAATTGAATGAAATTTTACTTCAACACATGGCAACCAAGGAGGTAACTTATCAAAGATTTTATTTAAATTTCGAACTGGCTTAGCAAATAGAGCTGTTTATAGTAAAGAAAAAACAAATTAACATATTGGCGCGTGAAAATTTTTCTTTGTTTGTCATTGATTCTGGATATTATAATTAATTTACTTTGTTTGAATTCCTGCGCATTGTTTGAGAAAAGTACTATACAATCCTTGGCCGCAACCAGGCATTGATGGACGCAGGTATGTGTGCCTTGCCTTCGCCTCGGCCCACATTTTTACGATCATCCATCAATGCCCTAATTGCTGGCCGCGACAGCAATCTACTATATTTATTATATACTTTATTATACGCCACATTTTTTTTTTAACAATCGCTATAATGTGTGGCTTTATCGCTTTCTCCGATCTCTTCCAGGCTACCTTGGAATGGACAGTAATATTTACATGGACATAAAATGGGGTTGTCATTGATACAAACAATAAGTATATGTCGGAGACACGGGTATGTGACTCTCGTTATTTTCAGGCATATTTTAACTACTGTGGGCGTAGTGTGGGTAGTGTTGGTTAATGCGCAATAGAAAAACAGTTTGCAGTTCAGATCATATTATAATTTCAAATTAATCACACTAGCTAAATTATACACACACTGGGTGCGACGGTGTTTATTAAAATCACCAATAAACACAATGATCACAAATTACAACTAACACAATAACTGAGCACCACGAATCGAGAACAATTCCGCGACGTCTTAACTCCGATGCGACCAGAGGCTGAATGCCCTCCTCGCCGTGGCCTTAAAACATCACGACTCTGTAGAAGCGCGCGCTTGGTGTGGGTAGATCACGTCCTGTCGCCATCGGCGCGCTTGCGATTCGTTTCATATCCGTACTAATGACCGGATCCGACATATATAATAGATCGATTAAACAACAATAGATACATATGCTATTTATAATACTGCTGCTTGATTGCCATCCATATGTGTTTCGTTGCCATGTGACTTCATTTTTATTTTAACTTACAACATCATAACCCAGTTTAGGGGCAGAAGTTCCAAAAACTCAGTTCTGTGGCAGCTTTTATAATGAGGTACTCTTATCGGCTTTGACATGTTTTCCAGTGGACGCAATAAATACATACGTATACATAGATTTGAACAACTCATTTGATAAAGTGGATCACTGCCTTGTTATAAATAAAGTAGCTTATTATTGGTGTAAGCGGAATAATAAAAGCTGACTTTTTCGTTGGTGGCAGTCATAAGGACCTGGCGGGTGAAGAAGGACGCGGGTAAAAATAAATGACACAAACATGACCGCACCAGCATCTTAATTGCGTAGCACACTTTCTATTACAACTCGCAGATTTTGAAGGAAATTCCTAATCCATTGCTTCATAAGTTTAAAAAATTCGTCTACTCAACAACGTAAATAACGCAATGAACATGTCTGAACTGTCAAACTGAAATGCATCGCGATCAATTGTCAATTTATGTGTGTACGTAATTACCCTGCAGGTATTGCGTTGTCAAAGATGTTTCTGCAGGTTTCTCCATAAAAAATTTCGTGATTTAACTCTGCTGAATGAAATTTCAAGCATAAAATGATTTTAAATATTAGTATTTATTTTAATTCAAAACGGGTTTTCTATCCAAAGCGATATGTGCTGACTCTCCCCTTTATAAAGTATAAATAATGAAATAAAATATTAAAAAAAACTGTATATTTCACGGGTAACTCGAGAGCACCCACCATATCCAGTTTGCTTCAATTCGGTATTTGGTATCCCACAGGGATCACATTTGGGTCCGGCTTAGTAAAATATTTTTATCAATGATATAAGTAAATGATAAGGATGAAATGGACAGCAAAGAAATACTCTTTAACTTCAGTAAATGCCACTACATTCACTCATTCTAAAAAAGCGTCAGTGTACAAATACCACCCCTATATTTAGCTCCGTGCCGTTGTTTTGTGAAACTTCTGTTTTAAAGTGAAACTTTTATTACATCGTCTCAAACTTTTTGGTCTGTGTGTTGCATGTCGCGTGATGGTCGGCTGCGGAGTAGGGATAAAGTGAAAGGCGATCGTCAGAGCAGCCAAGGCCAATATGGCGGCGTCTATAGAAGTTTCACTTTTACCGTGGTTTCATAAAACCACACAATCCTTTTTTTTTAACAATTTTTTCCCGTATTTCAAATCCTCTCAGCATTACCAAATCTAGTCTTTATTTAACAATACAAGTACAATTATATCTTTACCCTTCTTTTTTCCGTCCTTCTTTTTTTATTTTAAATCTTTTACGTAGGTACTTTATTGACAGTTTGCTTCAAAGTAGTCTTTATAAAATATATAGTCCTAATATTTAAATCGCATTTCAAACTCAAACTCAAAGCATTTATTTCAAATAAAACAATTACAGGTACTTTTGTGTTGTCAAGGGGTTGGTCAGTCTGAAAGATGAAAATAGTTGCATTACGCTCTACACTGCTTATTACTCAACTAATCACCTTGTTAATAGACTGTTGTCATATCCTGCAAAAATTGGACATCCCATTCGTTAAAAAGAACATAAATGTGTCTCATTTCCTTTAATTAAATAAAATATATATGTAGATTTTATTTAGTAGCGTGAGAACAAATCCTTTATATAATATATTTTATCTAACATACCTACATTGCGAATTATAATTCGCGTTGTGAATATTTTAGGGTACTTAACTAAATAAAACTTTTTACAAATAACCTCCTCCTTTTTGGAAGTCGGTTAAAAAAAACACTATAGAGTGAAAAATAACTGTAATTTCGAAGTCGGTGGCAAAAAACGAAAATTCAAAATCAAAGACACCGACTTCCGAAATTAAAGTTATTTTTCACTTTGTAGTGTTTTTTTTTTTTTGAAGTAGATTGTTTTTTGTTTTCATTTTTCACTTTTTAGTTGTGGTACCTACCCTACACAAATTCGAATACCACTACCTGCTATGTAAATAACAGTGACAGGAACTTATTATAACATCGTCCATAATAGACAGTATGAAAAATACGTATTATTGAAGCTACCGCAAAAACGATAGAAGCAAAGTTAATAAAAAATTTAAATGACCACCGCGCAACTTTCCTTTACCAAATAAAAATCTATCAATTTTTGGTTTACAATTGACGAAAATTTCGAGGGACATAGGTAAAAAAATTTTTTACAAGCACGCTGCGAACATAGAACCTCCTCCTTTTTGTAAGTCGGTTCAAAAGATAGTTTATCCAGCGAAAACATGGACTATCATACATTCCCAGTATTTTCATTAAGAGCTTGAAGGACAGATATTAGAAAGGCACGATTCACAGAATATCAATGCAACTGACTGTCAGGTAAGTTAACCGTAACCGGAACTTATTAGAAGGTGGTGAAACATGTCTTAAATATTTTAAATTCGCTAAATATTTCAGTCAATCTGTCTGGATCTTTTATTTGGAACTGTCACTAATTCGAATTTAATTCGATTTGCCGTTCGTCACCTCACACTTCAGGTCCAGTTGAAAACCAGCGTCAGGCACTAGTTGTCTGGCATTTTTGCTGAACTGGGCCTATTTTGTATAACCTGCTAATTCCTGCCAATTTTGTATTTATAACGCACTTCACACTTTTTGATTTATTTTCTTTATTTTATTCCTGTTTTACTTGTAGTACAATATGTTGTGTTGTGTGCTTTTAGTCTGTGCTAAATAAATGCATTTTCTTTATTTCTTTCTTTATTTGATTAAAACTTTATAATGTTGGAAGAGATCACTATTTCTGAGCTCACCTAAGAAAAAACGAAAACTAAATCGGTCAAATAGCGGAAAGGCATAGGGAGTTTTAAATCGATGGTTTTATAAGTAAACGTTGCACCTTCACAGCACTGAATAGTTCAATCAAATATTATCTGGGATCTTCCTACATAGCGACAAAGAAATAGCGAAACTTTTTTTATCACCACGTAATGAATTATGCTATTTTACAATATTATAACAATAGTGACGATTTTCTACTGCGGACGCACAATAACTGACCCGCTTGTACCCCAGCGGGAGTCGTGACCCGACCCGAACAATGATTCAATGGTCCCTGCGATCATCTCAATAACAAGACAATTGCATAAGATTCGCATTCATGAATGAATCTTTGCAGCTACTTGCAGCCACTATCGCTGCGTGCTTTTGGCGGGAAGCCTCCACCAGTCGTACCAAAGCCGGCGCGTGCGCAACACGCGTTCGTTATTCAAATTTTCAAACTCAATGCGATCGCGAACGCGACGTTTCGTCTCCTAGTCTTTTTGTTTTAAAATTGTTAAATGGAAGTATTGAGGGCACACCTCATTTCCTATTGTAGCGATTCTGTTTAAAATGGTGTGAATATGCTTTGTTAAACAATAAAAGAAGTGTTAGTTCTACTTTCTTAAACTCTAAACAAAACATATCCTAATTGAGTATTTGATGTTGGACATAATTAAGTGAAAGACGTTTCAATAACAGAAGTAAGTAATTGGCTTACATTAATTACCATACAATAACATGATTAAAAACAAAATTTCCTAACGTCCAACTAACCCAGCTTAATAACAAAAGTAACTTAAAAAACTGCTTGCAGCTCTGACCTTATCACATAACAGGTCCAGGAGTGTCTTATTTATTGCCTAAATCAGACAAAATAACAAGTATCAGTCGTCTTATGATAATATTCTCCAGTGCTAATTTATTTCACCTTTGACATCTTTACACTTTACATATAATATCTGACATATTCAAGGTACTCTGTTTAACACTCCTTAGTTTTCAACGATGTACTTCCGATTTACATAAGACTCTTAATTGAAGAGTCATCAGTTAAGAATTTAAAGCGACTGATCAGTAACAATAGTAAATTAATATGTTAACAAGTCATGCAATGTCAGGTATCTCTAATACCCAACACAGAACAGCCCATTCCTTATCAGCACTAAAAGAGACAGAGGGAATTCGAAAGAATGGCCAGAATCGTCTTCCTCTCTGCTAATGAAAACAATATGTAATAGCTAATTCGTCTGTCCAGGAAGGCAATTCTCGCGCATCTCACATTCGTCATTGTCGCTCGATTCGTACTTTTCCCTAGTAAAAATGATGTTTTCCCTAGTAAAAATCAAGTCGAGCTATTCTCGCCCAGCCAGTGTGCTTATTATTGCAATTTCAGCTTTGTCCTTTGATTGAAGTGATCATTGGGTCAGATTCGTTTAAAGTATCATAAATTAGTGACCCTGCTTCGCAGATACTAATGTGGCGACATGTCAAAACATCGAGATATCTGTGCTATATTTAAGTTTAACATTTATGTAATAAACACATAAACCTTCCGGAATAAATGCTCTAAAATCTAAATGATGGTCAAAACCGCATCAAAATCTATTAAGTGGTTTAGAAGATCTAAGAGGGTACAAAGACAGACCCGAAAAGTGACATTATTTTACAATGCGTATTGATAGATATACATTATATTGATTGTGGTTAAAAATACCTAATAAGGAAATAAATCTAACATAAATTACTATCATCTTTAAATTAAAAGGAAGATAAACTATATAAGGATAAGAAAAAAATATTCAACCTAAAAACAGCATCAGTCAATGTAAATGTCAACATCAACGTTTTAAAAAAAGAAAACAAACTAAATGTCATCAGTTTGTTTTCTTTTTGTTAAACGTTTGGTGTTACATTTATTTGAACACAAAATTTTAATAGTAGATTGTTATACAAGGGGCTAAAATGACCCATTAACAAGGTAGTTTCACTCCCAAGCTTTAGCGAGGGAGTAAATAGAAACCGAGTTATAATAGATTTTTAGCGCCGTGTATTACACTCTACTTTTCACTACGATTGCAAGGTAGTTCCAGGTTTTAGAGCCCCTCGTTTTTAAAGATTTCGTGCCAATGTTTTCTGTAGCCGCAACGCAATGCACGCATTCTACCGAAGAGATCGCCGCTTTTAGTTCCATTTTCAAAAAGAAAATGGTCTTCTTTTTTTGTGAAACAGTAATAAGTCGAGTCTTTATTCATTATTATTCTATATAAGAATAAAGACTTTTTCGTTTTTGAAGGCTCGTTGGTAATAGACAAAAATTAAAAAGAAATTACTTTTTCCCCTAGAGCAAAACATGCTATTTTATCCCCGCTCTGGTACGCTACAATGACGGACTTTTCGAGCAAGTGCAGTGAAAAAATATATTTGGTACACACGATATTATAGCCTCTACGTTTTCCGTACCCTGAGGGCCTACAAAAAGTGACATTTTATCAGCGATAATGATGATGGAAAATTCAAAATGTATGGTTACAGAAAAGCTTAGGTATTGTTATACCTAAGCTTTTCGGTTTGAAAGTCGATAAATAAATACGAAACGCTTTAAAGGCGATTGTCACTTGTCTAGGCCATCTAATATTTTTGCTTCGGCGGCAATCTGAATGAGTTATTCTTATATTTATGAGAGAAACAGATCACAACTGATAGCATTAGTAATTAATTATTAAATAACTAGCCACGCCCCGCAGTTTCACCCGCATAAGTCTCCATCTCTTGAGGATATCGAGATAAAAAGTATTGTACGTCTTAACCTAGGTTATGGTCTACTCATATGCCAAATTTCATTGAAATCCGTTCAACTGTTTCAGCGTGACAGCTTAACAAATAAACAAACAAACTCACTACCGATCGCATTTTTAATATTACTAGCTGTTGCCCGTGACTTCGTCTGCGATCCAAGATGAAAAGTAGCCTATGTCCATCTCCAAGTCATGGTCTACCCATGTGCCAAATTTCATCCAAATCTGTTAAGCCGTTTTAGCGTGAAAGCGTAATAAACTAATAAACAAATAAACTCACTTTCGCATTTATAATATTGTATGGATTATAATTAGAATTAAAACACAGAAAACACTCACTGATTACGATTCCCGTATCAAAGAATACTATTCCTTTTCCAATAACTACCTCAAGATCTACTGCTGGCGCAGACACATGACTATCAATGACTCATATCACGCAAGGATAACATTATAAATTGCATTATGACATCGCTATTTGCAAAATGAACACTATGGTCAGACAAGGGCACTCGAAACCCATAAGTGCCTTTATTCAAGTATCATCAATCATTATTTCATTAAGTAACAAAAAACGTTACTTGTACAAAAGTCTTGTCATTCAGCTGATCACTACAAAATTAATGATTTCGTTTGTCTGATTAGATTAAAATTTGTAGGAAATAATAGTAAATGTATTGTATTTTTGACAGAAGTCACTCAGGTCAATGCCAAAATCAAAACCCAATTACCATCATACCTCCTCCTACCACCAAGCAGCGTTGCTGTTACGGTTTGAAAGGTGCCAGCTTAGTGTAATTACAAACACAGAAGTAATTTGCTTATTGTAATTACAAACACATAAGTAATTTGCTGAGTGTAATTACAAACACATAAGTAATTTCTGGTTTATCTCTGGGATGGCAACGCTTCCGATATGGCTCTGGTATTGTGTCCAAATTTCAAAAGTCCATGGCGGTGGCGATTGGGTACATAACATCACCGGCTTCTTGTCAGTAATAACATAAAAAAATACTGAAAATCTTAGAACAGCTAAAGTAACAAAAGACCAAATTATATTATTATGCAAATTGCCAAGCGCGCGTAAACTGCTGTAATTGGTTGAATGATTTATTAGTTGAGCTCCTTAAGTTCTAAGGTGAGCTCCACAATGACTGACAAATGCTTGCACTGACTGGCCAGGTCCACTCAAATCTCTGTGGTTCTTTCCTCAAAAGACCATTTCAGATTCTAATCTACATGGTCCTCATATGGCCTGACCAAGATTACGTCTGGACTTTAAAAGAGCCTGTGACCTCTGAGTTTGTTTCGGCCTTTCTTCTCAGAGTAGTCAGATAGGAAACGCCGAACTCATCTAACTTATTTATTTTTATATGACGTGTAAAAGTGATTCCGATATCCTATTTACAGAATAAACAATTTCATTTATCAACAACCAATCGCAACAGTTTACGCGCGCTTGTCAATTTGTCACATTAATTTTGCAATATTTTTCGTTCGAAAAAAAACCTTAACCACTTGCGTTAACATGAGTAAATTACAAAAATAAAGAAAGTGCACATTCTAATGCTATAATAATAACAAAATATTCATGAGCCATGAGCAGACAGCGAGCGACTCTCCAACTAACAACGTGCTAAAAACTCATTTATTAAGTAAGCATTTTCCGGAAGAGAATCAAACTTCGTTACGTTGGTGTTGAACAAAGTAATTGCAAGAACGGTTATTTACAAAACATCAAGTAGGGAAACAAAAGTATAGTAGTGTATTAGTCATAAGCCTAAAAATCTGGCAGTGGTACAGTTTGCTAGTTAGGTAGCACACGGTAGGGAAAATTATTTCTGTAATACTGTCGCATCTTACCTAGATCGACGGTGAGTCAAAACCAACAAAAATGGAAAAAGGCAAAACGACGACGGGATGGTTAAAATACAGTTTTAACCATTTTGTTTTAAAAAGAGGTCACAGAAATCCTTGTAGTGTGAATCTAGTGTGAAATTTACATAAGTACCGTAAAGGATTTTCACAGTTGGAAAGCTAAGTAAGATAGCCAAAGTTGGAATTGAGGTAAAATAACGGACATGGCTATCTTACTGCGTTATATACAAATCTTGAACTTTCTAGGAAAAACCTTTTATTAATGTTTAAACACGATTTTGTACTAAACATTTGACTTTCTTTTTAGTCGATGTTTCTTTACTCATATCGGGCCCGGTATAAGTATGAACCAAATAGTTAGGTAACAGTAACCGACCCGACCCTGCTCGAGCCAGCCCGCGCCGCTGAGCTTGTAGCTTTAAATTCGTCCCAAATTAATCTAAATCCAATCCAGGCTGTCCCTTGCTGCCTTCCCCCAGCGACGCCGTAAGACGAGGTTCGTATACCTCACAGGGGGTGCCCTTAGTATGATGTCGCTTAGTTTTTAAGTTTTATGCCCTGGCTGGAGGCCTTAATTTATTGAGGTACCCACAGGAAAGACCGGTTAAGCAGATGACAACCTCCTTGGTTGACCTGCAAGATACCATTTGTATAAATATAAAAATGTACCTAATAGTGGGCGGTTGAACGTACACATTTAAATCTCAGCTCGTGGAGACTGTTATCATAGTTCATCCCAGTCTAAAGATATTCTATATAATTATTTTCTATTGTAGTAATCTATCTTAAATGTATCCGAAATCGCGGAAATCTTCTGGACTAAAAGAACTTGATCATGAGTCAGCTGCCACAATGATAATCGTAACTTGCTATATCTTAAATTTATTGTTACTGCCCAAATTGATAATGAAAGGTGGAAAAAACGTTATTTATTATTGCAAAAAATATAATTATACCACAGCAATCAATAAAATTATATCATAGACAGCTCTAATTATGTCATCATTATAGGCGGCATATAGTATTTATGTGTTTGCACAAGCGTAGAAGGAAGCACAGTTTCTTTGACGGCAAGCACGTGGTTATACTTATATACTTACGTGTTATTAAGATCTCAAAACGACACAATATTACTATGTTCAGGCTGTTCCGTCTATACGTAACGTTAATAATAATTGCACTCACGTGTCGACTCATTATAGATGGCAGTATGTACGGCGAAATAATCACCTCCCTTTTTCAAACGTATTCCAATGGATAAGGATTCCCAATATTAAAGCAGGCATCTGCACTTCCAACTGTTGCCCAGAGAGGTCGTTTGCAAATAATCTTCGATCCACTGTTGTACCGCTTAATTTCGTAACATTCTTTCGTATTCTACCTTTGCATTCTCAAAGGAACAATCCTCTAAAGTTGTATCCCTATGCGTCGCCATCAGTCAGTCGTTGAACCGTTGTTTAATTATGTGTGTGTAAATCACAGAACTACTTCTATGTTCTGTGTTCTATGTTATGGGATTTGGTTTCCGCACTTAGTCCTTCAGGTGGACCATTGTGCGTGGGCCATGGCGGGTGTCGGTGGTTATTCCAATTCCAACCAGCCCACCTCCCTCCAGAAGTTGAGTAAGTCTCCTAGTCTATTCAGAACATCTGTGAAAGATCTGAATGAACCGAGGGTTTCTGTTCTAATCTGGGTGACACCTGTGAAAATTTCATTAATGTGCTTTTTTAATTCAAAGAGCACATGCGCAACGGTTTCCTCAGCCTGCATGCATGCCCTACACAGAAGACTGTCCGTTATGCCTATTGTGGGGAAGTACTTGTTTAGCGAGTAGTGTCCCGTGATGGTCCCCGTCATCAGGCGCAGGCCGTTCCTGTCCAGGCATAATAAACGCCTAGTTAGTCTGCTATCCAAGGATGGCATAGCTTCTCTGGACTACCTGCAGCCCGGTGTCGAGGTCCACAAGTTCTCCGCTTGTGTATGGGTGAACTCCTGTAGCCAACAGTTCGGTTCCCAGACTGACGTGCTGGATGCTCTCCTTGCTAGTTTGTCAGCTACGTCGTTACCTAGCGATCCGCTGTGTCCTTTTATCCATTACAGTGTCACTGTGTTGCATTAAGATACCGTTACTCGTTCTAGTGCATTGTGACATTCTAGTGTTAGCTTCGAGGTATTTTTCCCTAAAGATTGGAGAACTGAGGCGTTGTCGGAGAGTATACGGAACTGTTTTATTTGTTTATTAGATAAGATTAAACCTTAATTTATGATCTAGCACGTAATATAAAAATATATTTTTTTAAATATCGTTGGCGTAGGTGGAGAACTAAATAACAAAAAAAAACTTGTTTGGAGAAAATTGCGATTTATTTATGCGGCATGATTTGAGCGTTACGAAAATGGTGAAAAGTCAATTTGACCAAAATCGCAGTTATTTAGTTCTCCACCTACGCAGACGATATAATATGAAAATAATAAAAAAGTAATGCAAAGAGCTTTAAGTACTAATTCTTCTAATCTACAGATTTATCAAAAAATTCGAAAATTATTTGTAACTAACTTTTGCCCGCAATTTCGCCCGCGTGTATGTCAAAAAATATCCCACACAGAAACGTATGTACTAGCAAGATTAAAAGTAGGTATCCTACGTCCTAATCCAGGTAATGGTCTACCCATGTGCCCATCCAAATCTGTTCAGCCGTTTTAGCATGAAATCGTAAAAAATAAACAAACAAAATCACTTTCGCATTTATAAATATTAGTAGAGCTCTTTTTGGAAAAGAAATACTAATAGAGCTCTTTTTGGAAAAGATCGGCTGGGGAAGTAAACCACCATACCTTCCTGCCGCCAAGCAGCGTTGGTGTTTATTAATTTATCGGATATATGGTGGTAGTCCTATCGTATGTATATATTAGGCATATGAGACATAACTGCTTTGTATCGAGGATAGCAACGCCATCTGCTTGTTTGGGCACTAAAATTTTCCGCATCGATAAGTATCTACAAAAAATTACAAACTATCGTTTACTTTAAGATACTTTGTATGTATACACAATAATTATGCAATTACGCTGATACAAGTTAGTATCCGCAGTGTTACATTACATCACACATCCGTTAGGAAATAAAGTTTTTCTAGATTGATCGCTAAATTGCCCAACATATAAGGAAAATGCTTTTTTGTTCCATAGCTATCTATTTTGATACCATGCAACACTTCATTAGCCACCGTGTTGCAAAAGTTTTTATTCTGAACATGTAAAATAACATAATATCATAAATATAAATTAGGTGTTAATTTTAAGTTCTAGACATCCTTCTAATTATCGATATAATACAAAACCTGTTCAATACCACTATGCTTAGTCATTTATTTCTACTTCAGTACATTCAACTCTTAATTAATGATTTCAGCGTACATTAATAAATTAACCTGCGACATAATAAAATCGAAAGAAATTCATTAAAATCCATTATGAATCCAAATACCGAAATATGTCCAAGATTTGATTATCTAGAAAAAATTAAAATCAAATCAATTCAGTTTGTTGCAAACATGTTGTACAGAGGTTTCAAATATACCCTGTAAGGGCACTGCAAAACAAAATAAAATTAATAAATTACATTTCATTATATTTACAAAACATGCTTCAAAACAATAGAATAGAATAACTATTGTTAATTGTTCTGTAGCTTTCGAATTATATTATATTATTTATTAATAATAAGAATAAATTAAAATCAAAAATAAAATAAATTAATAAAAATAAATTAAATATGTAGGTCTGTATGTATACAAACGATGGTCAGCCCATCGCCCAATAGTTAATCGCCTATCTACACACTAGATTCTAGTGCATTGATGGGTGATTAATTTGTCTTCCAAAAATTAAAAGGTCAATCAATGTACCTACAATTATTTTGTTTATTTAGGATTTTAAAGCTACTAGTCTAGGCAATGACCGTGCTCGGTTTGTTCCATGAAGTAAATTATACCTATTTACTTCGTCGTTTGCTCACATAATTACAGATTCGGAAAATGACAGAAAACAGAATGCTAGATTTACGTATCTGAAATTATGCGAGCAAACCATGCGCTCTTTCTACAGTCATGCTTTGCGTCTATTTTGATTAAATGAATAAATTAAATCTATATTTTAATATATATTATAATAAATATTATAATGTGCCACATTCAACGTGTGTTGATAAAAATTAAAAAGCATTGACGGTATCTTAATTTACTGTTTTAACTAACTAGTTCTGTTATTAAACATCTGTTCCCGTAAAAGTTTGAATAGTGATTTATTTGGAAATATAAAAAATACAAATACGCAGATTTTTGGGGTATTCCTCGAAGAGCACCAACTTTGAAACGCACCAGATGAAGCGCACCAAAAGTATTCCTCGAAATGCACCAACGATGAAACATAGAGAAGAGAATGAAGAATTCGTAATAAATGATATCGATGGACTTTTTAAAATTCAACTGTCCTAATTATTTATTTGTTAAAACTATTGTAAAGTGATCAAAATAAAGTTTTTTATACAAAACTGACAACTTTGTCCTATATTAAGTTGTCAGTTTATTTTCTAGATTAACGTACGTTTGTTGACAAATCTTAAATATAATAATTATACAATCTAACACTAAAATATATATAGATATTATTATGTACACACGGCTAAACATCAAGCTAAACAATTCCAGTGTAAGCTGACCTCGCATTGTACGTATGGAAATCCTATACAATGCGAGATCAGCATAAACTGGAAACATATAGTTTGATGTGTAGCCATGTGTACAAGAAAGTAAAGGAAAACAAATAAAATAAAGGGGAAAGCTCATTGGGCATCAAAAAATTCATCTACGCTGGCAGCGTTGTTGTCACGTTGAATGGCAATGCTGATTCTTTGACCTAAAAAAAAGGCCAGCACTCTGAGTTGTCAGTTTTGTATTATGAATTTTACGTTTTTCGGAATGAATATTCGAAATTCAATAACTGGATCGAAGACCGGACCCGATCGAAACCCGGGCTAAAGTTAGATCTCGTTTAAGGAGGAGTCGAGGCACTGGGCCGTACCTAACTACTCTTTTGTAAAACTAATTCTAAACATGGGTATTTGAGCTAAATCTCGGATTTCCGAGTCAATAATATTATACTTTGTTACTGGTAAGAGTTTCAAGTATATGTTTTTTTTATATTGTAGTAAATCTGACCATTGACCGCAGCTTGAATATTACAGTAACACATGTATGCGAGTATGAGTCATCGCCGAAAGTCTCAAATGTTAAATTCTTCCTTAATATCGTCACCACTTATGTATATCTATCAAACGTTTAATTTTATTGCTTGCATTATTAACTTTTTGACATAAATATTTTAATGAGTGCTCAAAAGCAACTACATTATTTTTATTACTTTATATATTTATGATTTCATAATGTATTTCTGGAAAAAAATTCACTATAAAATCATAAATATTAAAAATAATATAATACTGTAGAAACGAAAACAAGTCATTATATAGGTATATCCGTCTAGTTCGTTTTCGAAACAAAATAGTTTAAATTTTGTAGAGGCCAATTTCTCACGGGAAAAAAAAAACAAAAAAAATCGTGTGGCATATTCATCCTACTTACGAACTAAGAATGATGTTGTTGCATCTATTAAAGTGTGAAACAATAAAATAATACAAACAGTGCAGCATTACGAAGAAACCGCGGCTGCACGCTTGCCTTACAGTATCGCATTACTTCCCAACATTTCCTGTTTATCGTAATAGAATCAGCAATTTATTACAATTACTGTTTCACTATTATTTAACCGACCCAACCATTACATAGATAACGAAAAAATTACTGATGATTCACGAGTATTTGTTTAATTTAACGATCCGTTAAAAGCAGAATTATGAGAAACCACTTATTATTGCGAAAATTATAGGTTGAGATAGTAGACTTAATTTACGAGAAAATCACTGACTTGTCATAATTAAATCAAATCCATCTGTTTGAACTATTGTTTGAACCCATGTCGGAAACAGTTGAAAAGCGGAAAAGGTCAAAGAATCACAGGTCAACATAGTAATAATAACCAGTTATAAAAAAGCTTTCTCAAAGCAAATTCTAAAGAACATCAATTTAATGTTGTAATAATACGTGACATTTTACAATAAAATTAAATATGAGTGAAATGGAGCCACTCCACGCATTATTAAGGTATTAAGGTCCGTTGCATTTACACATTTGGTGTTATTTATTTATTGTTCCATCTACAATCGTTACACTGTTCGCCTATTAATACAAGCCAAGTTCAAAATATTAAGCTATAGACACAGCATGCAAAAAAAAATACAAATAAAAACAATAATAATACAGAAATGACAATTACATTTTTTTTTTTAACAATTTTAACAAGACAGTTCATGCTATACTAATTTTTTTTTTTTTTAAAGTTTCAAACAGTTGCGGTTTTACGGTTGCAGTTTCTATCCCATATTTGCGGAACTGCACGTTGCTAGGCTCCAACGTCGATCATGACCAATCACATAAAATACACCAAATGCCCACTTGATATGCGAGGGGCGCCAGCATTTTCACTATCATTCAATGTCCCATTGTACGCACACTTTCTATAGTAAACAACGCCATAACAGAAGGAATTTATAAATAATTACGTATAACACTGTTGGTTATGCAAAATTGTGACTTAATCAATACAATGCTTAATTTTATCGAAGCACAGCCGCATGCCTATTTCCGTACATGTTATGTGGGTGAGGAATAATTACTTGTACATGACAAACAAAACAACTAGCTTAGTGATGTTAATCTAGCACGTTGCTATGTAGGTAGGTATGTACCTACTGATGCCTGCCACTTTACCCGTGATAATGAATTCGCGTTTTTTAATTAATATTGTGTAATATTTCAAGCCTCAATGTACCAGCTATAAAGATCGGAATAATTATAAGAATCGTTTTCAATTGATTAAAGTTTTTCATGCTATCTTTACATTAAAGACTTCGAAGAGTTCAAATATACTCATACCAACAGAAAAAGTAAATCCAAGAAATATTCATCAAAAACCAGGAAACACAAAGCCATCGAACATCAACCTCTAATCAGTAGACTAATGCGTGAGAAAACAGCTTTAAACAAACAAACAGACAATCTGATTGCCGTCATTAATTGCCTCCGCATTAGAGCGAATGTCAACGATTGCCGCTAGTGCTGCCTCAATGTCACCTATACCATCAACCCACGTACAACCTTGCCTTAACTAGAGCATGTGATACGCAATTTGACCAAGTAGTTTGTCTTTATGTTCGCCGACTGACAAGGATGGTTGGCAAAAAAAAAAAGTTTATTGCAGAAACTTTTACAGTCAATCTTACATAGGAACCTTCTTTTAAGTAAAAGATATACCTGTGCAAATTAAGTTCAGTGTTAAGATATTGGGCAAATCTGGTGTTGAGACCATTGTGACAGGCCATAAATTAAACACCACCTTCAGGATCCGTCCAGCTAGATGAGCTGGAGGAAAAACTGGTGTGGCTTTAAAAAAAAGCCACATTACTAACTGTTAAACGCGTGGTTTTCTTTTAACCAACTATAATATAGCTGATAACAGAAATAGCAATAACAGATCAGTAAAAGATACTTAAAATAGCAGAAATAGATTTAACATATTCCGAGCTTCCTCAAAGAGCAACGCACTGTCTTGTATATGAATTGTAGCATACTCTCTAACACACGATCAATCACAATCTGAATCATTTTGAAGGATACTGCTAATCTGACGTCAACGAAATGAATTGTGATATTAATTGTGACATTTAATATTGGTGATTTATAGGCATGTGTGAATTTTAATATTTTTGACAATTTGTAACTGGTTCTGACATTATTGTTATTATTTAAATTAGTTTTGTTTTTATTGTTATTATTTAGATTATTATTTTTTATTACCTTGTAAAACATTCAGACACAATGTAAATTGTTATTGAATAAATGAAATGAAATCCATTGCTTCATATGTTCGAAAAATTTGTCTGCTCAACAACGTAATTGCTTTTTTTTATTTTTTTTTTATAAATTACATGTTCCTTACACTTAAAAAAGCACACAATTAAACCTCTGGGGTCTATCTTAGCATATTTATTATCGCAATGAATGTTGTTGAACTCTCAAAATTAAACAGATTGTGATTGATCGTGTGTTACGCAATTGGGGTGCAATTTTTTGTGACATTCCCACTGCGAAGATGGTTTTTCCTTAATTTTATTTTAATATTATTATTATTTGTTACAGGAACCCCAGAAAACTGTGATGAAAAATGTTTAAACAAGAATTTATATTATTGGTAAGTTATGAAGCTTAAAAGTCAGAATCAGCTAACAACTCTATTAGAAACAAATGAATGGCAATGTATTTTGAATCAATAAGGAATGTTATTTCAATTGAACTATTAACTTACGAGATTTATTCTGCCGCTAGTCAAATTTTATTGCCCAGGTACACAATATTCGTTAGTTGCAGCTTGCAGCAACAGCAATTGCTTACGATTTCGCATCTGTCAAATGAATGTTCTTTCAACATAATTTTGTTATTGTGTGGTTGAATTTTTCTTACCAGAGAGTTTTCAAATTGTTTTCCATTAATGTACAGTTGGAACGGAAACAGTAATTATTTAATTGCTTGATTTCGTAATTTGGTCGTGAGTGATTTTTTTAATATAAGTAGACTTAAAAAGAAAAGAAAAGAAAGAAAGAAAAATTGGTTTATTTGTCACAGAAATACGTGCATACATAAAAGACAAGAGTAATCAGAAAACAACACAAAGTACATAACAAATCACGAGCATAGAACAGAAATTACTTAGGCGGCAGCTGCACGACATGACTGTGACAAGAAGGCTTCCACTCAGCATGATGCAGTGCTATGGGGGACCCACAGCACAGCGCTGATTTTCAGTGGTCACCCGAAAAAAAAAGATGTACGGAAATCAAGTCAGGTTCCTAACTTATAAATGCGAAAGTGAGTTTGTTTGTTACGCTTTCAAGCTAAAACGGCTGAACGGATTTGGATGAAATTTGGCACAAGGGTAAACTATGACCTGGGTTAGAACATATGATACTTTTTATTTCAATACTTCCACGGGATCGAGACACATGCAGGTGAAACCGCGGGTCGCAGCTAGTAGGTAATATAGCTAAGTCACTATTGGTTTTACCGGAATTTTTTACAATAAACCGTAATTATAGGTTTAACAGTAACATATTGACATCATACTTACAAAGTGAACAATAGAATTAACAATGTTACTGTCTTCGATTCTTAATTAGCATCGAAGTACATTCGTGTACTAATATTTTGTTGGAACAATATATCTTATTGTGTGCAGTCAAGTGCATGACGTAATTGTTGGAGTGGTTCCGAATGTTCCGCTGTTGGAAATCTAAACATGGCTTGGTCAGTACATGTTCAGTTAGATGCAATCTTTGATACCATAGAAATGCTTTGGGCTTAGTACAAGTAACCGTTATAAGTAGATGGCGAGTTGGAAGTACAAAATTTGAAATATTAGGTACTTTAGTAAACTTACTAAAGTACCTTAAAGTTTTAGTTATAATTCATATGGTAGTGTCGTAGGTTTCTTGTTTATTTTCTTTCTTTACTGCATAAAGATGCAGGTGCTCTGCTTACAGGTGATCGGTTTTACTAGTGCCGAAAATAATACCATATTATTACTTGTGCAAGCACCCTTAGCAGAGATTATCCCTTAGTCCGCTTAGGTACAGGGTTACCTACTAGTTATTCGTCACGATCCCGTGAAAGGTTTGATACACGTTATCTGTAATGAATACAAATTAAAAGTGTGTTACAGAATAAACAAACAAGTACCACAGTCGTAATCAAAGCTTCTCAAACCGGCCCTTTACTTTATGATTGGGAAATAAATTTATGAGGCATTTCTAGCAACTTTATTTTCTTGTCACACGCCATAAGAGTGAAAGTAACATGTTCCAATGTTCAGATTATCTACTTGCAATTACCGACATACTCGTACAGGACCCAATTCCACGTAATGGAACTTGATTTCGATATAAGATTATATAAGTGTTACACAATTGGTATTTCCTGTATTAAATGTTAATCCGGTACTACAAGGATGAGTAGATACAATTATATTTAGTTAATCGAGAATACATCATCTCTGACAATTATTTTATTATAAATAGATAATTTAGTTGTTTCGTAACTAAGCTACATTTATGTTTTTTAATTAAGAACATAATTAATAGTAGCCCAAATGAACCGTTTAGACATAGTATAAGAAGAAGTAGTAAGCTATCTTCATACAAACGCACCGCGCGCGGCTTGTATGTGTGGGGCCATGCGCACGCAAACAAAATCTCGATTGGTTTCTCACGAGAAATGGGTCGAGATTTTGTTAAGTGTGCGTGCGGCGACGCATAGATACTATGGCCCCACACATACAAGCCACGCGCGGTGCGTTTGTATGAAGATAACTTACTACCTCTCCTTATACTATGGTTTAGCAATTCATCCGGGCGTCGATAGGTACCTACTGTATAATGCCTAAGTTTTTCTGCCTATTCCAAACCTTACGCCTACGTCTGTCAGCTCTGATTAATCACAATTTCTAAGAAATACGACATCAGCCTACCACCAAATCGGAATTATCGCTTATTTAAGTTTTCTTACATATCAGTTTTTAGGTAGGTAGTATAAGGCTAAGTGAGTACCTGATGACGCACAATTTTCAAGTCGGCCTAAAATGGAAAAGAAGTTTTATTATGTTGCCAGACAATTCTTACCTTCCACAAAGTTCTAAAGAAAAAAAATTCTGACATTATTTGAAGATAACTTATGTTAAGGCGAAAGCGTCAGGGTAGCCCGCGAAATTCAAATTTTTTACGTTTTTTTTGCAATTTGCAGGTCAGTATCATGTTGTAGGTATGTTGATCTAAATATGATTCGCGACTGTAACAAATATGGTTTCATGAATTGATGACATTTGACACCTTTGCTAACTTATGGCGTTGTATTGCTGATTGTAATGATAATAATTGAATCAAATCAAATCCAATCAAATCAAATCTTTTTATTGTGGGCATAGGTTATACATACAGATGTTAGGTAAATTACAGTTCCATTATGTCCTGCCTAATAGGCATACAATAATAATATCAACATGCAGTTAAAAATAAAAAAATAAAATCTTAGGCATCACATAAAAAGTAAATCTTAGCAATAACAAATTATGGTGACAGATTGTAGTAGGCATTAATTATTAAGAAAATCTTGGATCGTGTAGTAAGCTTTGTCAATTAAAAAAACCCATATTTGTTACGGCCGCGAATCATATTTTAATCAACATAAAACTTGAGACTGACCTGCAAAATGCAAAAAAACGTAAGAAAATTTGAATTTAGCAGGCTACCCTGACGCTTCCCCCTTAAATAAGGGGACTACTGGCTCTATAAGATTGTTATGTCAAGCCGCAAACGCATATGTTCATTAGTCATTTTCAAATTACAAGCGTTTCTTTTCCCGAGAATAATTCCATCGTAGCCTTCACTCAAACACAAAAGGAGATGTAACAACACCCAAGCACCATACAATATAATACACGATTATATACCCACGTCCAATTAACTACACCTGTTCGCAAGTACCGAACAATGGTGCAAAAGAACTTTTCGCACAGATTTGCTCCCGACGTGCATTCGGAAGTCAGTGGTCCAAGTTGCCGACACAATGCGCATTCTTGTGAGATTGTTTACACTCACGTTGATTACGCATAGATATTTTTGTTAGATAAAACTGAATACCTACGCTCGTGATAGCTTAGATCCTGAACGATAAGTTCTAGTAAAAACTTTTTACAAAAAAAAAAACAACCGACTTCCAAAAAATACTACAAAGAGAAAAATAACTTTAATTTCGGAAGTCGGTGTCTTTGGTTTTGAATTTTCGTTTTTTGCCACCGACTTCAAAACCCCTACCTGCTATGTAAATAACAGCTGTGACAGGAACTTATCATATCATCCACATACTAAGTGGGAAAAAGTACGTATTATTGAAGCTAACTCAAAAACTATAGAAGCAAAGTTAATAAAATTTATATGGGACCACCTCGAGAGCATACCCTTTCAAACAAAAAAGAATTTTCAAAATCGGTTCACAATTGACGGAGAAATCAGTGGACATACATAAAAACATACGCGACGAACATATAACCTCCTCCTTTTTGGAAGTCGGTTAAAAACATATAAACACGTTCCTCCGTCGATTTTCCCTTCATCTGTTTTGTCAGTTTTCCAGTTTTTCCAGTTATTAAGGAAATATGAGGAACACGTATGGCTTGGTAGTGACAAGTTTCTTCCGCTACTTTGCCCATTCATGTTTGATTTTGTTTTTACAATTTCCTGCTGATCTGATTCACACTAGTCCTTTCCCGCTAGCCATGATATCCAGCCAATATGGACAATGAATCACAACCAGACCGAACTCCTTATGGTGACACATTTGAATTCGCCAAAGTCTTACAAGGTAGGTACAGAAACAATTTAATTCAAAAACCCACAGCCAGCCTCGCATTAATTTACCTCCAACGTCATTAGCTTTTTCTTCGTATAGTTTTTGTTCTGAGATCGGGAATACAAAAGGAGCCATTCGTTTTTCCGAAACTTTATATTTCTGGAAAGGAACTTTCATACTTTTGCCATTAAAGTCAACCCAGAATGTTGACCTTGTTATACCTATGCTCTCGTAGCAATGATTAAACGTAATTGAGTGTGCACATAAAACAGTCGCTAAGTACATAATTAGCATTTAAATTGACCGTCTGACGCGAACTAATGACCTCATCGTTCGTTTAGTAATTAGTCACTAAATATCTCATGTTTTTAAGAATAGGGTTGATGATAAAAAAAAAATTGTTTGTCCGTCAGGTATATTATTAAAAAATATTGGACACGTATTTTTTCTTTTTTTGATGTATTCAAAAGATTACGGCGATACATTGAGGTAAAATGTGCCATGACGTCACGAATATGTAGATTTTATACTTACTTCTGACGTAGCAACCCCCACTCCCCAACTTTAGTGCGTTTTATCCAAGTAATTTTTTAATTAATATGATAAAGCAAAAAATACATGTCCAATATTTTTTTATTATCTGACTGACGGACTAAATAGAATTTCTTTTTTTTGACCCAGGCATCATCCCTATTGGTGGTAAACGATGACATCTGGTCGTTTTTAGATCATCGACCTTGTGTAACCCTAAATTAGTGCAATTTGATGAGAATAAAGCTAATGTAAATAACACACTACATAATATCACGCCTACATTCCTCGAAGGGTTAGGCAGAGGTGTATCTATGTAAATATTTCCCCGTATAGTGTTTACAATGCCATTAATGTTCAGATTTGTCTTTTTTAGGTCCGTGCCTAAAAATGTTAAACGGAGCCTAGATATTTGTTACTTTAAGCATTAAATCTTTGGTCTACCTGCAATTTGCAAGGTAAGTCCAAGTTAACGCAGCCTACAGAGACAGCATTCCGACGGACATCCATTATCCATTCCTTTTGGAGCTAGAGAGCTCGTAAAAATATATACCAGTGAGTCAGGCATTAACCCCTAAGCCCATTAAGCACTTATTTTGTAAACTTTCCTCATACTTGATATTTTACAAAATCTAATGTGATTTTGATTAGTCTTCATTTGCAGCGACTGTGTTCTTTTGACTGAGCATTTCAAAAAAATCTTGCATCTTGCCTGAACCTACCTTGCTCTCATACGTGGAGCTTTGACATTCTTTACGGGTTATCAGAAGCCCGAAAGTCTGACAACCAGTCTTACCAAGGAGTATCGTATTATCCAGTTACTGGGTTATGGACGTCAGATAAGCAGTCGCTCCATGTAAAATACTGGTATTCAGCTGCATCCGGTTAGACTGGAAGCCGACGGGAACAGGCTAGGCAGATTGATTGAACTTGCCTGCCAATCGTTTTATGCAGGTGACTAAGCAGCTAAATAAAGTTAGCTCACCTCATTTGATTCTGAGATTCTTCTTATTTATAAATATGTAGTTCCCGTGTATTCCGTTCCGTGTGTTGTTGTCGTTCTGTTAGTTTTTGGGAAGAAGGCGTGAGTTTAAGTGTATGTAAGTGCAATCTCCAATGATCTCAGGTCCAGGTCAGGTCAGTTTGATGTTCCATTATATGGATCAAACTTAAACGATAAAACTATTCAAACATTGCTGATTTAAATGCCTAGTACCTGAACTAGCTGGTCGACCGAGGCCTGCTCGGTTGAAAATAGATAAACATATCGTCCAGGTATACCAGCGTTGTATCACATTCCTGAAGCTGTGAAAATAGAGAAAACGACCTAACCAGATCGATTTTTCACCCACGTAAACTCTTAAATTGCAACTTTCAGCGAAATCGTTAGAGCCGATTTCGAGAACGTAAGTACAGATACGTAAGTATATACTTATAAATATATATCCAAACTAGCTGACCCGGGCAAACGTTGTTTTGCCAATTATTTGTTTGGGGTGGACAACCCTTATCACTTAGGACTATGAAAAATAGATAGTAGCCGATTCTCAGACCTACTGAATATGCATATAAAATTTGGTAAAAATCAGTAAAGCCGTTTCGGAGGAGTAAGGTAACTAACATTGTGACACGATTTTTATATACATACATACATAACATCACGCCTTGTTTCCCCGAAGGGTTGGGCAGAGGTGTCCCTGTAGCAGGTACACCCACATTTCGCCAGTTATGTTTAAGTCCCATGTAATAGGGGGCGAGCCTATTGCCATCAACCGGGCACAAATCCAGACTCCGGGCTGCTACTAAGAAATTCCAGATAGAAAAACGATTTTTATATATAAGAAGATAATGCTCGTTTAATAGTATAGGATAGATGTGATGTGTGTAAAAACAAAGTAGGATCTTATGTGTTCACGGTGACACTCTGTTTTGAAATGGACTAGTTTCTCATTAGATATTCGGCTACCTTTTCAATGAGAATACGATACAATGTACCTAATTACTACATTTTATGTCATTTTTTATTGCATTTAGCGATATTAAAATGTAGTATAAAGTCTAAATTGAATAGTGATGGTAATGTGACACACTTTTGCGATTACACGGACTTTGTAATATAAAACTTATTGTGCAATTAAAAGACCTTTGTTACCATAAGTAGGAGCGGTACGTTAGATAATCTAGGCTGTGGGTGGCAAATCCGCAAAATCTTGCAAAAAATGTTGACGACGCAACACTATTCTCATGTTAAAAAAACGTGAAAGCTGTCCTATGTAAACATTGAAACATACACACGCGTAAATAAACACGCCAATTAAAATTCATACGCTATACAACTCCCGAAATGCGTTAAAATATATATAATCGTGAGAATTAATACTAATGATCATTTACGTAAGGACGCTAGAGTAAGAAAGCTGTAGTACGGTATAAAGTTGGTTATTACACTGCTATACAGGTTAGTGGCCAGTCGGGCAGTACTTGAGGCTCCGAGACAAAGAGCGAATGTGGAGCAAGTTATCGAGCAACTAACTGATGGTTGCGTAACGCACGACTGCAGGGTTGCCGATGCGGTTTGACTTGTAACGTCAATTGCCATCTGTTAGTGTATTAAGAGTAAAGCGCTCATAATGTGTTATGTCATCCAAGAAAGGTTGTTGTTGTGATAAGTAGTGATAACTTTTCTTGCCTGATACTGTACTGCGTGGTAGGTGCAAGTAAAATTCAACAATGCTAGTCGTTGTTTTCAGCATTTTTGACATAAACATAAAAAAAACTCGTCGACTGGTCGACACTTCACGTAACCAGAGGGCTGGCTTGTTCTTTGACCAAAGAATTAGCATTGCCATTCAACGTGGCTATGCTGCCAGTCTTCTGGGTACATTTCCGAATGACAGCGATGCGGACGAATACTTCGACGCCTGAGTGTCGTTTTGTTTTTATTTTTATTTATACATATAGTTAGTTAGTCTTTTAAATTAGTACCTAGTGTAAATAGATAGCTGTGTTAAAAAGTGTAAAGTTATGGTGTTAATTAATTTTAATACAATGTCAATTGAATAATTAATATTTATATTGAAATTGGATGAGCTGGACTCCTTTAAGAAAGATTGGTCCTTGGAAGCTCTGGACAGAGAGAGGTGGAAAGAGAGTAGGGAGGCCTTTGCCCAGCAGTGGGACAATAATGGCTAAGAAAAAAAAATACATGTATATTAAAATTTAAAAAATAAATAAACAAGTTGCCCTGTATAAAAAGGTTAATTTAGGAATTACGAGTAGCAAGGTTATTTGCAAAGGTACCTAATATTTTAGAATCGTATTTCAACCGCCACGTGTCTTTAACGTCTGTTTGACCTTCAACATTAGACATTTACGTGCTATCAATATCAGAATTCACAACATGTCTATGACAACAACATGTTGTGACAACAAAGTCCATGATGACACCACATACATTACATACGAGGGGCCATAAGGAATTGTAAAACTTCCTGATTACAAAATGTCCCTTAGGTCCGATATAGCCTATTAATATGCCACGCGTGTACAATTCTTGATCCACGATAAACTTGATAAAAATTTGCGATTAAATGATTCAATCAATCGATTATTTGGTTCTATTGCAGTAGCAGCCCTGATTAATTCAACAAGTATTAATTTACTCCGTTCGTTGGGTTCGACTCTCACGCTGACCATTAGGATACACCCACTAACTTTATACAAAACGAGTATCTATGGTATCTGGTGCTATGACCTAGTTGCAAAACCACAAATGTTGTTTATGTAGTCCCGTGTTTCGAACATAAATTGTTTTTATTTTTTCAAGGTCTATGGGCACAAGCATGTCTATGCCACAGATTGCATCACAGTTCAAACTAGATGGTAGCTTTAGATGCAACGTTAACGCTACGTGCTTATTTTTACATGGCTACACAAAAATGGCTATGTTTTGTGATATAGTACATACTAATTCCATGGTTCTGTGTCAAACAGTCAAACAAAAGAGGTTTTGTTTTCGAACAAAACATTTCCTGAATGTATTTTCTAAAAAGAAAATCATTTTCTAGCTCAAGCTCAACTGCTGCTCATTATTTAAAAACCTTCTACAAAATCACATAATGTTATGTCATTCTTATTTACAAATTGCTAGAAACTATAACAACACACATTAGCGCCAAAAAAAATATATTTCTGTTTAAGTTTCGAAAACATGAGCCTTCAATGGTAGTCCAATCTTATTAGCATTTCTCCATAGCACAGTTAACGTCAATTACGACATATACCTATATACTTTGAAATCTACATATTACTCGTCTGCCAGTATAATTTTATGTGTATCATTGCGCTAACTGTTATATAAGCTCGAATCAAACATACTTTGACGAAATACACATTCATATTAAGTTGAGCATTAGTTTTAATTCAAAACTGCCCACGTTTCTTCAGTATTGTGTGGACTTCGCTACAAAAAGACCGCCTAGTTGTATGACGTGGGTACCTACTGGATATGGTTTATCATCTAAGAGTATACCTACATAATAACTAATTGAACCCTCAAGCCCTGAAGGCTGAAGTGATTTTCATAATATTTGAAACGCAAAGATGCTACTCGACTTCGAGTTATAGGTACAGTCCGTGCAATCCACGAAGATGCGCCCCACTCTACGATTACTGTACTGTAAGCTGAACTCTAGTACGGCGCGAAGCGGAGTGGGGCGCGTCTTCGTGGATTGCACTATCTATATATTGGATAGAAAAAACCGATGTTTAGTTATTTTTTATTTATTTATAGGATCGCCAACAAGAATATTCGCTTATAGGCAGTTGGCTATGCTCCTGATATTACTGAATAAGTAACCACGATAAACAAAAAAATTGTGAATTCTTGATATAACTGGAATAGTCGTCTGTCTGTTTAATCGACAATTATTTCTGTCGTTGACATTCATTCACAAGAAGATGGCAAAAGCCATTCTTAATCAACTTAATAACAACGTTATTTCCTTCAATCAATTAAGTACAAACAACGAATGTTCACGGTTTGAGGTTTTCAAACAAAAAACCGAGTGAAACGTCATTTGCAATGAAACAGGCAAATGTTCTCATGGCTACTTTTTTTGAGAAACCCACTATAATAGGTAGTTATGTTGATCTTATCGTCGTCATCAGGCTATTAACGTAATTTATAAGAGAACAAATTCCTCTAATTATGTTCGTACATCTGTGATGCGACTAAAAAATAAAATGTCTCTACGGCATAGTGAAATAAAACAAATGTTAAAAAGAGAAACATTTGACACGCTCTTATTTTGTCTTTACTACTGTGTACTCAAACAATTGATTAACAATTTTATCTTAAAACAAACCGTATTAGTTTGAGACATCCAAAATACTAATAATTACAATGTTTTACACCAAAAAGCTATTTGTATTTTTAATCTAGTCCAATAGATGGAACTTAACAATGTAGTACATACATCAACTGCAAGTCTGCTTCTAGCTACGTCATGTGTGTCATGTCCACAATTAATGTTAATTGCAGGATTAGAGATTCGAAGTGAAAGTAGGAACATTGAGCGAAACGTACGAGAGTATGTACCATGTGGAGTTCCTCATGTCTCAACCTTTTCTTTATATGAAACGTTTCCTGGATGTCACGCCGAACTTGATTGGAAATCGTAACCAAATATGGCTATTGAAGTAATGACCAATTCAACTATTAACGTAGATGCACATAGCTATGAAGGAAAACATATTTATAGTACAGGGTGTCTGGTAAATAATGTATAACCTTGAAATAGAATTTATTTATACCTGATAGCCGTTCTAAAAAAATACAAAGAAAATATATATCCCAAGTAGCACCAAAGATACAATTTTTTGAAAAAAATACTGTGAAATTCCTAGTCGCATTATTAACTGCTTCTCTGTTGGTATAGTCAACGTACAATATTACAACAACAAAATATAATCGATGGAATTCATTCATTTGTGATTGTGGTGAAGAAGAATGTAAAAAAAGTTATTCAAAAATCTTAGATACTACTTGGGATATATCTATTTTTGTATTATGTTTTAGAACAGCTATAAGGTTTAATAAATGCTATTTCAAGGTTATCCATTATTTATTATTATTTATACATTATTATTTATTGTTTATTATTTTTCATTGTTTCGAAAGGGAGATCGTGGCCCCCGGCAACAGGGCAACCGAAGGAACACGGGTGGGTTTTAGTCAGTAAGAGCCTGACATGCTCTCGAAGTTACTTGATAATTTACCACCCAAAAAAAAAAGGTTATCCATTATTTACCGGACATTCTGTATAAACTTTAGGAAAGAAGCAAGGAACCTAATTTTGTAAATAATATCTACCTTTACCTAAACCTCGTTTTGTTAACAAGATTACAACATCAAAGACGAAAGGTATATGTATCACAAAATTCAAAGTTTAAATAGTTACGTAACTTTTCATAACTATTTCATTCATAACTAGACTTATACAGGTCTACAGGTGGTTACAATTCAGTAATTTACTTTACAATTCACATAAAAATAAAAGATTTTGATTGAGATTATTTTAAATTGGTATGCAATGTCCGATTACACACATGTGTATGTATATACAAGATTATGGTCCGACTGCCATTGTATAAGAATTGTAATGACGCCATGGCCATAAATAAGAACAATTATATTATTATTGTGCGTCACTCGCAGGCCAGTCCTAGTTTTATAATGAAAATGAAATCTTACATACACAGGCAATTATGGCTTTGTTACATAATTATTAATTACATTATTTTATTATTTTTCTTGAAATAAAATATTTTATTGCTTCGTCATTGATATTTATTATAGAATAAGATCGTTTGCAATACATGCAATCAAAAATATAATAACCTATGTATTTGTAATACTGGGTACAGACGGGGCAAACGAAAGTGCAGTGATGTTTGCTGAATATCGTTTGTTACTGTTAACGTTTGTAAATCACAAACTGTCCACAAGCAAGTTTTATTGCCCAAGTTAACGTCTGCAACCATCTTGAACTGTACAAATATTCACTGCATGTCGACTTTCTGTTACCTTTTTAACTTGCGTAATAGAAGTCAATCAAGAAAAGGTAGCTTATAATAAAATATTCATAATTATGTATCTGTTTGCGTCATGTTCTAGTCCGGCGATCTATATTTACAATTATCGTATACATAGGAAGGCAATAAGACTTAATTTATTACACTTAGTAGGTACTTGTCATCAACAAGAAATAACAAATTGTAGTTGTTTATTCTGGTCCTGGCAATAACTTACGAGTATTTATACAACAACTGATTAGAATAAAATAGAAATACATGTAATTCCTTTTTACCGGTTAATTAATACTAAACTTGCACTTGAAAGCTAGTTGTCCCTATATTTTAACAGATGACCGTCACGTATCGTAGACCGACATGTGACGGTCATCTGTCGCGTCGCAAGCGCAACTTTTACTGCAAGCCATGAACGCCAGCGGGAAAAAATATACACACTTCGATGTTCTCTAGGGTATTATTATTAGATTCATATTTTATTATTATGTATAATCGCATGAACTTATTAATATTGATAAGATATTGCTTAAGGCCGTATATAATGAGAATGACACATGATTACATATTACAGTGCAGTTAGGTATCTATTTATCCTTGTCGATTTTTGCAAACCAAATAACCCACAGAAAAGATACTTCTATCTGTTCTATGAAATAACCCGTATTTTTTATTTTTAAATCTGCATTTCAACTTTGCCTTGATAGTTTTCTTTCTTATAACTTGCACTGACAGATCGAGTATTGCAAACAAAAATAGTACCTATCTAACAGCTGGAAACGTTTGAACAAGTTATTAGGGACCCAAAAAGAATGCAGGCAAGGCCGCCTACGTGTCAAACTGCTATTCAATTGGTTCGCATACCTTTGAGCTTAGACATAAACTTGAGGAAAGCTCATTATCATAGAAATGCATGTGTATAATAAGATGAAATAGCGTTCCACGCTATATTTCTGAAGCATTTACCTTACCTTCAAATAAAAACATTGTTTTGCTATGTTTGTAAGGAATTCTTTGGTAAATAAACAGTTTCAAAACACAAAATACCTATTACCTACCTCTAACGCTTCTATCTCACTAGGACCAGGTGGCGCAAACATGGTCGCGGCCAGCATATATGCCAGCAAATATACACAGCTTTATGGTGGTATCTCACCAGGCGTCCGATCGGTTGCGCAACCAACCATAATTTTTTTGGCAGTGCGACCATGGTTGCGCCGCCACTGCACGTTGTCCTAGTGAGATAGGGACCTAACACTTTCGGGACTGTAGTTAGGATATCTATCATGTTTATTGTATCTAACGTATAATGTATCTAACTATACAAAAACGCTAAAAAAAAACTATAGTCGGTGGCAAAAAACGAAAATACAAAACCAAACTACAAAATCAAAAACACTACAAGGTTTTGAATTTTCATTTTTTGCCACCGACTTCCGAAATTAAAGTTATTTTTCACTTTTTAGTGTTTTTTTGGAAGTCGGTTTTTTTTTTTTTGTAAAAAGCTTTTATTTTTAATTTTTTTAAGTGAAAACTTCATTAGGCGCGTTGAGCATTTTTGAGATGGAACTAAACCATTGATTTTGCAACACTGTAACGCAATTTACCGACACCGTGGAGTAAAATACATCAACGCGTTGATTACTGCGGTGCGTGGAGTAAAAGACATCAACGCGTTGATTACCGCGGTGCCGATTTTTTTCAAGTTTTCACTTCTGTCGACACTCCCGGAGTGCCACTGTTTTTTTATTTAGTTGTGGTATCTACCCACACAAATTCTGCTATTCGAATTTGTGTACTACCTGTTATGTAAATAACAGTGACAGGAACTTATCATTATCATCTACATACTAAGTGGGAAAAAATACGTGTTATTGAAGCTAACTCAGAAACTATCCAAGCAAAGTTAATAAAATTTATATGGGACCACCTCGAGAGCATACCCTTTCAAACAAAATGGAAGTCGGTTAAAAATAACGAACACTAACAAGCATAGAGGTCAACGTCAACGAGAACGGATTCGGCGCTAACTTTTTATATTAAATCAAATGAAGCATTTCATTGACCAAAGTTGTAATAAGTAGGATAGAAAATCATGTTTCTTATAGCGGTGAAGTCAAGGTCTGCAGTTAAGTGGACACTGTTCGGTCACATTGCACATTGTGGGCTGTGGGGCACGCAACTAAGGTTACCATTCGTTCGGATTTTTGCCCCGCCGTCCGGACTTTGTCCGTCCTTGCCATTTGTCCGGACGTATCGCAAGATTTTTAGAAAATAATGTTTTACTTTTTTGAGTATGAATGTAGGCTGTAAGATCCTCTACGGAAGACCAAAGAAACGATGGAGGGACTGTATGAAAGATGATATGGCTAGAAAGACTACCGAGATAACGACTAATAGAGAAGTATTGGGCCAGCCCCAAATAAAATGGGACAAGGGCAAGAGAATGATGAATGATGATATAATATTTTTACTGATATAATAGGTACTGAAAACTGAAAAAGTATGGGGAGACCTTTACCCAGAAGTAAGACAACAGGGTAAAAAAAAAAGCTAGGTAACATACTAATGTGCGGTCGGGGGACCCCCGTCAAGAACAAAGTTCCTTCTCGCGACTAATTTAAAACAAAAATAAAATTTTCTCAGCCGCCATCTTGAATTTACATTTTGACCCCACTATCACCCTCGAAAACTATAAAAACGACACCCATGACGAAAAATTTGAAAATTTTCGCTAAATTCACACTCTCTCTATCGACTATAATGAGAAAACTTCGTACTTCCGACTGTCTTCTTATTCAAAGAAAAAGAAAGAGAGAGACAAAACAGTCGCAAGTATGAACGCTTTCTCGCGTGACGATTTCTGCCAGTGCACTCCTATCGCAAGCCGCGTTAAAAACTTCGTTCTAATAAACATAAAAAGTAAAATGTCCAGTATTTTTTTGCAAATTTCCGGCTTTTTGCCAGGAATTTTCCAATTTCAGAATGGGTATCCCTACACGCAACTGCTCAAAGAAGTCGCATTACTGTGTTTATATCACTAATTACATGTGGACACGACGCTAAACATGACGTAGCCAGTATTCACGTAATGTATGTTAAAGACCGCGTTAGACTTTAATGATGATTAGATGATATAGGTTTCTAACAATGACTTTAATTAAGTAATTAATTGTAAGTAACTAGGTCTTTGTCAATTGGTGTGCTATAAATTATCATAGATGGTTAGTAAACATACATCAACCCGCACTGGGCTAGCGTGGTGGATTATAACTCAATCCCTCTCGCAGAAAGGAGGCTTGTGTCCCAGCAGTGGGAACATTATAGGCTGATTATATTTTATGTTATGGTTAGTTAACTCGTCTTTATAAGAGAAGCTGCAACTATTACGGAATTAGCTTAAACCCGCCATCTGCAATCTACATCTCTATAGGCTATTTAAATGATAAAAACAAGACAAATAATAACACATTTGCCTCGACCATTCTTGTTCGAGTGCAAACGCCTTGCCAAGGAGACCACACAATAGATTATCACAAGGTCTTCGCCAAAAGTACCTACGTTCAATCAAATAAGAGTAGGTCCTACATGACAGTTGCAATTTGTTTGCGCCCACCTCACTTATCATGTGGACTGACAAGGAGAAGCTACACTAAAGACATGTGACAAATGTTTAAGTAAATACTAGCTGTGATTTTGAATTTCCGCTGGTGAGGTAGGATGTAAAATGCTGGGAACCCCGTAGGTACAAATTAGCAAGTTTACAGGAGGTTGAAGGAAATCAATAGATATAGCTCGATAGTCGATAGAGCTCGTTTATAATATTGTGAACTATTATTATAGTTTTTTAACCTAAATACTTAGTTATAAGCATTTTCTACCACATTGGTCAAATCAGCATTGCAGCACCATTGGTCTCAGTAGCAGCCCGGAGTCTGGATTTGTGCCCGGTTGATGGCAATAGGCTCGCCCCCTATTACATGGGACTTAAAACATAACTGGCGAAATGTGGGTGTACCTGCTACAGGGTCACCTCTGCCCAACCCTTCGAGGAAATAAGGCGTGATGTTATGTTATGTGTTGTTATGTGGTCAAATGACTCTCCCGCAAAACTGCTATTTTGGAAATCCAACAGTACCAATCCATTATGACAGTGATCCGCTCAGCTGGTAGGAATCACACGTGTGTGGTAGGTATGTAAAATAGCTAGATAGGTACAAGAAAAACAATAAATCTTGTAAATGTCTGCTTATTTATTACTAAAACAAAAAAAAACTTCCTCATTTAGTAAAATGCAATCTAAATCTTGATTGAGATTTAATTTTAGGTATATATAATTTTCTCTGTTTTATAATCCCGAAAAAAACTGACATTTTGTGATTGTGATGATATGCCACAATTGGTAGTAATAATTGTAAAAGATTATGATCATGTCTTAAAATAACTTTTATGTTTGTGAATAATTTTTAGCATTTTGAGGATACAAGGTAATCACTGGTCAAATTAGGCTCTGGCATTATAAAACAGACGTGCCTATTTGCAATAATCATAATATTATTAGTAGGTATCTAACCATGGCACATTCATATCTAGTATGTGAAAAATCCTAAAACGAATCGTTACCTTGTCACTATGCACTTATAACATTATTTTGTATAATTCTACATTTATATAACGTAGTTGTAGGAAGTAGTGTTGGTCTTCAATTTCCCGGAAAAACTGCTAAAGCTAAATTGTGTTATCGTGTAAAACAATAGTTTTGTTTACGCATCCACGCACAGCCATATGTTTTCCATAAATATCACCTATCATGGTATAAACAACATGTTTGTAATCGACGCCCTGTAATGTTATACCATGCGATTAAATAATTAACTTCACCATTCATTTACAATTATAATTACCGTCCGCATTCATAAAACAACAATGACACTATTTCGTTTCTGACTGAGATATTAAAACAAACGGACCATGCGGCACTATGTGAAATATTCATATCTGGAACAAAACAATGTTATCAGAGATACAGCTATAGGTCACCGGCTGAACAAACAATATAAGCCTTGTTCACAAAATTCATCCATCTAACACTCAAGGCTTCGCTCACAAGTGTGAACGTTGCTCAATGTCAGGCGGAGAGAACTAATGATTACGGCACGTTGGTTGTCGAGACAAATCGCATGCATATATCATTATGCGTAAACCACACGATAACTTCCTATTGTAGAATTAAGTTGTAACACTGTACGTGTTTCGTCTGTAACAACAAATGAGCAGTGTTTGAGGTCGAGGTCATAGCTCGATTCTTAGGTAAAACCACGATATTATTTTAACAAACAACTAATTTTGACTTTAATTTTAGCTTTAACTAGTTCTTTGTAAAATATTATTTTCTTAAGAGCATACCTAATAAAATTATGTTAGTTTTACGTATGTTCTTTAGAATAACAATGTCGAGTCCAAAACCAAGGCTCTATGTAGATCCCTTTATTCCTTACGTTTACTATTGTTCTTACTATGACTCCTTCTTCTACGTTTCGCTCTTGACAGAGCGGTCGTGGTCACAGTGAACTGTGTCCAATCGCAGATATGCTTATATTATGACTAGCAGCAGTATTTTTTAAATCTACAAAGTCAAGGCTGCCTGTCCACTGGAGTGGAGAAGCTAGAAGAAGAGCGGAGCTGTGCTAATATTAAGGGGGATGCGCTAAGGTAGCCCGCGAAATTCAAATTTTATTACGTTTTTTTGCAATTTGCAGCTCAGGATCATGTTGTATGTTGATCTAAATATGATTCGCGGCCGTAACAAATATTGCTTTACTCAATTATAATCATTACAATCAGCAATACAACTCCATTAGTTAGCAAAGGTGTCAAATGTCATGATTTCATGACATTTGACGCCTTTCACCTTTTTGATTTCATGAAATTATGACATTTTTCATGATTTCTCGCGGGCTACCCTGACGCTTTCGTATAACATAACATCACGCCTTGTTTCCCCGAAGGGTTGGGCAGAGGTGTCCCTGTAGCAGGTACACCTGCATTTCGCCAGTTATGTTTTAGCTTTCGCCTTAACTAATAAAACATAAACTCTGGAGCGGAGTTTAGATTCCAATGGTTGGTTAATACAGGTACAGCTTCGCTCCTCTCCCCTCTCCTCTCCGCTCCAGTGGACAGGCAACCTTACATTGATCTAAGCAATCCTCCTGTCTTACAAACAGCAGTTGCTCCAAAGATTACAACTAACCTAATGCATGTGCCGTGTGGGTAGGCTTACGATCGATAGCATCTACTTATTAGCATCGTTAACCCATGGTCCGTATATCTTAAGCTATCGCCTACAAAAGTACTCTGTTACACAATCCAGTGAACCACTTGAAATCATTTGTCATTGGCGTCAATAAAAGCCGAAACCATACAGGTTACTCCACCAGCTATTTGATTTATGAACCAACAGTGCGGTGTAGATTGCAATCTCGGGGCACTGTTGGTAAATTGTGGCAATGTAGTACCATATATGTATCGCCGTGCTCTGTAATTGATGGAGCAAGGAACTATGAGCTGATCACGATATCTTGTAACTGTGTCAATTGCCTTTATTATGCAGAAACCGTACCTATTCTTTGATTATTTAAGACCTAAACCTTATTCGTGCCCAGAAATACGAAATCGGCACAAAATACTCTTTTTTTTTTTGGGCCTTTATTTCACAGGGTACATAAGTGATTCAATGTTCACGTGTTTATCAAATCATGAATCAGAAGACGATGCAAACGAGTTTCAACATAGTTTTAATAAAACATTTTTGAGGTTTCAGGTCACGATCTACGTCAAAGTTTACGTTCATGACATTGTTTATAGTACGACGTCAGTCGTGTAAGGTTTCATTCAATACAGCGTTTGTTTATGGACAATTTAAACAACGCAACTGGGTGAAAGTGGTCAGCATGCCCACCGTCCTGTCGCCCTTACACGGCCTGATTCCGCAACCTGTCCACTGTCCACCACTCATACCGTACACTAAATAGAGAAGAATGGATTATATAATAAACATTTGTATAATTAGTGAGACGGCGCCGTATATCGTTTGACAGACATACCATTTAAAACTTTACGTCAAGTCGAGTAACATTGTTATGCACGTGCAAACGTAAGGCGCATACATAATTATGAAGGAGAAAGGTGGGAAATACAGAAATAATCAGCGTATTACAATAACTTGGCTCATTGCCACATTCTCACGTGAATTTATGCAAAATTTATAAATTAGACTAAAGTAATGGGCACAGTTTCTATCGTGAAGAGATTCGTAGGAGAACCAAGATTACCGACATAGCCCGAAGAATTGCCAAACTTAAGTAGCAGTGGGCAGGGCACATTGCTCGCAGAACAGATGGCCGATGGGGCCGAAAGGTTCTGCGCATATCAGAAAAAATAGCGTTGGAAGGCCCCCACAAGGTGGACCGATGTCCTGGTGAAGGCCGCAGGAATCTGCTGAATGCGAGAAGCACAGAACTGGTCGAATTGGCGGTGCTTGGGGGAGGCCTACGTCCAGCAGTGGACGTCTTTCGGCTGAAATGATGATGGTGATGAATGGTCATAGTTTAAATAGTTATCTATCTATTAGGCGCTGACTGTCAAACTACGAGGTACCTTACAATCATAGAAATATACTTATCGCAAGATATTATGTTCCTTATTAGGCATAGACAGTAGAGGTGACGAATAATTAAACAACAAACCAAACCTAAGTGTTCAACGAGGGTTTTTATACGCGGACAAAATCGCAGGCAAAAGTTAGTTTAATATAATGGCGTTAACTAGCATTTAACAGCCGCTGTTTGCGACAGCTCATGTTGCAAAAATACTGACATTATTTCAAAATTTTAATCCGTTTACCGATCATAAACTCTTAAGCACCAATATCGATAAAATTAATGTGTACGCTATTAGTAAACGTGATTTTGCACAATATAATAATGCGTGTACCAATATGAAGTGCTGATGGTTTTATAAGCAATATCATCATCATCATTATTCTCTCGCCGCCCTTCATCATCATCATCATTTCAGCCGAAAGACGTCCACTGCTGGACATAGGCCTCCCCCAAGCACCTCCACTTCGACCGATTCTGTGCTTTCCGCATCCAGCGGATTCCTGCGGCCTTCACAAGGTCATCGGTTCATCTTGTGGGAGGCCTTCCAACGCTACGTCTTCCGGTACGTGATCGCCACTCCAGAACCTTTCGACCCCATCGGCCATCCGTTCTGCGAGCAATATGCCCTGCCCATTGCCACTTAAGTTTCGCAATTCTTCGGGCTATGTCGGTTACCTTATCCCAATGTATTTAGGGTCGTTGCCACTTTTTCTTCCGTATTTCTCTAATAATCTCTATAAGTCGTCGTTTTATAAGCGTTGTCACTTAATTTCAGGAAAAATCAGCAGCTCTATTTGGCTGAACGAGCAGAAAAACATCCTTATACTAACGCAATCATTATATCAAACCTTTAAGGAATATTCAGGGAAATTTTACTTATATGTATATAAATAAGTGGCAGTAGGAGGAAAGCAAGCAGGAAACAGTAAGTAGCAGTTGTAGCTTTATCTGTTCGCGGCGTACCCATACTGCTCGATATGCTCCCACTACCCAGGCGATCAATCTGCTGAACTCCTGATTTCTCAGGAGCCCGATGTTGACATAATAATATATAGCAGTAAATCTTTGTTAAATGTTTGTATGAAGTTTTAAACTAAGCTTGCTGCGCGTTTTGGTGTTTACTTTACTTACGTGCAGCAAGCAATTGTTTTATAAATAAATATATGTATATAATTTATTTATTCAACAGACAACTAGATCCAATTACATGAAAATACTTACAATTCTAGATGTAAAATTGTAAAAATTTATTGCTTTAATAAGCGACACTAAATTTTTAATTTCAGACACATTATTGGTTGAAACAATGGCATTGAATGAAAATATTAAAATTGATTGTGGTCTAGTGACTATAGATATAAATCTTCAACAAGAAGTCTTTAAATTACATTCAGACAGCGAAAGATACCTTACCCGAATAAATAATTAACGACGATGACTCACTCGGATAAACTAGACCAAAGCTAATCAAGCAGGTACTTAGAATTCAAGGCGACTACTCGAGATTTTTGTTTGTGTACCAGTCCAGGATTACAATTAGAAAGCACATAACATTTCAGCACATGCCGAAGTGTCTCGGTATGTTGTGCAATCTTATTGTGTAACGACGATGCAATACATGCTAATGTATTGGACTTCCGAACGGACATGTCAATTTATTTAGCGTTCGACTCTTGCACACCTCAAATCACGCGAATCTCGCCCTGGTTTAGAAAAATCTGATATCTGCGAATTTTGTTCTTCAGTTTTTATTTTTCTTTTATGTAAATTGTGTTTTATATGTATCAGTTCTGCGTTTATTTTCGAACAGAGCTATAATAAAGTAGGTCATAAATCATAATTACTTAAAAATAAACAAGTTATCTTTCTTATTTTTACCGGTTTAATTCACCTCCATTATATATATAAAAATGTGTCCTCATTATCCTATATGGATTTACATACCAAAATAATAAAAAGTAGAAAAGTAGGTACATGTTTCCAAATAAATCATTTAAAAAACTTGCTGAAAGTAGGTCAAGTAAATAAATCTATATTCTGGTGCATATATCTGCTATCCAATTACCTACATATAACTTATATATTATTTATAGCCATTAAAATACAAGTTTTTGCGCTCGTTATATAAAATTGCTGAGGTGCGGAACCAGAAATTTGCAAATTGGAACGAAATGGACTGATCCATGTGAGCGAGTGAGGGCCGCAGTGACAACCTAGATACATTACCTCGTAAAACTTAACTCTAAACGACTAGTAATCAATCAAGTTTAGAAATATTATATCACTGGAAAAAAAAATATACCTAAAAATGAATGCGAGGTATTTTGACATAATACACATGGTTCAATAAGTTATGAATAACTTAATGGTTATGTTTCTTGCGGCACGTTATTTACAGCAAATATAAACGACTTTAACTTAAAATATTTCAAAACATACTTGGAAACGAAATCCCACGCACCAATTTTTAAATCGCAACATATCATTTTATTTTGTAATTTTAAATACCGATAATACTGCAATTCTTAGAATATAGAGTTTTTTTCATTCAATTAGGTATTTTTGAATAATTTACTGTATTCACGTTGCTGAATTTTTGGCTAAACTTAAAAAAATATATATTATGAGTTATTTTTGCCATGGACACACTAAGAAGAAGTAGATTACAGTGTCACTTAGTTAGCATTAAATCACTAAGTACAATTATAAAACAAAGTCCCCTGCCGTGTCTGTCTGTCTATCTGAACGCGATAAAATCAAAAACTATCGAATTTTCATACGGTTTTCACCAATGGACAGAGTAATTCATGAGGAAGGTTTGGGTGTATAATTAATTAAAGTTTTATGTAAATTGGCTAAAATATGACGATGATTGTTGAAGATGTCGGAAAAAATCATGCCGGCTGGGAGCTTTACTAGCGTGCGTAAATTACGGAATTCATATTATTGTTTACCTGGATTAACACATACCCCCTTTTAATCTCGGTAGTACGTTGCCGTGGAACAAGCCGTGCCGTGCCGTGCCGTTTCCGATATCCACGCGGGCGAAGCCACGGACAAGAGCTAGTGTATAGTAAGTTAGATCTCAAATAGATACGTATATTTTTTTAATCGTCTTCTTTAATTTAATGTTAGCCACGACTTTGTATTACCTATTAAAATAATTGGCTTTAGATTTTCTCACAAATTATACTATAGGTAGGTACTTTAGTCCTAAAATAGTACAATGGAGTAAAGTAATTATACTTAGCAAAAAGTAACATTTACGAATATACTTTTTTCTTAAGTAATTTTGCTAACTAACTGGATAATTAATGTCTAAATTATTTTAACAGTTTAAATTAAAAACTTTATCACAAGAAATATCTTCACATTTTTGTTTATGACTTAATCAACATTATTATTGCATAAAAAATTATGTTGACAATGTTTCTACTTCACGGATATCAGAAGATATCCGAAAACGTTGCATCAATATCTTGGACTTGCTAAAACTACCTGAGTTTTTAGCCAATACCTAAATATCAATAACATTCCTCAATTCATTCTTAAAACATTTTTTTGGCAGCGGACCGCTCTAGATCACCGGTAGCTTACTGCCCCATCAATCAGGTGCAATTTATCTATCGAAAATGATAATGAACAGTAGAGCTGAGCGCACGCCATCACGTTGTCGCGTGATTACGTCACTAACTTTCGTCGCGTGAGAACCATCGCGCATTGTGGCTCGCTCGCGCATCGCATCACTTTCATTGTTTATACGGAACTCCGCGCACGAAACGGACGGATAGATAGACGTGCGGAAGATATAGCGTGCATGCTCGTTAATTTTTAACAACATGCGTAATAATAACGTAACGTGATCTACGTTAATAATAACTGACAGCTATAGACGGTAATTGAAATTGAGACGAAGCATTGAACATTCATAAGTTCATTCATAAGATACATTAAATATTGCTTCAAGGCAGAATGACATCTCAACAACTTCATCCTAAAATTGCATTAACCACAACGCCCACAGACACGTCTAAGCGCAAGTTTATCTAAATTCAAAACATGATAGTATGCTCAATTTAAATCCAGGCATCCGACAGCAATGCATGCTTATCTTCATTCAGTATGCAACATTATTGCTTGCTTTACAGGAAACCTTCATTTTACATCTAGAATGCAGGATTATAGCGACGTGCGTTCATATGCAGTACTGGCAGCAATACGTTACAGTTATAATAAGCATTAGCAGTATACGGTAAGGAATGTGTGCAGTGCGCGACTGAGCGGCGGCGACCGCCGTCACATCGCATCGCACACATGCAACTTTAATGGACAGTGTCTAATGAGCTTCTTAACAACACATTTACTTTGAACCTAAATGCAAACTTCCTGCAGTAAATCTCTTTACTGCTTTTCTAATAATTGAAACCTTTGTTGTACTCAAAGCAGCCATTTAAAGTTTTCGACACAAATGTTCTTATAGGTTCGTTGAATGGTGAGTTATGGTAGTTAACCTGAATTAACTTGAACTCATAAAGAGTTTATAATATTTAACAAATCGTTTTTCGTACTCGTGCTGACCACGAGTCTGCTGCCAAAGCATATGTTAAGTGGCGTAATATTAATTATAATTCGAATATTTAGCCAGCCTACTTAAAACCAGTAGCAAAATTGCAGCAATACTCTGTTTTATATTGTAATACATCAAGAGCATCAAATTTATACAAACCCACTAACCCAGATGATGCAGAGTTTAGCAACCGCAACGAGGAAAGAACGAAACTAGTCATATGAGTCCGACTGCGGTACAGAAAAATAATTTAATTAAGCCTCTAATGACTACGAGACACACCTACTCATGGCTACGTCACCCCATGTTCTTATAAGGAATCAAATCAGTTGGGTTTTGTAGGCGACTAATGAAGGTCTTATAAGGAATGTAAATTACCTGTGATTAACAAGGTTACCAGTATTTCGTTGAATGCGGATTTGCGCGCCCTCAGAGCCCACACGACGCCTTTGGCGACACCCACGACACGGTCACCACCACCGACCAGAAACACAAGACCCCCAACATTCACAAGTGCGCAGTGCCACCGCCTTCAGCTCAGCAATTACACGCGAATAAATAACCAGTCGCCCACACATTGATACCTCAGTACTAGAGCAGGCTGATCTCATATCTCGTATTTCTGTCACAAATTATTCTGTTGATTGATATTTTAATTGTAAATTGATAACCATGAATTCTTTTAAACGTGCGCAAAAACAGAGAGCAAAAAATATCTATTGCGGAAGTATGTAATTATTGTAATCTATCTATCTATTTTTTACACTGTGTCGAATCCATATCATGGTCTTTCAAGCTTGACAGTCCCCTGTAAGAGAATAATCTGAGACGCCAAGAACATAAACAAAATTCTGCTAAATATATCGATCGTTAAAGTGCCCCTAACAGAATATGTCCGTTAGTCACAAAACACGTCAGGTAGGCATTCAATCCAGGCGCCGCTGACGCCAACACGTCGGGCTATAATTCCAGTCCTTTAACGTAGGCTAAATTCAAGATGGTGATTCAGTGATCACAGTCACCCTGTAGATATGACAAAGCATATAGCTAATAGATTTTTGGGCAGGTAGTGAAAAAGATTTTAAGCGATTATTCAAATTTTAATGTAACCGTTTAGCGACAAATTTAAAGGGTTCGGCTATTACTTCAACTGGTTCGGGGACAACGATGGGCTCGGGAGCAGTGATGGGTTCGGCAGTAACAGAGACTGGAAGGTGGTCGCCTTCGACGTGGGTTCCGTCAAGGCCGGCGGTGTACTTGGTGACGTATGTCTGGCCATCATCGCTAATGTATGAGACCTCTCCCTCAACGATCAAGACGTAGCCGGTACCGTCTGGGGTGGGCACGAGCCGGCCGCGCTCCGACACCACGGTGCCTTCAGCCGTCACGTACCGCAGAGAGAACTGACCGAACTCGTCATGAATCTCCTCGTGCTCCAACGCTGGCAGCTTCCGACGCGCTTCGAGAGCAGCATCAGGACTCGTTGGTGCTGCTGCGGCCACAGCGAAGAGGGACAGAGCTACCACAAACTGAAATAGAGAAAAGTACCATTAGTATCGATGAATACAAGCCAATGCCTCGAACATTGCCAATCCATAAATAAAAGATATACTCACAAATTTCATGTTGAAAGAAATGATTTTTGGAGTGATGAGGAGACACGATGTGTATTGATCAAACTGCAAACTGATACCATTTCTCCAAAAGGGACGTGCTTATATACTACAAAATAATTATTAGTATTTCGAAATTAACACAATAAAATGCAATTTATGAACCTGATTAGTGAATAATTAATAATGAGGGCAATTAAAATATGAATTACATGTTACAAGTTGTTTATTAATGTATATTTATTAAAAGGGACTGGAAACGGTCACTAGAATTGCCTTATGATAATTTAATGGGCATTAGCATTTTGTGACACAATCACACAATACCTACAATTAATGTTCCATTCCTGTTTACCTTATTCTCTTCTGTAATGTATGAGAAGGTCTTTATTTTTATCTTAACTCACTGAGCAGTTATAAAATAAGAGGAACGAATCATTTACCGGGCACAATAACTTCAAATCTAATTTCTTAATTGCCTGATGTGATTTTTTTTACAAAGCGGTATCTATATCTATACGTATTATAAAACAAAGTCGCTTTTCGCATTTGTCTGTATGTCCGCGTTATTCTTCTAAAATACGCAGCGGATTTTGATGAAGTTGTCAAAATAACTTAGAGAATGTATTCCGGAAGGTTTATGTGTATAATGCATTAATATTAAACTTATAGATAATTAAGAAATCTCGATGTTTTGTCAAGTCGTAAAAACCTTACGAAGCAGGGGCAGGCTGCTAGTATCTATATAAATAAAAATGAAATGCTGTGCGTTGGTAAGCGCATGATCACTTGAGAACGGCTAGACCCATTTAGTTTATTTTTTAACCGACTTCCAAAAGGAGGAGGTTCTCAATTCAACTGTATGTTTTTTTTTTGTATGTTTGTTACGAGATAACTCGGCCAATTATGAATTGATTTTAATGATTCTTTTTTTGTTTGGTAGGTAATACTTTAGAGGTGGTCCCATATAAATTTTAATTACTTTTCTTGGGTACTTTTTAAGTTAGCTTCAATAATACGTACTTTTTCCCACTTAGTATGTGGATGATATGTTAAGTTCCTCTCACTGTTATTTACATAGCAGGTAGTGGTATTCAAATATGTGTGGGTTAACTAAAAAGTGAAAAATAAAAACTTTTTACAAAAAAAAACAACCGACTTCCAAAAAAAACACTACAATGTGAAAAATAACTTTAATTTCGGAAGTCGGTGGCAAAAAACGAAAATTCAAAACCAAAGACACCGACTTCCGAAATTAAAGTTATTTTTCACTTTGTAGTGTTTTTTTTTGGAAGTCAGTTATTTTTTTTTTAGTAATTTTTTTTTTAAATGTTCGTAAACAGTCGAATTAGGTTTTCATGTAAAGAAAATTGGAAAGGTTGTCCGGAAAATAGGAAAAATGGGAAAAACTGTAAATTCGTTTTACAGGGCGTTTTTGTATGAAATTTTGTTTGAACAAAACAACGTCTGCTGGGTCAGCTAGTATTCTGATAAATTAGATCGCTTGGCACATTGATTTTCTAAAATAATAACCTAAAATGTATTTGTTTTTTTTGACGCCGAATGTTTTTCATTATGTTGGGAAACTTCAACCGATTCTGTAAGTATAAATGAATGACGATAATTCTACATATAGGTAGCTAAGTATAATAATAATTGTTATATAATTAATATACAAGTAACTGTATAGTCGAGTTTGTAATATTAATTTATCTCGGATGCAATGATCTTACAATAGGCATTTGCACTTCAATAATACTTTGATCATAACTTTTGTCAAAAGGGTAAAAGATAAGCTATTAGAAGTGTCGTTATTGGGGCATCAGTCACAAATAGGTACACCTTCAGATTAGGTACCTCATATTTAATGGGAGAACAACGAAGTAAATAGACCCACATGGTTAAAAATTAAACTGGCGTCATGTGTTTGAGATCGCCGATCGGCTGTTAGAATTAATTTCCCAACTTTAAATTAGATGCAGGCTAGAATGGTAGAATACCTGATGGAGACATCTAAGGGGGATAGCACAAGGCAGGGGGCAGTGGCTAAATGTCGTGAAGGACCTATACCTATCTATAGGTGCCTGAGGAATAACATCAATACCTTCTTTTTTAAGTATAATTGAGCGTAGTTCTGCCAAAACGGATCAACCCACATCATGTCCCATTTTCCGAAGTATCTCATAATTTTGCAAAGAAAATCAGTATCAGATTTTGGAAAGTTAATGCTGATTATTTTTAAATTTATTTCAAGCATACCAATAACATATTAATTTATATAACATATTAATATTGAATCTGTTTAATCTTGCAATGTGCTTTCCAACCTATAAGCAGATGATTTCTGTGTGACATAGGGTGCGAGGTCTGTCCCTACAGTGAAAGCTCGTAAAGACTCATATGCATTGACGTTTTAATTCACTGATGCCCGTTTTCACTGTTACTTAGTGACACCTAAATGATTGCCTATAAATGCACTGTTGGATTTTTAACGCTCGGCTCAGCGCCTTAAACTGAAAATCCATCAATCCAAATGCAAAAATATGTAAACGTTTTTTTGTGTGTTTCCTAGTGTTAGTGAAAACGGGCATAAGAGCCGTGGTATAAGACGATTGACATATTGTTAATAGGTGTGTACTTAGTGTTTATAACTCGTTGTTTCAGCTTTCCCAATTTTAATTTTGAGACACATCAAGTTCTGTTATCTTAGTGACCAATTTGTTTCAGTTTTAGCACTTTGTCCCGATATCGCTGTAGGATTGGAGTTTTTAGTTCAATACTGTAGGTTCAAATTGGTTTTATATAAAACAGTTTTGTAAATCTTCACCTCTACCCAACCCTTCGAGAAAACAAGGCGTGATGTGATGTTATGTAGTTTTGTAAATAAACAATTTGTTATTCAATAAAAAGTGAGAATATCTTGTTTTCCGAAGCATTGATATAATTCATCATCATAATGCATTTTTTTTTGCCGTCATCCAATGTTCACCATATCAGCTTCTCCATTCATCTTTACTTTTTACTTTATAATTGTGTTATTTATTTACAGTGTAATATACTAAAATACAATATACAAGCTAACAATACACAAGCTAATATTGCAATATATAATACCAGCTTTGTCCGCGGCTTCGCCCGGTGAAAATCGGAAATTATACCACGGGAACATAATAACAAAATAAATTTGTACCCAAAGTCATAACAACAGATCATGGTCTATTAATCGAAATCCGTTCAGCCGCTAAGGCGTGAAAAGATAACCGACAGACAGAGTAACTTTATGATTTTTTTATTTCCTTTTTGAACCTGAAGAATAATGTTTATTTACATCATCGGAACATAAGAAAACATAACATAACATAAGCTCATTTATCTATCGCGATTTATTGCAGTCGACGTCTTCTCAGTTCATCAGCCACTTTATACATTCTAGTTAACATTCTCATCTCAACTGCTTGAATTTGCCGTTTATTCACCCAGCCCTATAAGCGAATGATTAAGAAGTCAAGAACAAAAATAAAGTTTAGCTAATAGAAAGATCGATCGCTAGGGTCACACGCGAAGTGGGCGTTCAATCCAAGCACCGCCGCCTGAGCTGACGCCATCATTCCAGTACTAAAATGATCATTTACCTATAGCTGACGGCCAAATTCAAAAGTGATTCAGTGATCATAGTCATTTTATAAGTATGACGAAGCGCTCGACCTTCAGGGCTTAGGCAGAGTAAAAAAAGTTTTTGATGATTTTTAAAATTTTAATATAATCATTTAAGGGTTCAGCTATTAATTGAACTGGTTCGGGGAGGTTTCGGGAGCGGTGATGGGTTCGGCTGTCACAGAGACTGGGAGGTGGGCGCCTTCGACGTGGTTGCCGTCGAGGCCAGCGGCGTACTTGGTGACGTATGTCTGGCCATCATCACCGATGTATGAGACCTCTCCTTCAACGATCATGACGTAGTCGGTGCCGTTCGGGGTGGGCACAAGCCGGCCGCGCTCCGACACCACGGTGCCTTCAGCCGTCACGAAGCGCAGAGAGAATTGACCGAACTCGTCGTGAATCTCCTCGTGCTCCAACGCTGGCAGCTTCCGACGCGCTTCGGCAGTAGCATCAGGACTCGTTGGTGCTGCTGCTGCCACAGCGAAGAGACACAGAGCTACCACAAACTGGAATAGAGAAAAGTACCATTAGTATCGATGAATACAAGACAGTGCCTTGAACGTTAATAAAGTCAGTCAAATAATTTATTTCAATTAGGCACATAAAAGGCATTTTTGAACATAAAAATTTCAAAAAAAAATTTAATTGATTCTAGTCGCCCCTTCCAAAAGGTAGTTTTCGTATGTATAAGAATGGGCAAGAAACTCCACCGTTACTCTTTTAAAATGTTTTACAATATTTTGTATACAAATTATAAGTTAAAAAAAACACTCACGAATTTCATGTTGTAATAAATATTTTGTTGGAGTGATGAGGAGACACGATGTGCACTGCAAACTGATACCATTTCTCTAAAAGGAACATGCTTATATACCACAAATTAATTAGTATTTCGTCAAAAATGCCATTGATGAACCTGATTAGTGGATAATAATTAGTAATGAGGGCAATTATTGTATATTATTCACTAAGGGAATTTAGAAGTGTCGTTTGTCACGGGCGCTATTTTGAACTCCGAACATAACGAAGGATTCTAGGGCTAGGTCTGAGCTAACTCCTGGGCAAAGCGAGGGAGTAAATGACTAGAATCCTGAGTGCAGCGAGGGATTCAAGCTCGCCCAAGATGAAAACACCTTTATCCCCGAAGAGAATACTCTACTTTTCGCGCCTACTGCGATTTATTAAAAAATAGAGATACGCCAAATATTCGTTTTATATTCGGTATTCGGCGTATTCGACAAATTTTAAAGTATTTGTATCGGCCGAATCATTCGGTTGAAATGCCGAATGTATTCGGTTTAATTGATCATTGTAAATCAGCCTTTAGGGCAAAATAATTTAAAGGAATCCCATAATCCAACAATCGTATTATGGCAATATGAGGCCTTGACTCATATCGATGGCAATCATTTTAGCGATGGTTCCATGAATTTGTTTTGCTCTTGGGTCTATAATATCCCACTTTGTAAGAAATGGATCCTGCAATGTTTGTTGTTCAGTCGAAACCGATGATGACCCGGCAATCGATGATGGCCCAGCTACTGGTGCCGTAACCATATCCGCTGCGCTGTTGCTACAAGACGATGTCGAAGCAACTTGTTGAAAATGACTTTTATGCTTTAGCATTATGTGATTATTCATAGCACTTGTAGAAGCATTCCGCCCAGTGCCCCCGCGAGAAAGCACTGCGTTGCACAACGTACTTCGCACTTTTTATTATCGTATTCGATTTCTTTGAATATCTCCCACACACGCGACTTTTTCGCCAACTTATCATCTTTCAAAACACCCAAAACATCAAAATTTTAATCAAATAGTCAAGAACTGCACTAAAATCTGGCACCCGTATTGTGTCCGTATGGATTGAGGAGCCATGTCTCATATTTAATCGCGGGTACTACCAATATTTAGTAGTAAATTAGGCGATTTTGTAGGCCCGATCCTGGAATTTGTAGTAAAACACTTTAAAAGATACATGACTTTTAAGGTGGCTCCTCAATTCAAACGTCTTAATTGAGGTGCCACCTTACAACTCTAAAACTAGCCGACAGATATTTTTGAAAATTTGGTAGGATTTAGTAGTACTTATGCGTAATCTCTACAAAAAAAATGGGTTTTGTACGGCTGAATTTGAGATAGCTACAATGTTTTGATTTTTCATAAAAATCCATAAATTTCACCGCACTGTTTCTCGGAAAATAATTAACCAATTACAACAGATTTTTAGTATAATTTAGTAGTAAATACGTTCTAATTTGTAGTATAAAAATAAAATGGAAAAACCACATAATTTCGCTAATACAACACATTTTATGTGGCTCCTCAATCCTGACGGTCTATAGAAAATAATATGTACGTAGCTACTAAAGTAGTTGATCAAATCGGATAACAATAGCGCCAATATTTAGTAGAAATTTCTACTAAATATTGGCGTAATCCAACATTTTGTACATTCAGTATTTCAAAAGATATTAACAAAATAAACATTACTTAAAAATCTAGTGTGGTACGAGAGCCCACGACCAAAACCATATCACATCGTTTTACGGCCAAAACCGTATAAAATCATTAGTTTAGATGATTCCTGAACCCAACTCGGTGGGAAGTACCGGTCAGAAACGTCCCAGTTTTACGAAAGCCTATTTCTGCTATGTCAAAAAAAATAAGCAGACGGTTTCATCACAATATGCCTGGGGGCCTACCACCAACTCATAAAGGAGTATTATTTTAATATTACTTCAGTGTGGGAAAGAGATGGAGCCCTACAGATCGTATAGCTCCATCTCTTTCTCCCACTGAAGTAATATTAAAATAATACTGTTTATGAGCAGGTGGTAGGCCCCCTGATATTAAAAATGAGTTTTCGTAATTTTACTATAAAAGTTTGTTTTCAGACATTTTGCGTGTCACATGTGGACTGAGCGCATTTTCAAAAAATTACAAAAAATTTAACCTATCTGTTTCATAGCAACCCGATTCAATTTTTTAAATCTTTTCTATAGTTACTGAAAACCTGTTTTCAGAAATTTTAAATATCATATTATATAACTCCAAAAACAGAAAGAACGTTTCGGAATCGCCCGGCTAACGCGCGGTGCTTGTTACGCTTACGACACCGATGATGAGTCCGACAGTAAAAAAAAAAATATTAATTTTATTTCAATAAACAGTTATTTATTTAGTTATCAGCGGGTAAGCTCTTTATTAATCGTACGTAAAAACGATTTATTTTGAAAAATGATTTTTCGCATCAACTGACCAATGTTCACCTAAATAGGTACAAGATTTTCAGACGGGTTGCTATGGGTTTTATTTTATGCCTCATTTTTAATTTTCTCTCTGTGGTGGTCTTCTGGGTGTGACGCCACTACATACACTTACTGGTTTCAGAAAATTGTGTTTTCGGAATTTAAAATCTTTCTTTCAACTACATTCTGAAAATCAGACAGATTGCTATGAAACAGTTCGGTATTTTTTTTTACATAGGTATTTCAAATGCGAGGTTAGACGTGACGCGGAAAATGTCTGAAATTTTTGGATTCAGAATCTTCTGCAGTTGTAGCCACCGACATTAAAATTTTCTTACGTTTTTTGCAGTTTGTAGGTTGAATCATTAATACATCTCCCTAAGATAGATTTGTTCCATTAGAACATATCTCTTATGGAAAAGTTATTTTTAATCAAGATACAACCTGAGACTGACCTGCCGTAATCTTTTGATTATGTAAAAGAAGAAAAAAATACGTTACTAATCAGACAACTTTTCGATTGAACCAGATTGCTATGAGACAGATAGGTTAAATTTTTTGACATTTTTGAAAATGCACTCAGTCCACATTTGACACACAAAAATGTCTGAAAACAAACTTTTTGGTAATAAAATTACGAAACCTATGTACATTTTAAATATCAGACATATTGTGATGAAACCAACTGCTTGCTTATTTTTTTAAAGCAGAAATGGGCTCCCGTAAAACTGGGATGTTTCTGACCGGTACTTCCCATCGAATCGGTTCAGAATCATCTAAACTAACGATTTTGTACGGTTTTGACCGTTGAACGATGTGACATGGTTTTGGTCGTGGGCTCTTGTACCACACTAAATTGTTAAGGAATGTTTATTTTGTTAATATCTTTTGAAATACTGAATGTACAAAATGTTGGATTACGCCAATATTTAGTAGAAATTTCTACTAAATATTGGTGCTATTGTTATCCGATTTGATCAACTACTTTAGTAGCTATGCACATTTATTTTCTACAGACCGTCAGGATTGAGGAGCCACATAAAATATGTTGTATTAGCGAAATTATGTAGTTTTTCCATTTCATTTTTATACTACAAATTAAAACGTATTTACTACTAAATTATACTAAAAATATGTTGTAATTGGTTGAGTACTTTCTGAGAAACAGCGCGGTGAAATTTATGGATTTTTATGAAAAATCAAAACATTGTAGCTATCTCAAATTCAGCCGTACAAAACCCATTTTTTTTGTAAAGATTACGCATAAGTACTACTAAATCCTACCAAATTTTCAAAAATATCCGTCGGCTAGTTTTAGAGTTGTAAGGTGGCACCTCAATTCAGACGTCTGAATTGAGGAGCCACCTTAAAAGTCGTGTATCTTTTAAAGTGTTTTACTACAAATTCCAGGATCGGGCCTACAAAATCGCTTAATTTACTACTAAATATTGGTAGTACCCGCGTTTAAATATGAGACATGGCTCCTCAATTCATACGGACACCCCGTATTGTGTTTTCATACGCAATGACAGTGGCGGGGTGCAGCGGGTAGCGGGAGGCGAGGTACCTGCAAGATAAAATTAGTGCCCAAAATTCAAAATTAGTTCTTTAGTAGTTTACGAAATATACCATGCCATTGGGTGGCGGTAGTCACGGTGTTAAATTTTCATTTCAAGATTTCCCTATTAAAAATTCTGTGATTTCTTCGCAAATTTATACAAACATTAGTGCTCCGAAAGAAGTTGTAGCGACCAAATATTCAGATTCCTAAGTGTTGCATTTTAAGAGAAATTAGCTTTCATTACTTTTCCATACTAAATCTCAGCGTATAACCCGACCAAATTAAGTTCTTTAAACTTTAATCCACGACGTAAATGTAAAAGTTTAAACATTAAATTGGAGCTACGTTTTTGAGATCAGCCGTTAGTCACCAACTTAAACTAGGCTAGAACCTAGTACCTAATGGAGTCATCTAATGGGAATATCAAAACCCAAGGGGTAGTGGAGTACCTGAGGAAAACAACAACATATTATCTATCTATACTAATATATAAAGCTGAAGAGTTTGTTTGTTTGCTTGAACGCGCTAATCTCAGGAAGGTCCGATTTCAGATGTTAGATAGCCCATTTATCGAGAAAGGCTATAGGCTATATATATTATCATCACGCTAAAACCAATAGGAGCGGAGCACCAATAGTTTTTTTTTTTTCCTCATGAGGGCTTCTGCTGCGTGCGCTGCGTAAACGGTTAAAGTTTCACAAAAATCATGTATGACAGAATTGCTTCCCTTTAGAAGTTCCAAAAAAAAATTTCACGACAGCATATTATCTATCTTATAAGGTTGGCTCACTATAACCTTTTTTATGCTAACCAAATTTGTTCTAAAATAATGCATTACTTGCGAAGGTGTTTTTATAAACATGATATTAATCTTTATCCAAATAAATACGCCCAAAGTAACTATTCCACGCGGACGAAGTCGGGGGCAGAAGCTAGTTTTTAATAAAATTGAGCATAGTTCTGCCAAACTTAAAGCATTTATTTCTGTTAAACCAATTTACAGGCACTTTTGAGTTGCCTCGCGGTCAGTCATTTACAAAAATGAAGCTAGTTGCCCCCATTCCAAAGCGTTGTAAGTTACTATAGAGAAGAACGAACAAGAAACTCGACCAAAATGAACCAACCCACATCATCTCCCATTTTCCGAAGTAATCACACTAATATTATAAAGGCGAAAGTTCGTGAGTGTGTGTGTGTATGTTTGTCTCTTCTTCACGCTCAAACGGCTAGACCAATTTGGATTAAATTTGGCACACAGATAGTTTATAACCTGGATTAACACATAGGATACTTTTTATCCCGATATTCCCACGGGATCGAGACTTCTGCGGGTGAAACCGTGGGGCGCAGCTAGTAGTAGGTATATATTATGGATAGTTAAGCTGATTATTTTGAAATCTATTTCAAGTATAAATTTTTGATGTATATTGGACAAATTTTGGTAGATAGTTTTATACCACATTTTTGGTTGGCTGATTTTGGAAGAACTAAATACATTTAATATAACAATCAACATTACCAAACTATAAACAGATAGATAGAGAGAATACTCTTACTATGTTAACTATAAAAATACAGAAATAGATGTAGAAATTTTACATAGAGTGACACGATAGGCAGGTTTATCGCTAAAAGCGATCTTTTACAGATAACGTTTAGATGGATTAAAGGGAGAAGGAAAGATAATACTGCAGATAGTCAGTAGATAATTTCTGTGCGACATAATGCCTTCCAATGAAAGCTTGTAAAATCCCATATAATATGCATTCACATTTCAATCACTTATTTTGTAAGAACTTACGGTAAGACTATCGACATGTGTGTGTATTCAGTCGTTATATCTAGTGGTTTTAAATTTCACAAAACTTTTGCCCGCGGCTTCGCCCGCATGGAGATCGGAAATTATACCACGGAAACATACTGCCGGAATAAAAAGTGTCCGACGTCCTAACAGCAGCACCCTAATTGCGTAACACACGATCAATTACAATCAGTTTCATTTTGACAGTTCAACAACATTCACTGCGTTGTTTACGTTGCTGAGCAGACAAATTTTTTGAACATAATTATGTAACAATGGATTAGCAATATACTTCAAAATGATTCAGATTGTGATTGATCGTGTATTACTCAATCCAGATGCAGGTCATGTGATCAAAATCCTTTCAGCCGTTAAGGCGTGAAAATGGAACAAACAGACAGAGTAACTATTACATTTATAATATTACTAGCGGACGTCACGCGGTTTCACCCGCGTAATTCCCGTTCCCGTAGGATTATGGGAACAAAATATAGCCTATGTTACTCGCTGATAATGTAGCTATCCATTGCTGAAATGATTTTTCAAATCGGTCCAGTAATTTTTAAGTTTATTCGTCACATGCAAAAATAAAAAAATCTTTCCTATTTATATTATTATATTATAGTATAGAGTATAGATAATGGATAGGTGGGCAAAAAATTTGTCCACATCGTTATCTTTTTTCTGGTTTACCTCTTTTCTTAAAGGCATCATTCATACTTAAAGCTTTTCTTGTAGCATGCTCCGTAGTCTTCCGTATGTAGTTATGTCCATACAAGGAAAATCGGTAACCTAATCCCCAGCTTTTCTGTCACCTGAGCTATTTTAAAACTTCTTATATTTTATACTTGCTCATTCGTTATCTTATCCATTCTAATTACACCACACATATATCTTAATATTCTCATTTTAACTGCTGGAATTTTCCGTTTTATTCACACAGCCTCTTATAAGTTAAGAACAAAAATAAAGTGTAACTAATAGAAGGATCGATCGATAGGATCAAAACACCCCAAGTGGTCGTTCAATCCAAGCGCCGCCGCCGCCTGAGCTGACGCCATGATTCCAGTACTAAAATGACAATTTATCCATGTATAGGTGGCTATAGGCTAAACATTGCCATAGAACGTGGCAATGCGGCCAGTCTCTTAAGCCATTCTCATTACTAGTCGACAGCAATGCGGATGAATTTTTGATGCTATATTTTAGTTTGTGAATAGTTTTAGCTAAGTTAGTTTAATTTTGTTATTTTTATCAACTTAGTTGTCACTAAAAGTACTGATTTAATGAATAAATTAATAAAGAGTATAATAGTTCTAGGCCAAATTCAAAACAGTGATTTAGTGATCATAGTCACTATAAGTATGACGAAGTGCTCGAACTAACAGGGCTTAGGTAAACAGTAAAAAAATATTTGGTGATTTTCCTAATTTTAATATAACCGTTCAACCACACGCATTAAGGGGTTAGCTTTTACTTCAACTTGTTCTGGGACAACGATGGTCTCGGGAGCGATGATGGGTTCGGCTGTCACAGAGACTGGGAGGTGGGTGCCTTCGACGTGGGTGCCATCGAGGTCAGCGGCGTACTTGGTGACGTATGTGTGGCCATCATCACCGATGTATGAAACCTCTCCTTCAACGATCATGACGTAGTCGGTGCCGTTCGAGTTGGGTACGAGCCGGCCGCGCTCCGACACCACGGTGCCTTCAGCCGTCACGTACCGCAGAGAGAATTGACCGAACTCGTCGTGAATCTCCTCGTGCTCCAACGCTGGCAGCTTCCGACGCGCTTCGAGAGCAGCATCAGGACTCGTTGGTGCTGCTGCAGCCACAGCGAAGAGACACAGAGCTACCACAAACTGAAATAGAGAAAAGTACCATTAGTATCGATGAATACAAGACAGTGCCTTGAACGTTAACAAAGTCAGTCAAATAATTTACTTCAATTAGGCACATAAAAGTCACTTTTGAATGTAAAATTTCCAAAAAAATTGAATTGATCCTAGTCGCCCCTTCCAAAAGGTAGTTTTCGTATGGATAAGAATGGGCAAGAAACTCCACCGTTACTCTTTTAAAATGTTTTACAATATTTTGTATAAAAATTTTAAGTTTGAAAAAACACTCACGAATTTCATGTTGAATAAATGTTTTGTTGGAGTGATGAGGAGACACGATGTGCACTGCAAACTGATACCATTTCTCCAAAAGGAACATGCTTATATACCACAAAGTAATTAGTATTTCGTCAAAAATGCCATTGATGAACCTGATTCGTCGATAATAATTAGTAATGAGGGCAATTATTGTATATTATTAAGTGTCGTTTGTCACGGGCGCTATTTTGAACCCCAAACATAACGAAGGATTCTAGGGCTAGGTCTGAGGTAACTCCTGGGCAAAGCGAGGGAGTAAAGACTAGAATCCTGAGTGCAGCGAGGGATTCAAGCTCGCCCAAGATGAAGACACCTTTATCCCCGAAGAGAATACTCTACTTTTCGCACCTACTGCGATTTAATAAAATCCAAAGTCGATTTCCGAATTAGTAGGTTATTAGAATACCCAGTTATATACTGTTTCATACGCAATTTTATCTAAACTCATGCAATTTCATTAAACACACAATAATAAGAAGCCCAAATCGAACATTCCAACGCGGGTACGTGCCACAACAACTGATCAGCTGTTGCGATGGCATGCCGCCATTACCGTCACTTATGCAGGGTGTTAGATGGACACTTGAACATAGGAAAATGATGGATCCGTGGGGCCGTCTGCAACGTGTTTAGGCCCAATAACAAGACCCAGGCCACATGGGATTTCTTTAAATGACTTTTTACAATTTTATTCTAAACACGTCGTTGTTATTTTTAAATGAAATTATTGACGTTTGAAGTTTGAGCAACGATGAATTACGAATACAATATTTAAAAAAAACTTTAAAAAAATTCGTGTGGCCTGGGTATTGTTATTGGGCCTAAACACGTTGCAGACGGCCCCACGGATCCATCATTTTCATCCATGTTTTGAGATCAGCCGCTAGTCACCAACTTAAACTAGATGCAGGCTAGAACCTAGTACCTAATGGAGTCATCTAAAGGCAATATCACAAGCCACAGGGCAGTGGAGACTGGCCGTTAAGGTCCTATGCACCAGGCAAACAACAACAAAATATAATTGAGCGTAGTTCTGCCAAACAAAGCATTTATTTCAATTAAACCAATCACAGGCACTTTTAAATTGCCTCGGGGTCAGTCAGTCACAAAAATGAAGCGAGTTGCTCATTCCATAGCGTAGTAGGTTTCTATGGAGAAGAACGAGCAAGAAACTCGACCAAAATGAACTAACCCACATCATCTCCCATTTTCCGAAGTAATATGTAGTAATGATTTTGGATAGTTAAGCTGATCATTTTGAAATCGATTTCAAGTATAAGTTTTTGATGTATACTGGACAAATTTTGCTAGATAGTTTTATACTACATTTTTGGTTGGCTGATTTTAGAAGAACCAAACACATTTAATGTTGCAATCAGCATTCCCAAGCTATAAGTAGATAGATTGAGAGAATACTCTTTATTATGTTAACTATAAAAATTACAGATATAGATGTTGAAATTTTACATAGAGTGACACAATGGGCAGTCTTATCGCTAAAAGCGATCTTTTACAGACAACTTTTGGATGGATTAATACTGCAGGTAAGTCAGTAGATAATTTCTGTGCGATATCGTTTGTCTTTCCAATGAAAGCTTGTAAAATCCCATATAACATGCATTCACATTTCAATCACCTATTTTGTAAGAGTTCACGGTAAGATTATTGTGTGTATTCAGTATTCAGTCGTTATAACTAGTGGTTTCAAATTTCACAAAACTTTTGCCCGCGGCTTCGCCCGCATGGAGATCGGAAATTATACCACGGAAAAATTACTGCTGGATTAAAAAGTATCCTATGTCCTAACATCAGCACCCTAATTGCGTAACACTCAATCACAAACCATTTCATTTTGACAGTTTAACAACATTCATTGCGTTATTTAAGTTGTTGAGCAGACAAATTTTTATATTAGCTATGGATTAGCAACTTCAAAATGATTCAGATTGTGATTGATCGTGTGTTACGCAATCAGGGTGCAGGTCATGATCTATCCGTGTGCCAAATTTCATCGAAATCCCCTCAACCGTTAAGGCGTGAAAAGGTAACAGACAGACAGAGTAAGTTTCATATTTATTATAATATTACTTTATTACATGGATTAGTTTGCATCAAAAAATTCGTCGGCATCGTTGTCTTTTCTCTGGCTTGTCTCTTTTCTTATAGGCATTCAAATTCATACTTAAAGCTTTTCTTGTAACATGCTCCGCATTCCTCCGCATCTAAGGAGAATCATCCATACAAGGAGAATCGGTTACCTAATCCCCAACTTTTTTGTCACCTGCGCTATTCTAAGACTTTTTCTTGTAATTTGTGCTTGCTCATTCCTTAGCTTATTCTAGTCACATCACGCATATATCTTAACATTCTCATCTGCACTGCTTGAATTTGCCATTTATTTACACAGCCTCTTAGTCTAGAAAAATAAAGTGTAGCTAGTAGAAGCATCGTTCGCTAGGGTCAAAACACCCCAAGTGGACGTTCAAGCTGAGCTGAGCTGACGCCATCATTCCAGTACTAAAATGACAATTTACATATGTAGGCCAAATTCAAAACAGTGATTTAGTGATCATAGTCATTCTATAAGTATGACGAAACGCTCGAGCTAATAGGGCTTAGGTAAACAGTAAAAAAGATTTTTGGTGATTTTTCTAATTTTAATATAACCGTTCAACCACACGCATTAAGGGGTTAGCTTTTACTTCAACTTGTTCTGGGGCAACGATGGTCTCGGGAGCGATGATGGGTTCGGCTGTCACAGAGACTGGGAGGTGGGTGCCTTCGACGTGGGTGCCATCGAGGTCAGCGGCGTACTTGGTGACGTATGTGTGGCCATCATCACCGATGTATGAAACCTCTCCTTCAACGATCATGACGTAGTCGGTGCCGTTCGAGTTGGGTACGAGCCGGCCGCGCTCCGAAACCACAGTGCCTTCAGCCGTCACGTACCGCAGAGAGAACTGACCGAACTCGTCGTGAATCTCCTCGTGCTCCAACGCTGGCAGCTTCCGACGCGCTTCGAGAGCAGCATCAGGACTCGTTGGTGCTGCTGCGGCCACAGCGAAGAGGGACAGAGCTACCACAAACTGAAATAAAAAAAGTACCATTAGTATCGATGAATACAAGCCAATGCCTCGAACATTGCCAATCTATAAATTAAAGATATACTCACGAATTTCATGTTGAAAGAAATGATTTTTAGAGCGATGGGGAGACACGATGTGTATTGTTCAAAGTGCAAACTGATACCATTTCTCCAAAAGCGACGTGCTTATATACTACAAAGTAATTCGTATTTTTGCAAAAATGCCATTGATGAACCTGATTAGAGGATAATTAGTAATGAAGAGAAATTCAAATAAAAGTGCATTTTACAAGTTAATGCCGTAATGTATTAACTAGTATAATTAATAAGGCAGATCACTATTACTGGAAATAATGACGTAATAATATTGGAATTGATTAGCACTTTTTCACACGACACAATTGTATACCCATACTTTTAGCATGTTCTATTCTTTAGAGCTAAGAAGATTTCCCTAAAAGCTTAGGCAGTGATGCTGACGAGTATCGACGATACAATCTCGAACGGTACTAATAAGAGCCATAAAAAGGAAAGACAAGCCACTAACCGGGCACAGTTCCAAACCCCGAGATACCTAATTTCTTGAAAGACAACGCGGCAGGTTTATGTACTATCGCTTCAAAGACCTTCATACGCTGTATTTAATTTGATAGAAACATAGAGCACCTGGCTCATTGTTTTCCTCAAATAGTAAACAGCCTAAAATTCACGTTTTCAAGCCAGTCGTTTTTCATAGGTTTGTGAATAAATGATGCTGTACAGAATATGAATTTATAATTCCTCATTGTAATCTTTCCGTTCCGCCACATTCTTGTTTTTACTATTTTGTATAATTATTATGTGTCAGCATAACATTTACATTTAACAATAATACTCCTACATAATTAGTTGAGAGATGATGTCAAAGTGATGCATCTATGTACAGAGTGTATAATTAAATTATTTTAATGTATCCGGGTATCCATCAAATATAATTATTTTCTAATTAAAATGCTTTTTGTGGACTGCAGTTTCCTCAAACTTAAAGTAATTCTAAATTATGAAAAAAAACTAGGTTTTGGATAAAGTATGATGATGTTTTGTTTGTATTTTTTTTTATTTATGAATGTGGAACATGATGTCATTCCAGTGCAATTCCGCCACAACGCAGGCGACAGTATTTGTAACTTTATAAATCTTAAAGACGATTTACTCAATTGAAATACAGGAGCCACCTGCAGTTGTTTACCGAGGTCACCCAAAATAGCGGAAAACCCATAATTAAAGTCAGCTGTGGGCTGACTACAATCAAACAATTAATATATTGATTGAATAATTGAGATACAATTTATATTAAACATAAAATTAGCATAAATATTGATCCAATAACAAAGCATTCACAATTGAATTATATCTATAGGTCACGATTTTAAGCTACAAAAGTCGGTTTTATATTAATTAATAGAAAACATTCAGACACTATATTAATAAAAATTAAATCCTGATCGTTGGTAAGCGCATCACTTGAGAACGGCTTGGCTATTTATGTTTTAAAACGTTCATAATAGTCCGAATAAGGTTTTTTCGGGAAAGAGAAATTGGAAAAGTAGATTGGAAAAGTAGTTTAGAAAATAGGAAAATTCGGGAAAAACTGAAAGTACTTTTTTCTATGGGATATTTCTATGAATTATTGAAAGGACAGGATGTCTGTCGGATCAGCTAGGTAAAATATAGAAATAAGATAAATAACTCATTATCTGTTACGATGCCTCATTGAAGTGGATAACAATTAAAATTCTATTGTGTCTCGTTAATGACAGTTGAAAGGATAATAGAAAAACGTAAGTGAAGAAACCGTCTAGCTGTACCATTTTAGTCACATAAGATGTTGTTAAGTATCAATTATGATTATTATTGATCTACTATACCTACCTACCTTTTTTTGTGTGGGAAATTATCAAATAACTTCTCCCGCTCTGGGCGGAGCGGGAGGGCGTGTCAGACTCTTACTGACTAAAACCCACCCATGTTCCTTCGGTTGCCCTGTTGCCGGGGGCCACGATTTCCCTATCGGTTTTCTTCGCACCCCTGGGAGGCATTAGAAGCTTACCTGTTTTCTTTTTCTAAATAATGCATCATTCGAGGATTAAAGATTTTGCTTTGTTTTAAGAATGAAATAATTCTCAACACACTTTTAATATTGCTTCAGGCGATTCTTCTCTGAATATAACAGCTGTATCTTAATGAAGAAAAGAAAGATATTCCGTAGATACCATATTGAATGTAGGATTCATACAGCGTCTTTGTAAACAAGGCCCTTATTAGGTACGGTTTATTCAAGTTACAAGCATTATTCATCTAACCAAAAGTGAACACATCTTAAGCACCGGAATCATGAAAGATCTGTATGTAAATCGACTAGTCATAGATTTTGACATGCAAATAAATCATGCAACTACCGCACCGAGCTGTCTAATCCGTAAAGTCATCGACATTGTCCAATTACACAGGACAACAGCATGTCTGTTGCATGATATTTTTTTCATGAATCTGAGTAGCTTTTCCATGCTGATTTCAAAAACATATGCCGTTTTTATCTAGCAGTTCTAGTTTAGCGGCTATGAAGTGAAGGGATTTTTCACTAAAAATGTACTATAAAAATTTGTTAAACATATTTATTCTGAATGAAATTTTCTTATAAATGATTTTCTCGCGTAAAGTATGTTAGAATTACTATTTTGAATGCTCCAACAATAATCAGCCATCATATTTACGTTCCAATATCCCTGATATCTCTCCTCCATGTTGCGAATATCCTGATAAAAACGCTCCCCTTGTTCCTCACTGAGGTCACAGAGATTTTCAGGAAAATATTCTAAATGACTGTAAAGGTAATGAAGCTTAACACATATTGCATCCAAGCTGCTGAAAGTGTATCAGCAACTGTTCAACTTGCTGAATATAGCCATCAGACTTTATATTTCCTAAAAAAATTGTCACTACCCAAACAAACTCTTGCCATGCATATTTCTCGATAGCTGTCATATGGTTGATAAAATTTGTATCATCTATCAACTTGATTTAGTGGTCTGGGATAACCGAAGCAATCAAAATCACTGTCTCCACTACTGTCATCATTATCGGTTTGTTGACTGCACTTGTCTGGATGTTCCGAAGATGTACATGGCTGCCGAGGTACTGGTGTGTCACTAGTATTCAAGACTGGTCTTATAGCAGATTTTAAGTTAGGATAAATCCACTTCGAGCAATTTTTATGGTTTATTCCTATGATTTTAGTAACAGAAATAACAGTCATTGTGATGATTGGATGGTTCACGCCAGATCTTAGGAGCTTTGTACTTAAAAGAGGGTATTTTTTTGTTTGCCCATTATCGCAAAGACTCAACACAACTTTTACATACCAAACTAGGTATCCAGGGATTGGCGTTCGTCAGCAATGGAAACCCAAATTAGTCCAAATATGCTTTTTTCACGAAGTCCGACACATTCAAACGGAATTTTTTGAAGATATTTTCTCCACAAATAACACAAAAACAGTCAGGGCTGTTTAAACATGTCCTTCTTGAAGAAGACATAGTAAAATTTGTACAGAAACTAGTTTAGTTACACCGCTATTGATAGAAATGATCGACTACTTAAGTAAATTCAAGGCGGTACCTGTATCTCACTAACTAGAGCTGCTACAAAAAATCTGAGGATAAATTCGAAATCAGCGTACCCAAATTAGTAAACAACCGTAGAAAAACTTTATGCAACAAAAATAAAGTTCGATTTTGTTGTCCTGTGTTATAATAAAGAATTTAGGCGGAAATTACAGTCGATTACTTCGGAACAAATAAGAACGTTCGTGGATTAGTTTTTTGTACAATACCTTGCATTATTTAGTCATGCAAGATAACGTTTCCGCGTAGGTCCTTAGTTCTCGGCCCACGTATGTCCCGAGGTTGTTGCGGTAGGCAACACACAAGCACATTGATATTCCATGGCACTAGCCGTGAGTAAGGCTGACATGGTTACTTGGTTAGTCCTTCTAACATCGCGGTTGGACATTTCCTTATACGGAAGATGTCACACCCAACATGCGCTTACGATGCGCCATAAGAATGCATCATTTTACTAACGTCACTGCTTCACTTAAGTGTTTTTGTTGTTGCTTAGGCTTATTCAAATTGTTCGCTTGAAAACCCGCTCGACAGATACTGGAATATTAACATCATGTAAACCAGTTGTCTGAAACTTATTTGACTTTCATTGTATTTTTTCCGTATTAATGGGAGGTCCGTATATTTTGTTGCTTCATCTCGACCTTCGGGGCTGAGTTAACATCTATTGTTCAACAAATTACTGATTCGTCTCTAATTCGTGGCAGAGCCATTGTCTCTCGGTTGCCCGATTTTACGGGTAGTGCACATCAGAAGAGGAACATATCTACATGACTAGGAAAAACACATCGCGTGATGAATGTAAGCACGGTAACGTCTTATTAGTGACGGCTAATTACTGAGAGTGGTAGATGTCGTGTGTTAAGGATTTTCTCGCATGACATTAGCCTACAACACATTTTGATTGACAGATTGAACCCACAATATTATTCATGTGTTTTTATACCTACCGGCTACTAGCCTACCAGTTAGTCTTCATCACTGAAAACATTTTTACAATGGACAGCGTTTAGCTATGTAGCTCAAATTCTCAAAAAACGTGACAAATTCGTAAACAAGACGTCCCCTTGGCTGTCAAGAGCTCTCCAAGAGATCGATAACAATTTTCTTTTGTGTCTCATTAATGCCAGTTGAGCTCATGACGTTAATTAAGTAGGTAATTTAAGTTTTTCAGACAACTTTTGTTTAAATTCCTTATCTTTGTACATCTTTTTGTTTCATCTACAGCCTGTATTACAGCAATTCAAGTGTGACAATGCTCAATTACGTATAGATAATAACGCAATAACGTTAATATAAGTTTATTCAAGTGGTCCTTGACACCACTTAATGAACAGCTATTACCAACAATCCCTAGTCCCACGCTCGACTCACCCGCGATTGGAACTGTACACTAATCAGTAATCAACTACTGCAGACCTTGTCTTAACCCACAATAAGCAACACTATATTGTTATTATAATGAAGACACAGACTCAAGACTGTGCTACTAACATACCTATAATAAAAACAATGGATAAGTATGGGTTTAATATAAGGAAAAAGCATGACATGTGTTTGACTCAGTGGCTATTTTCCATGAAACAATAAGGTAATTCTTACTACCTATCATATATCTACTGGTTTTATTCTTAAAATCTGAATGATATCAGCTGATTCGTTCCTAGGAACTTTAACTTGAAAGATGTAGACAAGATTAAAGTTGTTCGTTGCGTAGGACCAATTTCGTGAGACATATAGTTGTACAGTTCTTATGAGTCATCTTATAAACTACCTGCATAGTAGTCATGTGAGTTATGTATCTATCATATTGTACTACATAGCTAGACCAATTAATGTATTAGACATAATGTTAGCAGTAGACTATTAAGAATGACCACTCAACCTGTTTCTCAAACAAGACTCATTTATCTAAAGGTGGTTGGGGTAAAAGAAATTCTAATAGCTTAGTGTAGCTTTAAAGTTTTTTTTTGTAATAATATAAATTGACTGCCTCGTTGGTCTAGTGGTCGCAAGCGGGTTCGATTCCCAGGTCGGACTAAGTGTTATTCGACTTTTTCCATCAGGAATTTCTCAGTAGCAGCTCGGAATTTGGATTTGTGCCCGGTTGCTGGCAATAGGCTTGCCCCCTATTACATGGGACTTAAACATAACTGGTGAAATGTGGGTGTACTAAGGTACACCTCTGCCTAAACCTTCGCAGGTTACAGGCGTGATGATATGTTATATTATAAATTGGCAGAATCAATTTCTCAAATGCATGAATCGAATGTTTAATTTAAAAGGAAACCGCTGTAGAAATTAATTTTAATTTGTAAACATCTACGATCATCATCATTTATCATCTGTATTATCCACACCTACAGCTGTCTCTTAACACTCTTAACTAGATATGCCCGGCTCCACTCACAAACCACTTGGTAGTGTTCTAAATGGAAAATGTAACAAACAGAATCAGTAACTCTTCAGTTAAAAAAAAACTTTTTACAAAACAAAAGCAACCGACTTCCAAAAAAAAATTACAAAGTGAAAAATAAATTTAATTTTAGAACTCGGTGACCTTGGTTTTGAAATTTCGTTTTTTGCCACCGACTTCCGAAATTAAAGTTATTTTTTACTTTGTATTTTTTTTGATCGGAAGTCGGTTGTTTTTGTTTTTGTAAAAGTTTTTATTTATCACTTTTTTATTGTGGTACCTACCCCACACAAATTAGAAAACCACTACCTACTATGTAAATAAGAGTGACAGGAACTTATTATTTTAACATCATCCACATAGACTAAGTGGGAAAAATACGTATTATTGAAGCTACCGTACCTCAAAAACTACCCAATGAAAGTTAATCTTTATATGGAACTACCGCGCCAGCTTCTTCTACTAAATTAAAAAAGAATTTTCAAAATCGGTCCACAATTGTCGAAAATATCGATGAACATACATAAAGTCGAACATAGAACCTCCTCCTTTTTGGATGTCGGTTAAAAACACGCTATCGTACAGACAGAGAGATATTGCGTTTTGTAATATGTTAGGATGGATACTTCAATTCTACAATAGCCGAAGTTAAACCGATAAATTACAGTGTGAAACTTTTTTTTACAGGTGTGTGCATGCAGCGTACTGGCTGCGTTGGACGGATACAGTCCTCAACAGGACCCAGACCAGTTCCACATACAGACTGACGAAGATGACGAGCGATACTTCTTGTACCAGACACAAAACGGACAGTATCGGAAGGAAAGAAGGCTGAAAGATGGATCCGTAGTTGGTAAGTTAGATTTTAAAATTTATTTCTAAAGCAGCGTCTACACAACGTATTGATGGACCATAAGGTGCAATTTTGTAGACCAAATCTTGACAATCTCTTGGACAAAATGAGTCATATATACTCTATGCTTAGTATCGATACACGGAGGTATGACGATTCCGCCATAACTAGATAAGCTGCAAGCTTATGCCATATGTTAAGCCTTAGCTGTCAACCAACCAGATACGATGACTCGTGCATGCGTAAAAGATAGAAAACTCACAAAAACCAAAGATAGGAATAGGTTAATTCGCTGTCCCCGGCGAATAAAATGGTAATGTGCTATTACGATAGTTTTAACTTTATTGCATATTCGATATTTTTATTATTTATTTTTTTCATTAATTTCCTGCGATTATTTCAGAAGTTACGAGATTTTAAGGTGTTTTGCAATTAATGTAAAAAATCACTTTTCTTTTGGTATTTGAACAAATCCGCTATGTATATAAGTTAAGGTATTAACAAAAAAAAAAATATATTTTTCCTGTAAAATATAGTTTTTACGATTACGATTTTATTCGCCGGGGACAGCGAATTCTTCTTAGTCTCAAATTAACAAGTTTCAAAGCACAAAGAAGACGATTATGCTACATATTGTTTAGTTGATTGATAACATTAATATAGATTGAATATCAAGTTCACAATAAATATAGAGTAGAGCAGCCTACTTGTAAAGCTTCATTGTCATTATGAAAATGTTGTCGACCTACACATACTCTGTAGTTCATTGTCCCAACGCTACAAGTCCATGTAGGCGGGATATCTATCTATATATGTATATAATAGCAATTACCTTCTAAGGAAATAAGGATATCTTAAAAACTATTGTTGTTTAACAACAGAATTCGTGACGGATCATATCTGTATTTAAATTGTGTTCCAGCACGGAAACTGATATTTTAGGCAAATTTCTATTTCATAGTAACTAGTGTGGTTTCCGTATAAAAAATATGCTGTCACTGCCACTCCTCTCCTCTTCCAGTATCATAATGGTGCCGTGCCCTTAATGACTTCAACGGTGGCCAAGGGATTATGACGTAAATTAGACCAGCAGGGTAATTGCATAATCCACTCAGTAGCAATAGCTTCCATTTTAACAATTCACAACATTCATTGCGTTATTTACTTTGTTTTGCAGACAAATTTTTCGAACATATTAAGCAATGAATTATCAATAACCTTAAAAATCATTCAGATTGTGATTGAAAGTCTATTTTGTAAAACAATCAAACCTATTCCATCATCAACTTTATCCACTTTGTTTTTGTAAATGCGATTTCTTAAAGGGTCGCGTCGAAGAACGGTCTCATATTCAGTTGTTTAGGGTCATTACGCAATTAAACATGTCATTTTTACATTTCAGGTACAACAGGCTGGGTGGGAGCCGACGGATATTTGCGCCTCCAGGACTACATCGCCGACAATCAGGGATACAGGATTTACAAATCTAAAACTGTTTACGTTGGAGAAAACCGACCAATTTCAGTATGTTTCATTCAATTCAATTCAATTTATTCATAAATAATTTAATATCATTCCGACTTGTTTTAAAGTCGCACGGGTCGATCCAACAGGTTAAGCTACGCTTGCCGGTTGGTCCGTGGATGGGTGACCATCTTTAAATACCGAGACTCCTCCGTGCCTCGGAAAGCACGTTAATCCATTGGTCCTGGCTGTCATTTGTAGATCTTTGACAGTTGTTGTACCCAGTACCTAACTGGTTGTGGAGGTCAGATAGGCAGTCGCTCCATGTAAAATACTGGTATTCAGCTGCATCTGGTTAGACTGGAAGCCGACCCCAACATAGTTGGGAAAAGGCTAGGCAGATGTTGATTAAAAAAACATGCAAAATAATACATTGGTCATTTAAAAAATAACAACATAACGCACATCCATTGATACATAATAACAATAAGTGAAAATACAATAAAATTTTAAAAACCCCCGACACAAACATTTCCTCATATCTCTTTCCTACTTCATCACCAGACCCTATTCATCATCTATCTATAACCTCATTGAGACTATTCCAATGAGCCTAAACATACGATACCTGTGCTGTAAGTTGGTAAGGTAGCTTTGCAAATACCAGGTGATGCTGCAGCATCAGTTCAATTTTACTATGTTCTTCTAATATCATTGAAGTAACAATACCAAATTTCAAATCGATCAGACCTTTGGAAGATGCTCACATCTATTCATCAACTAGAAAAGAGCTGATAATCTTCAAACGGCTGTACCGATTTTGATAAAACATGTCTAAGAACCACCCATCGCTAGAAAACCTGCTTTCAAATACCCTACATTCCTACCTACATTCAAATCGGTTCACCCGTTTAAGAGCTACAGTGCCACAGACAGACACACTGACACACACACATAGCGGTCAAACTTATAACACCCCTCTTTTTGAGTCAGGGTTAATAAAATTATTCAATGTCAAACATTTTCAAAGTCACTAAAATTAAGAATAGATGACATTTATCTTTTGTGTAATAACTTTATGCCCATTGCAATACTAAACATGTTTTTGTGTGTGTTTCAGGAGTCATTACAGATAGCTAAGACCGCCCCGACGGACTCCGGTTACGGGGTAACACCGGCACCTGCACCTGTCCACCGGTATCGCGGGCCACCGCGTTACACTTCCACGACTCAAGCCCCACCGCCGTCCTCATCATACGGACCACCTACCTACCCCATAGAAGTATCAGTGACGCCTCACCCACCAGCATACCCACACCCGACAGCGACACCACAAGTTTACGTTTCGCCTAACTCGATCGACTCGTCAACAACGACCTATGACCTCAGACCAACAGTGACACCTATCACAGCCAGTGAAGCTGCAACGACACGCAGTCCATACGAATACGATTCATCTAACACTAATACCCTTGACGATGAGTATCGCGCCAGCGACAGCAAACGCTACGATGTAATTAATCCTAACTCGTACAGGCACGCCGATGCGTGGCTGAGGCGACAGCAGCAGCTACAACAGCAACAACAATCAGGAGTCAAAATCGGTGACGGATACACTCCTCAGTTCTCAACTTACGACGGTTCAGCCTTCAGAAGAAACGGATTCCGATACTATCTTCCAAAGCAGTACCATGAGGAAGAGAGTGGCGACTCCAACGAGAGAACTGGAAGTTTCGGTTATGTAGATCCGTTCGGTATTCGACGAGTGATATACTACAACACATCGCCCGGCGAAGGCTTCCAAATACGCAAAAACAATAGGTATGTGGGTCATGACGCGACTCCATATGACCCTAGACCTGTGAATTGATGTAGTAAATGTGTGTACATACATGTGAGAATTTGAAGTTACCTATTTATTTATTCATCAGTATTGTTAGTTCCCATGAACTATTTATGTAATAAAGGAGACAAAACGATCTAATCGAACGAAGCGAACAAGTCTTAGCCATTAATTTGATAAATGTAAGTAAGAGTTATTGTACGACAAAAGTTTTTTGAGTCATATGACAAAATATTTGAAGTCAGATAGCTAAAATGGTTTTTGTTTGTGACTGGTTTTTCACAACCAAAAATCATTACTTTCTTATTTTTCAGTGCCATTGTACTACATGTAGGTACAGTATACCGGTAATTCATATTGTATGCTTTTATAAACATCATAATGTCATATAGATAATAAACTTATTATTTAATTAAAATACAGTTAACATATTTTATGAAATTCGTGTTAGTGTGACGATACGTTGGGTTATTTGCATCAACATATTTTTATCTTACCTAAAATTAAAATAATACAAAAAATACCGTTAATTTATTTAAAATTATCATCAAAATATCAAAGAAGGACAGTCTCTGGTCATTATGACTATAAAAGTCATAAGGTCTTTGAACTCATCTTGATTGTCAATCTAAATGGATTTCCTTGCAAATGGACAAGCGTAGGCGCAGCTATACGACTCATTGATTCTGGTATAACCTTTTAGAGTGTGTAACTGAAATGTATCAGTAACCATAATCAAGAATTTACTAGCACAGCATTTAAACTAAGTACTTAATGAACATCATCATTTTGTTCAAGTTTGCATACATTTAAATTACAAAAAACGATTTCTAGTTTATTTAAGTAGACCATTGAATTTGTAACTAATAGACACACGTATAATAAAATATACTAAGCCGGGTGCATGTTATTAAAATGTTATTGCGAATAATTTGTCATTTTTGAGAAATATTTGTCAGAAATCAATGACAACTTGTTGCAATGACTACTTAAAATGCTGTGGGTAATAATTTATAATTTAAAATAAAATGTATTCGTGTCTAATGAAAATTCTTAAACCTTAATCACTGTACTCCTTTTAATTATTACGTAAAGATTGCACAGCATGTATTTATACTAATTTTATTGTTTTAATGTAAGTTCGTACCTACATAAATAATTTGTTAACAACTTGTGGTTTCATTTCCAAATTGAGTAATTTTGAAAATACCTCCAGAAACGAGTATGGCAAGATTTCTTAGGACACGTTTCTTAAGTAGTTTAACAAATGACCTAGGTAAATGTATTGCAACATATTAACACAATCCTGTTTGTGTAATTATAATTTTGCTCTATATAACTGAGTGAATTTATTAATTAGGTACAGTTCATCAGTGTTCCCAAAGTAATTCGAAAGGTAAAGCTCGTTACTAATTACTATTTCGAAATATTTTGATGTAATTGTGTGTACAATATTCTTAATTTATATTCTCATTTTCAGAAAAATGCTCGCGACAACATTATGGCTTTTCTTTATGGCACAAAGCTTCGCCAAGGACTTGATTCCCCATGGACATCAGCAGGTATTAAATGAAAATGTCGACAGTGGGACTCCTGTGGATTACTTCGATATCATTAATTTGTCAAATCCTCACTACAAAATTAATTATATTTACGAACAAAAGAAAACAGATAAAGCTCCAGAAATTGAACAAATAGAAGAAGAAATTGGAAATTATTTGCATTACCAACCATTCACGACAACTACAACAGACCCGCAGCAAAACATTGACGATGTTAATGAGAACTTCAATGAGATTACAAGCCATGGTCCTTTTGAATCACCAATTATCGCACCGGAAACGCAAGATTACAAGTATGAAATGAAAGAAGTTACATCAACTTTGACACCAATGCCATCAGCACCAAAATTACAGAACCCGATCCATCCGGAATTTCCGACTGCTTTACCAGCGACAGTTCTATCTCCGCCTATCACACAATGGGAGGAGTTGAAAAAGGTCCCGAGTAATGACGTTGCAGGTTTTCATTTAGATCAACCGCACGTCCCGGCCCATGAACCTACCCCTCATAGACATCCCAACCATCAGTTACATATCTCACCCACAACGTCAGAAGCTCCTGTTCAAGAAGAGGCACACACAAATCATGTGCCCACTGAGAAACACATTTATCTATCGCCCACAACACAGGTCCCATCATTTAAAAGCCGGAATAGTCATCATGCGTTGGCCAAAGTCAGACCAGTATTAGATAATCTTAAACAAGGTTCTATCGGACTTGCCCCTCGACCCATATATAGAGGTAGCTACAAATTCAGCTCGGATGATATTAATGATGTGCATACATCAACTAAGCCAAAGGTATCGCAATTAAAGGAAAACCCGATCCCATCAGTTCCTTCATTGTCACCCTGGTATGATGGATACGGAAAATAAAAGTTAATAAGTATTATTATCTGTGACAAAATACAACACAAATCTTCTATTTGTTTCGCCTAGCCGTATGATCTCTTAATGTTTAATATAATATTTGTATTTTTTAATTTTTTTTATAAAATCAGAGAACATTATTTGCATGAGTTTTAATACCCCATGAGCTCTTTCCCTTTCCCTTTATACTGGATACTTGTATTTAATATTATTTAATTTTTTGTTAGCTTGTTTAATGTACCTTTTTTCTAATGTATAAAACGTTCCAAAAATTAGTTACATACTAATAGTTGAAGCTACATCATCGTACTCGTATATTTCGTGAATAATACTCGGAGCGGCAGTGGAATACTATAAAAACAAAATTATATCCATAATTACATTTTATTCAAAAAGATAAAATTAAAAATTCTAACATTTGAGACAGATTTGCTGGTATGAATTTCTATTTTTTAAATGGTAATAATTTATAGATCCTCAGAATAATAAAATCCATGACGAAAAAAAATTATAATGTCGTATCGGTATTAATTCCGATCACCATAAGCGAAGTCAGATTCTCTGACTATGTAGATAGGCTGGTTTCGTTGGCCACCGTTCCGGAACTTCGAAGAAAAGTACTGTATTATATATGAAAATGGCCAAGGGAGTTCAAAATTGTTATTATATTGTATAGGCATCCAATCTTTCTGAGATGGTTTCTGGAGTACGTGTACTATAATAGGTCCGTCATCGTCCCCTCCCTTTGATTCTTCATATTTTGAGTCTTTCTTTTCTTCCTTAGGTTGTTCTGGTCTCTTTTCAAATTCTTTGGATTCCCAAGGCTCTTTAAATTCCTTAGATTCTTTAGAATCTTTGGATCCCTCTGATTCCTTGGATTCTTTCTGAATTACGGAAATGACATCAGCAAGTTTATCTTCGTTCCTCTCTGTTTTAGGTGTTTCCGCAGATTCCGGTGGATTCTTAGCTTCTTCAGATTCACGTGCGTCCAGCAGGGGTGGAATTGGGTCAACTAAGACTTGTGCATTGTTGATGTTATCTTTCTCCTCTGATTTAAGTTCAGAGGGAGGCGAGAGTGCCGGTAAGTTGATATGAAGCAGTTCCGACGTTGGCAAAGCGACGGCTGCTGACAGTAGACAAAGAACTACAAGACAATGCATCTGTAAACAAGTAAAGACATATATTTTTATCTCAAAAAAAAATTCTAAATGCCTATCAAAGACGTCATAACCGTTTCCAAGTATAAACAAATGTATCCTGATAATTTTCAACTATTAGAATCTTTAAGATTTCTTCTCATATAACTTACCTCTTCTCGATGATCCCACAATAGTATACTGTAGAACTGATGCATGTCTTTTATACCCAGATGTTCATTCGAATTAATGACCGATACAGTTGAAAATACATTAAAAACATCTTAGAAAGATCTAAAAATATTGTGGTTAGTGTAATCAATATAAATTATTATCATTGCTTTTATATTCTGGAATTGTTATATATAAATTTCCACTTAGTGATAATAATTTGTAACAGCATTGTCGGCGTAGGTAGGTTCACACCAACTCAATTTAGATGAAAGAACAAAATCTTCCCTACTAACTATTGATCCTTCCGATCTCATATCGATCATATTTGGTTATCTTGGCCAGTCGGCAACTGTTTTTCTTTCTCTTGTATACTCTGCCAACATCTACAAGCATCAACTTGTTGACCAAAGTTTTGACTATGTCGCCAATATTCACCCAACGATACTATGTAGACTGAAGAAAAGGAAATAATCTTTTATATTTTGTACAAGTGCCTCGTTGATCTTGTGGTCCTGCTGACGGTCCGATTCCCGGGTCCTGGGTTCGATTCCCGGGTCGAGCGAATTGTTATTGGGTTTTTCCATCTGGAATTTCTCAGTAGCAACCCCGGTCTGGATTTGTGCCCGGTTGATGGCAATAGGCTCGCTCCCTATTACATGGGACTTAAACATAACTGGCGAAATGTGGGTGTACTATAGGTAGGTACACCTCTTCCAAACCCTCCGGGGAAAATAGGCGTGATGTTATGTTATGACTCTGTATTCGTACCCGACTAATGGCTCCCCAAATGGGGCTTAGAAAATAAAACTAGAGTTAATGTGGCGTATATCAAATACTAAACATAAAAATCTTGCTTTCGTCGGCACTATGCTCGCTTGGTTGTCTACTATTCTCAGTATGTATCTTTTTAAATTAAATAGCTATTGATGCTGCCTTGTTGCCCACGTACCATAAAAGACAGTTCTCTGTTACATAAAACCTCCAATCAGACTTCTAACCTACTAGTTTCCTGATTATGGTAAGAAAAGAGGCAAAGGACATACTTTATTGATGCTGTACACGCATATCGTTATGGTGACCGTGACATAAAAATATAAGTTAGGATGACCCTATAGAAGTAAAATAGAGGGCCATGACAAAATAACCTTACAAATCCAAGTACAACAAGTGTTTTAATGGTGTTAACTTGGAAAACAAAAACATTTTGATTAAAACTGTTAAATGGAATTGTTTTTATTTGCCATGTTCTATGTCAATTATGAGCCTGTAACTAACATAACTGTGATAACTTTATAACAAATCCATTTTCATTATTTATTTGGACAGCAATAGTTATTTTCCTTTGTCAAGGACTCGTATGGAATAATCTTCAACATTAGAACCTTCATTAGGATGAGGTAAGAAATAAGGATGCATAGGTATCACAAAGATAATATATTTTTAAACATTTATTTATCACTGTCAAAATCATCAATTGGTAGCTACGGGTACAGGAACTTCAGGTGCAACAGGTAAATGGTTACCCTCAGCATGGTATCCATCGAGGCCGGCGGTGTACTTGGTGACGTATGTCTGGCCATCATCATCGATGTATGAGACCTCTCCTTCAACGACCATGACGTGGCCAGTGCCGTCTGGGGTGGGCACAAGCCGACCGCGCTCCGACACCACGGTACCTTCAGCCGTCACGTACCGCAGAGCGAACTGACCAAACTCGTCGTGAATCTCCTCGTGCTCCACAGCTGGTAGTGTCCGATAAGGATGTTCCTTCAGTGGTGAAGCCAAGATTGATGAAATGGCGACAATGCCGAAGAATGCTACCAACTGTGAAATAGAAAAAGAAGGATTTGAAAATGTTTTACTAATTAGTATCAGCAGCACACATTTTTTATAGTTTTACTCACCTTATTCATGATGATGTAGAAGTATTACTAATATTGTTTCGTAGGAATGCAAATTTAGTGATTGATGATATTTTTGAATTACAAAGCGTTTAAATAATAAAAGGTTTTGCAATAGAACTAATGAGGAAAAACTGGATCATTTCATCATTTGCAAAACTTGTACATTTATGTTTTAAATGGATTCATTGGAATTTGTTCGATCATTAGCTTAATAATTATAATTTGGTCTTTAATTTTACAAATTCCAATAATAAGCACTTTTAATTTTCGCCAAGTATATAATGCATGTATAGTATTTTTTAAAGTCAGTTCAATTTAATCTGCGTCACATCAACATGGTAAGTTTTATTTCTATTATTTTTGTGATCGGAGAGGGTAACCTGTCTTATTTTGGTCCATTTTTTGCCCAATAAATTCAGTTATCACGCCTTCGTTAAACTTTTTAGGATTCCGTATCTCAAAAGGAAAAATCGGAACCCTTATAGCATCACCTGTCTCTCTGTGTCTGTCTGCCCATCTGTCACAGCCAATTTGCTCCGAATCGAATGAACCGATTATGTTGTTTAGTACACATATGTATTCCTGTGACCCAAACACGGACGTGTAACATAAATAAATGAATTTTCACTCCTCGTGCTCAAAAAGGCCGTCATTGTAAAGTACAAGAGCGGGGAAAAAAAAGCATTTCTTGCTCTAGGGGAAAAAGTGCTTTCTTTTTAATTTTTGTCTGTTCCAACGAGCCTTGAAAAACGAAAAAGTCTTTATTCTTATGTAGAATAATCATGATTATGGACTCGACTTATTACTGGTTCACAAAAAAAAGAAGAACATTTTATTTTTGAAAATGGAACTAAATGCGACTATCTCTTCGGTATGCGTGCATTGCGTTGCGGCTACAGAAGAAATAAAAAAGACAGTGGCGCGAAATCTTTAGAATTTTTCTCTAATTACGAATTGAACTGGTGACCGTAATATAATTTACAACAGTGAAAATGTCATCATTTAGTGAGAACATCTTCACAGAGGACTAAAATTAAGTTGCCGGAAAAAAACATCTCATTAAATATCCAGAATTGTACAAATTGTACATTTAACTATTTAATATTGTATTGGATTATTTTATTTTCTCTCAGATTTTTTCTTTATCCTATTTCAGATTACATCGGTATTCCTAATTACCTTAATTGGTACTCTTCAATTTAATTCTGCAATATCAGCAGCAATCAACTATGAGCCCATTAAAATCACCGTCAACGAAAATTTTAACGCGCAGCCTAGTCAAATCTCAACAGAATTCCAAGAACCTGGCGTTTTACACCAAGGCGCGAACTTTTACTTCAAGCCACAACTAAACTTATCACCAAGTTATATTCCATCTCACATTGAAGCTTTGATAAAATTGATACAGCAACACCATTATTCTTGTGCAAAAGATACTTCGAAAGTTGCTGTCGAGAAAGACAAACTAATAGAGATTCTAAAGCCATTTATGTATCCTTTATTGGATAATTCAAAAGAAACGCTGTCAGAAATAGTTCTTGAAAAAGAAAACAATATAGAAACCGTAAAGCCAATTATAATTACTGAGGAGCCCAAACCTGTCACTCCAGAACTTCTCGTCATTTCTGAAGCACCGGTGCTACCACCATCATCATTGAATGCCGCCATTGTTGAAGAAGAAGAAAAAAAAGAAGAATCGACAATATTGGAAGAGTCAACGGGTGTGTTTCCTAAAATAATAGAAATCGCTGCGCGACCAAACACTGAGCCGATCATTAATTACGGTGAGCCCAAACCCTCCACATCAGGACTTGTAGTCATTCCAGAAGCTCCTGTATTACCTCCATTCTCACTTAATGATATCCATACTGTTGAAGAAAAAGTGAAAATCGAAGAGCCAATAATTATCGACGTTGAACCCAAACTCGCCATTCAGGAACTTGTAGAAATTCCAGAAGCTCCGGTATTACCTTCACTTTCACTTCACGATATCTCATCCATTATTGAAGAAGAAGTGAAAAAGGAAGAATCGATTATTTTGGAGGAACCAACAGGTGTGTTTTCTACTATTCCAGAAATAGCTGTGAGACCAATCGAAGAAACTAGAATTAATTACGTTGAACCCAAACCTATCACTTTAGAACTTGCAGTCATTCCAGAAGCTCCTGTATTACCTCCACTCTCACTTAACAATATCCATGCTATTGAAGAAGAAGTGAAAATCGAAGAGCCGTTCATTGTTAACGTTGAGCCCAAACCCGCCATTCAGGAACTTGTGGAAATTGCAGAAGCTCCGGTATTGCCTTCAATTTCATTTCACGATATCTCGTCCATTATTGAAGAAAAAGTGAGAAAAGAAGAACCGATAATATTAGAGGAGCCAACGGATGTATTTCCTACAATTCCAGAAATAGCTGTGAGACCAATCGAAGAGCCAATTTTTAATTACGTTGAGCCAAAACCCATCACATCAGAACTTGTAGCCATTCCAGAAGCCCCGGTATTACCTCCACTAAAACTTAACGGGTTTCCTTCCGTATTTGAAGAAGAAGTGAAAAAAAAAGAATCGATGATACTGGAAAAGTCAACAGATTTGTTTCCTAAAATAACAGAAATCAATGTGAAACCAATCACAGAGCCGAACATTAATTACGGTGAGCCCAAACACTCCACATCAAGACTTGTAGTCATTCCAGAAGCTCCTGTATTACCTTCACTCTCACTTAACCATTTCCATGCTGTTGAAGAAGAAGTGAAAATCGAAGAACCGTTCATTGTTAACAATGAGCCCAAACCCGCCATTCAGGAACTTGTAGAAATTGCAGAAGCTCCGGTATTGCCTTCAATTTCATTTCACGATATCTCGTCCATTATTGAAGAAGAAGTGAGAAAAGAAGAATCGATAATATTAGAGGAGCCAACGGGTGTGTTTCCTACAGTACCAGAAATAGATGTGAGACCAATCGAAGAGCCGATCTTTAATTATGTTGAGCCAAAACCCATCCCTTCAGAACTTGTAGTCATTCCAGAAGCCCCGGTATTACCTCCACTAACACTTAACCGGTTTCCTTCCGTGGTTGAACAAGAAGTGAAAAAAGAAGAATCAATAATATTGGAAGAGTCGACAGGTATGTTTCCTACAATTATAGAAATCGCTGCGAGACCAATCATAGAGCCAAACATTAATTACGGTGAGTCCGAACCCTCCATATCAAAACTTGTAGTCATTCCAGAAGCTCCTGTATTACCTTCACTCTCACTTAAAGATATCCATGCTGTTGAAGAAGTGAAAATCGAGCAGCCGCTCATTGTTAACGTTGAGCCCAAACCCGCCATTCAGGAACTTGTAGAAATTCCAGAAGCTCCGGTATTGCCTTTACTTTCATTTCACGATATCTCGTCCATTATTGAAGAAGAAGTGAAAAAAGAAGAATCGATAATATTGGAAGAGTCAACGGGTGTGTTTCCTACAATTACAGGAATCGCTGCAAGACCAATCACAGAACCAATCATTAATTACGGTGAGCCCAAACCCACCACATCAGAAATTGTAATCATTCCAGAAGCTCCTGTATTACCTTTACTCTCACTTAGCGATATCCATGTTATTGAAGAAGAAGTGAAAACCGAAGAGCCGATCATGGTTGACGTTGAACCCAAATCCGCCATTCAGGAACTTGTAGAAATCCCAGAAGCTCCAGTTTTACCACCACTATCATATAATGGCATTTCACCCATTGTTGAAGATGTAAAAATAGAAGAATCGATAAAAGTTAAAGAATCCACAGGTGTTTCAATTCCAGAAATATCAGCAAGACCGTTTCCAGAGCCCTTCGAAAACAACGAACTATCTGAAAGTGCAGAATCCTTTGCATTGGAAAACAACATATTCCCAGTTGCTACAGAAGAAGTGAAAATAGAAATACCAATACTATTAGAAGAATCATTAGAAGTGTTTCCTCCAATTGTAGAAATTTCTTCAGGACCGACTCTTCAGGAATCCTCTCTAGAAATTACTGACTCCTATGTGTTGGAAGAAGTTTCTCCAACAAATACAGAAAGTGTCGTAACAGTCAAGGAAACATTACCCCCTACAATCATTCCAAAGCCATCAAATAATATGGGAGTATTTAGTTATGTACCTTATGTTTCTCATCTCTCTAATCGTACACCAAAGACAAAAAAACTTATGATCCAGAAACCTGCTTCTCTAGAACGTTTCTTGCTTAAGAAGCATGCCTTTATATTGCCTGTAACGCCGTTCCCAAAACTTGACTTGAATGCAATAAAGTCTTCTATATGGGGAAATAAAAAACAGTTCCTTCATCCCACGTCCTACGCACATAATGTTGTTGAAAAACGTATTGCTCCAAACATGGCTTTTAAAAAACAGAACGCTCCTAAACGTGTAAAAATTTACATCCGTTCTAATGTGCCAAAAGGACCCAGTTAAATGTAATGCGATTTTTTGTATGAGATTTAATAGTTTGATAAAAATATGAATGGTGATTTTAAAAGATTTTTATTTATTTCTCAATTATTCCTAACACAGAGAATACACGCACGGACCATACATAAAATATAAATGTTTTTAGCTTATATACTTATTATTCTTTGTTACTCATTTCTTGAAATAAAGGACAAAGATATTGGTCTGTCAGGTTTATTTATAAGAAGAGTTTTAACTCCAAGTTCTCCACCCATCCATTTTATGTTGAATTCACGAATCAGCTGAAACCGAAAATCTTATTTGTTACCTGTAGATATAAACCTATACAAGCTTAGTTTTTTTGTTTACACTAAACCTTTTAAGGGCCCAGCAAACATTTTTGTCATATAATCAAACATTTATATGACCTTGAGTCTTATTAAAGTTATTTTACAGTAATTTTTTTAACTCTTTGTCATGTACCGGTGCATTATGTGTCCGAATAGTCATATACATTTTTTGTCGTATAATAATGTCATTTAGACGTTCTTTCGACATTTTTTTACTATTGTTATATAATAGCGTCTGCGACGACATCTATAAAACTGACTTATACAACTTTTCGCCGTGTAAACGTTTTCGTAGTATAAACGTCATAATACTGTCAATTTTGTCATATAATTACCTTTTAAACATCTGCTAAACGGATAATAATTGTTTACACGTAGTATTTGTTACCATTATATATAAGTCGAATAAGTATTACGAGTGCGACCTGTATACATCCTAAAGTATCACAAACATGATTTACGACCGCTATTTAATTAATACTCATATTAAAGGTTTATAATAACCTTGTATACAACTTCCACCATTTTGAAATCAAATTTATCATATTTATTTACTGTTTGGTACAACATGGATCTAATTGTAGATCATTATTTGTAGATCATCTACGCATAATTGTAGATCATTGTGGGGTTTACCTAAAACAAAAGTATTATATATAAATAAAATATAAACTCGTTGAACTAAGTTAGCAAGGCGTTTATTATTTTATTATTGATCTCTAAATCAACTGTCATGGCGTACACATTTACAATGAACACACAGTTTATAGGTCGGGAAGTTATATAGTTGTCATATGACGCAGTCACTTAATAAATTATTATTAAAAATATGTGAAAACATTAAAATTTCAAAAGCGCATAAAAATTTTGTTCCGAACTTATATCACATTAATCAGTAAACTTGATTGCACAATGGTTTACAACTGATGAAATAGTTTTATCACGTCAAATAATAAAGAAAAAAAAAATGCAACATTAACTCAGCTGTCAAAAACACCACCAAAGTAAAACGTAATAATCTGTTATAATTCTTTCAAGATAAGCATCATCTTTAAATAACAATAACACAACGATTACATTATATAAAAGTAATATTGTGTGACATTACTCAACACGAAGTCGAATAAACGCCGCGACAGCTATCATTACATGACATGTAGTCAAATCGCCGACGTGTATATGACTATTATGCGACTAAGTAGGTATTTATATGACTGTTACATGAAACTCTTAGCGCTTTTAGTTGAATAAAATGGGCCCTAATGCCGTTGAGTAAACGTCATTATGGCATTTATACGATTATACTAAATAACATTAAGTTACCACCAAAACGTCTACTCAACGTCGTAAATGTTTGCTGGGGGGTAATTGTACTCATCATTATGACCAACTTTCGCTATGGGACCAACGCCGAAACCGAAAAAAAAAATCTGCTGTTCCCTACAATAATATGTTCGCATATTTCGTCAAAATGTAAACTGATTTTTTTTTCGCGATTTCGGCGTTGGTCCCATAGTGAAAATTGTTCGTAATGATGAGTACAACGACCCCTTAAAAGGAGGTATTTCATGAAGCACACCCAAACGAAGCACACCCAGACGAAGCACACCTAAAGTATTCCACTTAGCACACCCGTAGGTGGGCTTCAAATAAAAATTTAAAATAATTAATTTCCTATTCCACGAAGCACACCCACGAATATCACTCGCATAGTGCGGGGACTAAGAAATAAAAATGTCGATAGGAGAAAATATTTATTATTTAAAAGACTAACTTAAATATCTAACATCTTTCAGTTTCATTATAATAATGTGATACAATACTTGTCATTTTCATAGTATTCATATATAATTCCCATAGATAAGACGCTTTGATTAAAATAAAACTAGCGGTAGATATGTTACGTTCTTACGTTAAGTATTCAAACAGTGACTCTTATACGTACACAGACACATTTACTCACACAAACAATCGTTATTAGTACACGCCAACAAAGAAAGAGACAGAATAATGCACAGAGGTGGCGTGCGACCAAGACGGAGCATCACCGCTCTTCGTAATACTTCGTTAATAACGAAGTAATACGAAGAGCGGTGATGCTCCGTCGACTCGTGTAATAGTCAACGCGTGCGCCCGCCACTGAATTCCCGAGCCGAGCCGAGCGTTTCCGGAACTTGTTTACATGCTTAGTTCTCATTACACTATCGCGACGTCACGGGCTGAGTATATGCAATTGTGCGCCGGTCTTGTAATTGTTATTTTTTCTGTTTTTCGTGCAATTTATTCAAACAAAATAATGGAGCCGATGGCAGGTCCAAGTAGTAGAAATTTTAACCCATCTATTAATTACGTACTTGGCCGGAAAGGGACACAAGTGTAATACGAAGAGCGGTGATGCTCCGTCTTGGTCGCACGCCACCTTTGTGCATTATTCTGTCTCTTTCTTTGTTGGCGTGTAATAATAACGATTTTTTGTGTGAGTAAATGTGTCTGTGTACGTATAAGAGTCACTGTTTGAATACTTAACGTAAGAACGTAACATATCTACCGCTAGTTTTATTTTAATCAAAGCGTCTTATCTATGGGATTTATATATGAACACTATGAAAATGACAAATATTGTATCACATTATTATAATGAAACTGAAAGATGTTAGATATTTAAGTTAGTCTTTTAAATAATAAATATTTTCTTCTATCGACATTTTTATTTCTTAGTCCCCGCACTATGCGAGTGATATTCGTGGGTGTGCTTCGTGGAATAGGAAATTAATTATTTTAAATTTTTATTTGAAGCCCACCTACGGGTGTGCTAAGTGGAATACTTTAGGTGTGCTTCGTCTGGGTGTGCTTCGTTTGGGTTTGCTTCATGGAATACCTCCTTAAAAGGTTTAGTGTAAACAAAAACTAAGCTTGTATAAAAATGAGTTACATATAGTAAGAAAACGAATAGAACATTTACCCGAATTAGAATAATGCATATGTTTTGCTCCGCTAATCTTCTTGCTATACAAGATCGAGGTCCAAAACCAAATGGTAAACTGAGGAAGGGATGAATATTTTCATAACTCTCAGAACCTCTTAACCAGCGTTCGGGTTTGAATTTTAACGGATCATTGATATATTGTTGTAGTCGAGACGCTACCATATTTTGCGTTACTATTACTGTCTGAAACAAAGGCAACATTTTTAATGTCTACTTATTTATAGTTTCGCTATTTGTCTATAAAATCATGTTCATACTTACTCCTTCTGGAATAAGGTAACCTCTCAGAATGAAATCCTTCTGCGTTAATCGGCCTACGCCAATGGACACAGGATTTAGTCTTAAACTTTCTTTGATACAACTTCTTACATAAACAGCTTTCGATATTATATCGGGACGGATTTTCGCATCTTTCATGGGAAGAAGTGTAGAAATCTCATCGAACATTTTCTGTTGAACTTCAGGATTTCGACTGATGTGGTATAAAGCAAAACTTGTCGCATATGCAGTCTAAAATAAAAATATATTGAAATACTAAACATTGTTACTAAAAATGTCCAAAGGAAAACAAAGATTCGATTTATTTTTACCGTGTCGATAGCGGCCATAAGTATATCAACCATCATTCCTAGCACGTCTTTCAAATCCAGATTAGGCTGTTTTAGAAAAGATCCCAATAAAGAGTTGTCGTTGGCGTCAGGATGAACAAAAAAATGTGCCCTTTCCATTAAAATTTCTGAAGATACTCTAAAAAAAACATTATTTCAATTGAAATACCTAGGACATTACAAATTCATTTATTTTAACTTACACACAGTTCTATGTGCATTTTGTTAACTAAAATAAGTAACTAACAAGACTTTTGAAAGATTTATAACTAGGCACATCCTGTATCTTAGTAACCCAAATTTAAACTAAGTTAATAATTTAACGAGTTCTGCTAGTGCAATATTAAAATTCATTAGTTCATAAAACTCAAACTCAAAGCATTTATTTAAATTAAACCATGTACAGGCACTTTTGAACTATCAAAGAGTCGGTCAGTTACAAAGTTGTAACTCGTTGCCCATTCCAAAATTACAAAAATGTGACTACAAAGAATCTGATAGAAGTGGATGAAGTGGTATTAACATACATAAACTCACGCCTTCTTCCCATGAGGGTAGGCAAAAACTACAGAACGCCACCTTCTACGATTCTTACATACTGCTTTTACCTCGTTTACGTTCAGGTCATACGCACGTCGGTTGCGAGTACTACGCATCTGGCCTTTCTGAAGAACATTACCAATAAGGTCAGTATATGTCCTCTAAGGGCGTCCCCGCCCTGCCTACTTACATTGGTACTTAACATACTTTTCTAAATATTCCTGAGAGTCGGCAAGTTTTTGATAAAGAGGAGTTTTGAACATTCTCCAAAGAAATCCTTTGTCTAGTTTCATAATTCCACTATTAGATCCAAAAGCCGCTTTAATAGTCTTACTGCTTCTTGAAGTCGGGTCTTGTTCTTGAGGAGAAAAGCTTCGAAAGCGTTCATTGAACGCTACAGTTCCTATTACTGAAACATAACGAATAATGTCATAATTACAGTGTTTTCAACCTTTCCAATAATAGTTTGTCTTGTTTCAGTTTCATTCCCATCATCACCTTCCAAGTTCAGTCTATTCAAATAAGGCAAAAAATCTTCATTGTATGAAATATTCCTTTCTTTAATCCATTGTACAAATTCTGTTATTACTTTATCTGTACTTTCGACGTGATTTTTTACACTCTGAGGACTGGTAAAATTCTTTTGGAATGTACTTCTTAGTCTCCACCATTCTGAGCCGTTCCTGTAAATGTTAAAACAAAAAACTAAAACCCAAACAAAAAATTTATAAAGCTGCTCTGCAAATACTTTATCACGAAAATATAACCCCAAAATAATTTAAATTAAAAGTAAGTTTAAAAACGAAAACCCGACTACTGAAAAATCACGCTCTAAAAAGTATGAAACAAGAAAATATTTCAGACAGAAATCAAGACATAGGTACAAAAATGGTCAAGGTAAAGCCGTGGTCGCATGCCATTATAATTTTATAGGTATACAGGCATGCGACCACGGCTTTACCTTGACCATTTTTCTGTCTGAAACATTTTCTTGTTTCATACTTTTTAGAGCGTGATTTTTCAGTAGTCGGGTTTTAGTTTTTAAACTTACTTTTTATTTAAATTATTTCGGGGTTGTATTTTCGTGATAAAGTATTTGCAGAGCAGCTTTATTATTTTTTTGTTGGGTTTTATTGTATTAATTTTACAGCCGCACCGTACGTAATAGTCTCACTTTTGCTCGTTTTTAACAATTTAAATATATTTTTTACTTAGGCAATATGATATATATACATATTTGTAATGTGCTCGTCAAGCCCTTTCATTTGATATCCAACATAGCACAATTTTTTTTTTTATATTTCATGGCATTATGTCCTCTAGAGGGCGCCATATTGCATTTATTGTAACGTCACATAGCCTATAACCAGCGGACGATCAAGACGCTTCTAATGATACCTTATTTGTCAAATTATAATCGGTAGTTTAGAAGTTATGAGGTAACAGTTGAACATACATACCGGTTAAAATCATAGCCCTCCTTTTTGCTTCGCCGTAGTCAGATAAAAAGTAACGTGATATTGGGTCCAAATTCAAGACAATGGGTGGGAGATATGAGTTTATGAGTAAGAGACCACAAACGTTCGTTCTAATCATTACAAGCAGATTCTGCGGCGTGGAATAACGACCTATTGAATTTGTATAATCAAATGATAAGACATCGTCATTAGAACACGTGGCACAGAGTTTACCTACGGCATTACAACCTATCCTATCTTCTCGGTAACATTTATATTCTATATATAATAACTTGCTATAGCCCGCGACTTCATCTGCGTAGATTTCAAAGTTTCCGATCCAAACAAACCTCAAAACCGATTTCACTCCTTCACTCCATATATGGTTGTATAAAAATATGATAGAGCTCCACTTATATAGGACATGTATCCTTACAAACTCTCAAACGATACTTCTTAAGTGTAATTGACTTTTTAAATAAATATCCTATGTTCTATGCAGGGCCGTCTTAACCATATTGGGCCCCCTTGCCAACGAAAAATAAAACAAAATTTTTATGTCCAATTCTTTTTTTTTTGTTTTACTTCACAATGAAGTACATTTTCAAAAATTTAATTAAATTTTTCTAGCTTTTAAAGTTGACACCTTTTTAATGATATTGTGTGTAATCTAGCGTAGATTTTAAAACAAATCGATCGACTCGATCGGCTTGCGCCCCCTCTAAGACATTACGCCCAGGTGCTACGCACCCCTTGCACCCCCGGGTAAAGACGGCCCTGGTTCTATGTTATAGTGTTTTGTTTCCGCACTTAGTCCGTCACGTGAAACATTAATAAAAATCCTTTACGTAGAAAGTAATCCGCCTGTGTTATAGACATGTGGTTTGTTCAGACGGTAGTGGAACATGGCGACATGGCTCCTTCTCGCTGGGTATCGATGGTCTTGCCGGAACACCGTCTCTATATCCTCAGGATCATACACGTGGATAAGCCTGACTCCAGGAGCTTCACGGACCAGGCTGCCATAACGTCGCCAGTTCAGCCAAGAGTTTTTATCTAGTGCTTCTACATTGTAGTCACCTGGAAAATTGTTTTTATCAGCAAGGCGAAGTCATGCCTGAGGGGTCTTACCTACTACTCCTTTTGGGACCTTTCACAAACAAGTAGCAACAAAAGTCGATTATCTCTCTGAATTGATACAAAATGATTCGATACGTTACTTTCAGCATTTCATGTACCTATACTATTAAAATTTTATACCAGTTCAGATTTTTTAGGAATATTTTCCTCAATAGATTTAAAAAACTGAAATGTTAATCGATTGATGACCGTATATACATCTACGAATGCCTTACTACTACGTAAATCGGATATACTACCGAAGAAACACATATATGTATACAGTGTACAGATATGGAGGACTATTCTTGCTTGCAGCGCTCGTGTAGTGAACGCATACCTACGAAAGAAGGGACGTGTGCACGGGATTTTGTTTTCAAATTGGTTGGATATGCATTACCCCGATGGTACATACATAGTTCATATACATAAGTATATCCCTTTACCTACTCTTGAGATAAAAATAAGTCAACGACTGATAGGCATCAATGTTGGTAAGCAGTATTGGATGAATTAACATTTTGTTTATAAAGTAGATAACTGTTATTTACCTTAAATCAATGGGATCCCAATGGTTCGAACTACACAACAAGAAAAGATAGAAAAAACAGATGGTTGAATTAAAGAATTAAGATAAACTGCTTACCTATATAAGGTGCGTATTTATACAGCGTCCCAACAATAGGATAACACTTAGGTCCCGGGATCTCTTCGAAACTCCTCACATAACCACTTTCATTTTGTACCTCTTTATTCTTACCACTACACGCTACATTGGATACAAAACGAACATATTTCCCGTTATACGTTTTAGATAATCTCAACATGTTTCTTCAATATGCCTATAACGTGCAACCAGATCGCAATCGCAAGACGTCACTGAGCGAAATCATCGAATCACAAAAAGATCCCGTCCTCATGAAATTATGCACATAACACAAACAAAAGAAATAGGAGTAAGCTGTGCGGCTCATGTTGTCTACCTGGATAAATATGTAAATATCTACCTACCTACTGTAGATACACATAACTGACTGCGTATGAATAAAGTGGCATTTTCAGTGGGGAGATAGTACGACTTCTACGCAGATCGGTCGACTTATCTAACGGATTAAATAAGTGAACTTTACTGACTGACTTTTAATAGCCTGCACTGGGGGCTCAGTGGTGACGGCCCCAAATTAAAGCTCATTCAAACAGGCGCGACACGCGACGCTACACAAAGGCACCGCTCGTCGCGCGACGGTGCCTTTGTGTCGCGTCGCGTGTCGCGCTAGTCTGCACGAGCCTTTACGTTACGAGCTGTATGTAGGTCGTAGATTTGAACCCTGACAGACGTTCTCTTTACATCACCACTGCTGTAAAAAACCTAGAACCAACAGAATGTAGGTATATTAATTGCACCAAATGGGTTTGGATGGATGTGGATTATGGCCGGGCCACTCCCTCTCATCGAGAGCAAGCCTGATTCCCAGCAGTGGGGACATTTTTAGAACACAAGCTACCCTTCTAGGTTGACCATTAGATACAAGTTTATTTGAAGGGTACAGGAGCAAAACAAGGAATGTCACAAGAAATTCAAATATAAGTTAAGTATGGCAACATTTAGGTTTTCGCGCGTATTTTTTATGTAACATTAACTAAAAAGCATAAAATCAATCATAGTCCCTCATATCTTCAATATTTTAAAATCCTGTACAGGTGCAAAACTGGGAATGTCCCTAGTGTAACGGAACGTAACAAGGAATTTCCAACAATCAATGTCAGTTTTATAGAGGATACTTTTATAGTGAAACTTTTATTACAACGTCTCAAACTTTTTCGTCTGTGTGTTGCATGTCGCGTGACGGTCGGCCGCGGAGTAGGGATAAAGTGAAAGGCGCTGTCAGAGCAACCAAGGCCAATATGGCGGTGCCTATAGAAGTTTCACTTTTACCGTGGTTTCATAAAACCACACAATCCTTTTTTTTGTTGTTATGATTGCTTTGGAGCCGGTGTAATTTAAATAAATTTTTCAGTCGATTTAAGTTCCTATCAGTAATTTAAAAAAATATATGTACTTTTAGATAAAGTTATAAAATTTTAAACATTAAAATGTAACATTCCTTGTTTTGCCCCTGTACCCTTCATTTGTGTCTGATTATTATAATTTACGGACCGTTATTGGTAAAATTAATACTTTTGTATCTTTACCAATAATGAAGCAAAGACCTCATTAGCTTTGCTTATTAGACTCTCCCATAAGGAAGTATGTAGTTATCATAGGTCAAATTAGCTTACGAATCTATATATGCCTAGTTTGGCAATAAAAATGCTACCTACCATTGTGGGTAAGACAACGATTCGTTTTAGTTTATAGGAACCGAGCATTAAGGGTCATCTTTTTTTTTTTAGTTAGGGCATCTCATAGTTGACCTCTGAGATCAAGACTACTTAACCGGGCTTTCCTGTGGGTGCCTTAAGCTACTACACTTAAAATCTCCAGCCAGAGGTTCTTCAACTATGCTAATTAAAACTAGGTGAACGCTCGCTAAGGGCACCCCCTGTAGGGTACGAACCTCGGCTTAGGGCGTCAACCGGAGGGAAGACATCAACGATGGGACGGGCTGAATCAAAGTTATGATCATGATTTTTAGTCGGTGTATTTAAAGCTACGTGCTCAGCTGCAACAACTGCTGGCTGCTGGATATGGGTCATCCCATCCCCATTTCAAATGGTTATTTAAAAAATCTTCATTGAAGTTTGTAAAAGTTTTTTTTTTTGGGTGGGAATTTATCAAATAACTTCTCCCACGGAGCGGGAGGGCGTGTCAGACTCTTACTGACTAAAACCCAACCGTGTTCCTTCAGTTGCCATGTTGAAAACTTATTTTGATAAAAATCCCATTTTTAGACTCTTTTCCTTTTGCTAATGCCTGATAATAATTGAAATGACATGACCAATGTCTATGACTTCTTGCCTATCATTTTGGCCGCATTCCGAGGTACACTAAAAGTGATAATATCGCGAATCCAACCAAATATAATAGTCACAAAATATAAGGATTATTGAGTAATAATTGTGACTTTGGACTTTAATCGGATTCGCGATATTATCACTTTTAGCGTAACTCGGAATGCGGCCTTAGATCCCTGTCAGCAGTGTTGCCAACCCGTACAATAATTATGGGGGCGTACGATAATTTGGCCAGTGGTGAGTGGTATGATGTATGATAAGATAATGGAATGTCTAATGTACGATATAGTCCGTGCAATCCACGAAGACGCGCCCCACTCCGCGATTACGGTACTGTAAGCTGAACTCTAGTACGGCGCGGAGCGGAGTGGGGCGCATATTCGTGGATTGCATAGACTATAATTTTCAGATTTGCTAATAAAACAAGTTCCATTAACAAAATATATTTGTCAGACAAAATTAACCGCAGATAAAAACAAAACAATGTCTAAGTCAATTCTCAAATATATCAAAATTAACAAGTAAGTATCTCACTCTCTTTCTCTCCCAAGTCTTTAATTAAATTTTACAGTGAAAACACAAAAATATCAACTAAAAACTATGACAAAACATGTTTACGGTTTGTGCTGCTAGCGCCATTGGTGGTGAAACTTGGCATATACTTCCCTTTTGACTGTATTATACAATTATTCACTGTCTTATGATAGCAATTTGAATTAAAGTTATAGATTTTTTTTTACTTATTTTTTTTTTTTGTTCAAATTATCGAGATCCCACGTCCGACGTGGGATCTCGATAATTTGAACTTTTGGAGTTGGCAACACAGCCTGTCAGTGTCAACTGTCATTCTGTTTTGGGTTATGTGCAAAGCCAAAGTAATACTATTTACTTAGAACTTCGTAATAACTGATGGTAATAATTACAATAAAATACTGATTAATATTTAGTGATAAACGAACGTATAATAATTTAATAAAGTTGTTTATTTTTAGATACAAAATATTATGTAAAAATAACCTAGTCAACCAGTCAATGGAAAGACGACTAATAATTTATGAATAGGTATCTATTTTAATTAAAATATATACAGAAAGTATAATGAATGTCTTAAAGCGACTAGTCTGTTCACAATTCGTTAATAAAGTGAGTAAACAATATTTTTTTAAAACAAGAGGCTATAGCAACAGACGAAATATAAATGTAAATATACTCGGTATTGAAACATCGTGCGATGATACTGGCTGTGCTATTATTAATTCAAATGGCAAACTGTTGTCAGAAGTTTGTCACTCCCAAAATCTTATGCATTTAAGAAATGGAGGAATCATACCAGATATTGCACAAGACCTTCATCGAGCATACATTGAACCCACAGTAACTAAAACATTAGAGGAAGCCAAATTAGCTATGGAAGATATTTCAGCTATTGCTGTGACACTGAAGCCAGGACTACCACTCAGTCTTGCTGTGGGCATGAAATATGCCAAACATTTAGGACGGCGCTACAATAAACCAATAATCCCCATCCACCACATGCAAGCACATGCACTAGTGGCAAGAATGCATCATGATGTAACATTTCCATTTCTAGTTCTTTTAATATCTGGAGGACATTGTTTACTCGCTGTTGTTCAAGATGTTGATCACTTCCAATTACTTGGGGAAAGTATGGATTGTGCTCCTGGAGAAGTTTTTGATAAGGTGGCTAGAAGAATGAAGTTGAGGAATGTTCCTGAGTATTCCCAGATATGTGGTGGCCAAGCTGTGGAAGCAGCAGCATCTAAAGCGACAAATCCTCACATGTTCAAACTACCTTTACCATTGTCTGAATACAAAGATTGTAATTTTAGTTTAAATGGCCTTAAAACCTCAGTTCTATTCCATTTGCATAAAAAAGAAATAGAACACAAAACTGTAGCTCATGAATTGATACCAGAAGTTAATGACTTGTGTGCTGCTATGCTGCTGGCAACTACCAGACATCTTGTGCATCGAACACAGAGAGCGATGGAATTTTGTAAAGAAAACAATCTCATACCAGAAGGTAAACAACAGCTAGTGGTATCTGGTGGAGTGGCATGTAACAATTATATCTTTAGTGCTTTACAAATGTTATGCCATGAAACTTGTTATGATATTTATAGACCTTATCCTAAATTATGTACAGATAATGGAGTTATGATAGCTTGGAATGGCTTGGAGAAGTGGAGAAAAAATCTAGATATAACAACTGATTTTAGTACTTTAGATATAGAAGCATCTAGTCCTCTAGGAGAAAGTTTAATTGATAAAGTTAGAGCAGCTAAAATATCTACCAAATTGATGAAAATTAAAACAAGCATTTAATTATATACAAACTGTTTTCATTCATTTACTATTTATTCTACATGACTAAGTACATATTATAAACAGACTGGCCCATCTTAACTTTTCAAACAATTCTTGAAGCCCCTTTCCAATGGCTTTCCGTAATACCCCATCATACCTATTAGCCGAAAAAAGGTCATTGACTCCTGGTCCTGTCCTAGCGTTGCGCCGGCGCCGCCGACAATCATAATTATTTTGTTACAACGCGTAATTTGAATCTCTGTATCATATCATTTAATTGAATACTTTAAAAGATATTAAAGTATTCATTTAAATGATATGATATCCGGCATATTTTAATCTAAATTAAATTCCCAATTTAAATAACATGTTTTATTGGATCATTAATTAAATAGGTACCGTTCAAAATAGCTTCGGAAATAACAATGAAATTTTAAATTCTGAAAGATAAAAATGGTTACTGTGGGTCATCCTTTTTTTTTTGGGTGAGAAATTATCAAATAACTTCTCCCGCTCTGGGCGTGTCAGACTCTTACTGACTAAAACCCACCCGTGTTCCTTCGGTTGCCTTGTTGCCGGGAGCCACGATTTCCCTATCGGTTTTCTTCGAACCCCCGGCAGGCATTGGCCCTAGCGGACCCCGTCAATTCTGCTGACATCTCATTGAGGCGCGCGTGGAACACAACGCGCCGTCGACCCGGGCTTGGTCCTTATCGGACGGCGAGCTACCCATTGCTCACCGTCCGCAAGCCCGCGCCTACGGTGGCCGGAAATCGGCTCGCGATTCCCGCCCCGGGCGTCTCCTTCTATTGCGGCGGTTGGGGGCATGAGGGCGCGAAATTTGCCTCTCCCTCACGCGTTCCGCCTCCTCCTTCGCGAGCATTACCGCTTCGCAGAAGGAGGTGATGGCCTGCCATTTCCTCTCGCTCCGTACCATGGCCTGAACCAGGGCCGGACGCGAGAGATCACCGCCGCCGATCGCCTCTACGAGGACACGGCGTTGCTCCGCCCAAGCCGGGCAGACCTCCACCGTCACCGTCGGGTTCCCAGGTAATGGCGGGAGGGGTTCACATCGGTGTCGAGTCGACGATGAAGTATCTGGGACTCGTCCTCGACAGCCGGTGGAACTTCGTAGAACATTTCCGACGTTTGGCTCCCAGACTTGAGCGGGCCGGGGCTGCATTGAAGCGGCTCCTGCCCAATCTGGGGGATCCAAACGCCTCCTGCCGGAGGCTCTATGCGGGGATCGTGCGGTCCATGGCCCTTTACGGGGCACCGGTGTGGGCGCGTTCATTGAGGCTGCGGCCAGCCCGCCGGTTGAACGCGTCCCAGAGGGTCATGGCCATCCGGCTGGCCCGAGGATACCGCACGGTCTCCTGCGAGGCGGCGAGCCTCCTTGCCGGATTACCGCCGTGGGATCTGGAGGCAAAGGTCCTCGCGCACGTCTGGGAGTGGCGCGAGGAGGCGAAACGCCGAGGCTTAACCCCGATGCCGCAAGAAATTGCGGCACAGCGGACAGAGCTCCGGCGGGATCTCATGGCGTCATGGAGGGTGCGATTGTCGCAACCCCGCGCTGGGCACGCCACAATCGCGGCGATAAGACCCGTCTTTGAGGAGTGGCTGGAGAGACGCCACGGCGTTCTCACCTTCCGCCTGACGCAGGTCCTCACCGGACACGGCTGCTTCGGGAGGTTCCTGTTCAGGATAAGGCGGGAGGAAACACCCGGGTGTCACCATTGTGTGGATCGGCCTGAGGACACGGTGGAGCATACGGTGGAGGTCTGCCCGGCTTGGGCGGAGCAACGCCGTGTTCTCGTAGAGGCGATCGGCGGCGGTGATCTCTCGCGTCCGGCCCTGGTTCAGGCCATGGTACGGAGCGAGAGGAAATGGCAGGCCGTCACCTCCTTCTGCGAAGCGGTAATGCTCGCGAAGGAGGAGGCGGAACGCGTGAGGGAGAGGCAAATTTCGCGCCCTCACGCCCCTAACCGCCGCAGGAGGAGACGCCCGGGGCGGGAATCGCGAGCCGATTTCCGGCCACCGTAGGCGCGGGCTTGCGGACGGTGAGCAATGGGTAGCTTGCTGTCCGATAAGGACCAAGCCCGGGTCGACGGCGCGTTGTGTTCCACGCGCGCCTCAAAGAGATGTCAGCAGAATTGAAGGGGTCCACTAGGGCCAATGCCTGCCGGGGGTTCGAAGAAAACCGATCGGGAAATCGTGGCCCCCGGCAACAGAGCAACCGAAGGAACACGGGTGGGTTTTAGTTAGTAAGAGTCTGACACGCCCTCCCGCTCCGCCCAGAGCGGGAGAAGTTATTTGAAAATTTCCCACCCAAAAAAAAAAAAAAAAAAAAGACCTCCACCGTGTCCTCAGGCCGATCCACACAATGGTGACACCCGGGGGTTTCCTCCCGCCTTATCCTGTACAGGAACCTCCCGAAACAGCCGTGTCCGGTGAGGACCTGCGTCAGGCGGAAGGTGAGGACGCCGTGGCGTCTCTCCAGCCACTCTTCAAAGAGGGGTCTTATCGCCACAATTGTGGCGTGCCCAGCGCGGGGTTGCGACAATCGCACTCTCCATGACGCCATGAGATCCCGCCGGAGCTCTGTCCGCTGTGCCGCGATTTCTTACCGCATCGGAGTTAAGCCCCGGCGTTTCACCTCCTCGCGCCACTCCCAGATGTGCGCGAGGACCTTTGCCTCCAGATCCCATGGCGGTAATCCGGCAAGGAGGCTCGCCGCCTCGCAGGAGATCGTGCGGTATCCTCGGGCCAGCCGGATGGCCTGGGGGTCATCCTTAAGCCGCATTCCGAGTTACGCTAAAAGTGATTATATCACGAATACGACCAAATTTAATAGTCACAAAATATAAGGGTTATTGAGTAATAATTGTGACTTTGGACTTTGGTCGGATTCGCGATATTATCACTTTTAACGTAACTCGAAATGCGGCCTTAGAAGATCGACATGCTATAGCAGACTTTTTGTTGAACTTTTTAAGATGTACAATCCTATAGAACATTATTTTTATGTGTCTCTTACGGTTTACGCGACGCCCCCATTTATAGCTCCCAGTTGGCATGATTTTTTCGACATCTTCAACAATCATCATCATATTTCGGCCGATTAACACAAAACCTTAATTAATTACACACCTACGTCCATTGGTGAAAACCGTTTGAAAATCCGTTCAGCAGTTTTTGAGTTTATTGTGTTCAAACAGACGGACGCAGCGAAGGGACTTTTATTTTTATTTTTTTATTTGGTCGGCATCTCATAGCTGGTTCCTGTTCAAAGCCTCCAGCCAGAGCACACATAAACTAAACTATAGAGCTTAGGATAAACGCTCGCTAAGGGCACCCCCTGTGGGGTACGAGCCTCGGCTTAGGGCGTTTTCCGGAGGGAGGACATTAAAAGATGGGACGGGCTGGATCAAAAGGTTTTGATCATTATTTAATCGGGGAATTTAAAGCTACGTGCACAACTGCTGGCACCTCGTTTTTGAGCATGGGTCGGGGGGGAAAAGGGACTTTGTTTTATAATATGTATTTAATTATTTATACATATAATAGCTAATGCCTATTTCATTTTTTTTCTTAGGCATCTTCTCTGACGCGTACACAACAACTTACCAAAGTTTCATTACAACCGGCCGAGCCATTTTCGAGTTTTTGCGAGACTAACGCACGGCAATTGATTTTGATTCATTTATATGTAAGAAAGAGCTGTAGGTATTTGATCTCTTTTGAACAGTTAATCACTATATTTTGTATATTTCGGTTGTTTTAACACAACAGATTTGCCGGATGGCGGATGGAGACTGATCGTCTAAGGTCCCCCGTCCTCACCAGCAATGTCGTGATATCTATCTAACTATGCGTTCGCACCAAAAAACGTTTAACATGTAGATGTTTCGAAACTTGTCACATGAAGCAAATCTCATTACTTGTTTTGTTGAACTTGCGTTCGCACTGCACGAAACATGAGTAAGTCATAAGACAGATGTTAAGATTTGTTGTTATCTGCGTTCGCACTGTCTAGAAACATACACAACAGACATGTTTTGTATAGAGATTTGTCACGTTTGCGTTCGCACTGTTGTTTGTTTACTATGCGTTCGCACCAAAAAACGTTTAACATGTAGATGTTTCGAAACTTGTCACATGAAGCAAATCTCATTACTTGTTTTGTTGAACTTGCGTTCGCACTGCACGAAACATGAGTAAGTCATAAGACAGATGTTAAGATTTGTTGTTATCTGCGTTCGCACTGTCTAGAAACATACACAACAGACATGTTTTGTATAGAGATTTGTCACGTTTGCGTTCGCACTGTTGTTTGTTTAGGTCAAATTATGTCTCGCAACTTGTCTATTGCTTGATGTTTTGTGTTATCCGAGTATGGTGGTAAACATCTCGTGTTTATATCGAAACATGGATTGGTCCAAAGTCCAAAGTAGACACGGTGAAGTTTTTTTGGAAAGTCGCGCATCCAGTATCTAGGTTTCGTCCTAGGTTTTTGCCGTTCCAGGTATGCAATACTGGCAGCTACAAACAATAAATCGTCTTCATCGCTTGAATCATTTTATTAGGACCCTACTTTTGATATTGGTGCCGATTCTTTTGCACACCGAATTAAACTAACTAAACTATCACTAAAATTCCTTACTTTTTTGGCTGTGAGAATCTTAAAGCTATACTGCAAAATAAATTCTTTATATAAAATAATTTTGACACAACTAAATCGAATTTGACGATCGCGACTCCACGTGGTAGGTACTTGTTTGCCGTACCCCGTGAATTTTTTTTAGAGCCGGAGACGCACAGGGGGCAGCCTCGACGTGTTTTTTTAAGGAATTTTTCACTTTTTGTATGGAAAATATGAAAAATGATTACCTACATGTTGAGTTCTAGGGGTTTATGGGTTTTATAAAGGGGGTTGAAATTTTTATTATTTTTGCGATAGGACACACCATTTTCGAGATATAAGCAAAAGAAAAAAAAAGATACAGTACTGTTTTTGCACCTGAAGTCGAGGTGTTGGTGTTTTATTCCACACGTTTTTAATCGCGATAAGAAATAGTTAGATTTAGTTAGACAATCAAAATTTTAGGTGAAAAACGTCAAATTCAGAATAGCGAAATTGACATTTTCACTAAATTAATCTCTCAATGGTACCGATTCTCTTGTGCACAAACTAAACTAAATTTAAGTTCAGTGCATCTTTTTCTTTCTATTTCTTTAAGAAAAGGACAGAAGATAAATTTTAGTTTAGTTCTGTCAAATTAATCAGCGCTTGACGTAAATTGACGTAATTTTAGTCGGCAAGTTTTTAATCACGTCTAAACTTGTATGGAGAGTGACAGGCGCTGATTAATTTGACAGGACTAAACTAAAATTTATCTTCTGTCCTTTTCTTAATGAAATAGAAAGAAAAAGATGCACTGAACTTAAATTTAGTTTAGTTTGTGAACAAGGGAATCGGCACCAGTGCCATCTTAGTGCTCTCAAACTAAAATATAGTCAAGTTGTATCACTTTAGTCTATTTCAGAATGGGAAATCGTCGTTTGACTGGAATAAACGATATTTTGGTGATTTTTAGTCTAGTTAGAGGCATTTGTGACAAGAGAATCGACACCATTACCCAGTTAATAAACGTTGCAATATTTTTGACTTTGTTTAGTAAGTATATTTATAAGTAATTTTGTCTTCGCTACGATTTGGCCACAAGTAAATCACTGTTAACATCATTAGGATTCACAGAACATAAAATGCCGCATTCCCACTTACGCCAAAAGTGATAATATCGCGAATCCGACCAAAGTCCAAAGTCACAATTAATACTCAATAACCCTTTTATTTTGTGACTATTAAATTTGGTTGGATTCGCGATCATCACTTTTAGCGTAACTCGGAATGCGGCCATAGTCGGCATGAAATGTCAAAACAAATCTTACAACATGTTGCTAAATTCATACAGATACATTTTGATACGAAACTGGTTTGTAAAAACGTGTGGCGAAACATGTCAAATGATAAGAAACGTCAAACATGTTTCGCGTCAACAAGTTGAGTGACAATGCGAACGCGAGTCGATACATTGACAGAAAACAGAGATTTCAACATGTTTTTATGTGAATGTTTCGCCAGTGCGAACGCACAGTTACCATAATGTGTATTGTAAAATAAACTTTAAACAATTTTTAAAATTTAATCAAGAAAAAATATCTGCAATGCAATTTTTTACAGATTAACTGGCATTTCAATACAAACTCTAGTTAGTGGCGCTTTGGTACCCATTTTTGAAGAAAACGGTGTCGAGAATTAAGGTTTAAGCGAGAAATTGTCACAATTTGTCGAAGTGGGGATCACTAAACCATTCAACACCCAGTGCGAGGGCGGTGCTCCTGATCAGACCATGCCCCACTTGCTGGAGTGTCCTAGGTGCCCGTTCACCTGCACCTCAGATGACCTAAAGAATGCCACTGATGCCGCAATCAACGTGGCCACCTACTGGGCTCATATAATATAAAATAATTATAAAGAAGAGTACCATCGACACGAAAAGAAGAAGAAGGAGAAGCGAGAAATTACACCGGAAACGACATTTAGGTCTGCTCTCATGTTATCGACTAATCGATATGCTGTGGAGTGTGGTGTGGACAATGTGGACATCTCTTCAGCTGTCACATGCCATTTTTGATGTTCGCTTCGGCTTCTAGAGTTTTATTGCAATCTGTGAGTGTGTTTGCATTTTGCAATCACTTTTTGTGTGCAGTACAAGTCTATAATGCATAAAATTATAGTATAAATAACTTCGCAAACCATATCAGTTGCCAAATAATGTGCAACGACGTAACCTTATTACCGCTGTACTAATACAGAGTGCATCTTGTTTTGATCTATAGTCCCTAACTAACAAAATGGATATTCTCGAGAAGATTTACCGGAACGTCCGACTGCAAATTGTTAATTTGTCGGGATCGGTACCAAAAACTGTTGATATTCTTAATAAATCAGTGGCGAATGTGAAGTTGCCACCTTTTAATAAGGACAATGTATTGTACTATTATTTACCATTACAAGGTCTGGTTAGTTACACAACTTTGTCAGTAAGTGTGATGAACCCTCATCTAATGGTCAGGTATGTAAACATTTAAATTTTGAAAATTTTATGTACTTGACTATGTTGTAGATAATATATTTTTATTTGAAAAAACTGTGTTCTTTTCAGATTGTTCCCACAAAGAGATGTCACAGATATTTTATTTTTAACTGCGGGTGGTGGTGCAGGACTATGGCTCTGGGCAAGACCACACATGGCTGCAGCAGCCCCGGCTAGGCGCTTTTCATGGGCTTTTCTTGGAGGTTGCCTATGGCCACTGGGATCCATTTTCTTATGGGCCATCTTGAGAAGTTCAGTTGGTCAAAGACCAGTTATAGGCACAGTATTAGGTGTTACTACAGGAGCAATGCTCACTAATATTGCTTTAGATTATTTTCATTATGTAGAACTTATGTTCTGTGGTGAAGTGACGCTACCTGATGAGACATATAGTCCCAACAGTGATGATGAAAAATATGATATTGATATATAAATAATGTATAAATGATATAACTTTATTGCTTTACTGATTGGAATATTTATTTTAAGAATATGAAAGGGGGCTATTTACTGTTATGGGCTTTAGACATGAGGCCAGTAGATAAATCAGTGCAGTAAGTTACAGAGACTTCTCCCAAAAGTGACTCACAAACTGGACTCATGTCCAAAGCTTATTAATATTATGCATATTCGGTAGAGGTTAAGTCTTACTATGTTATGTTTATGCACCTTCTAGCATGTTGATGTTGTATTATCAAAGTCTGTCTAGTCTCACTAAGTGCTTCGAATAAAATATTAAATAATTTTTCTTTTGCATTTTGTTCTTTCTGCATAAATCAGAGAATGTTTGAATAATTCTTTGTCAATGTTCATAATACTGCTACTAACCTATTGAATGTAGTGGTTACTGGAGGTAGACATTTGATGAATCCCAGTAGAAAGAGAAAAGTTGTACCTTGAACAACATTACAGTAATTCTGGCAAAAATCGAATCATGCAAACATTAAAAAAAAATGCCTACTACCGAAACACCATGCAATGCAACTGAATTAACTATATTTCTTATTTTAACTGCACCTAAACTTAAAACCTCTACATTCTCTTCTGCTGTTGTTGCGCGGTTGACTGCGTCTACTTTGAAGGCAGTTAGGCAAGTACACTGATCTTATAACCAAACCACTGCATGCAAGCAGAACCATGAAATAAACAATAGACTGACAGTCACCACAAACTACAATTATTTATAGGGTAACAGTCACTTATACCTACCCAAATTCTTATGTACAGTAGCGAACCCCTCCGCTCGGATACCTCCAGGACCGAGGGCGCAGGGCGGATCGCACTTGCCCCCCCCCCCCCCTTTAGTCCGCCAGTGCTAATGTCATTGATGCCGTCACGTCTTAATTCACATTAAGGCTAGTTCAACCGTCCACTACGTGCATCGGGCGTATTTATGTCGAAAGCAGTACCGGTCTTTTATTTCTAACTTTTCTGTTACTAAACTTTTATTTTTAACTTTTACTATTTTTTACCCGACTGCGCGACAGCAAAGACCGGGTTATGTTTTTTTCAAGCTAGTCTGTACAAGTCGACAAAGTACCATTTTATATGAAAGAGCCAAAAAGACGCAGCAGGGTGCTAAAAAAATTTGAGCTCGCTCTTGCATCCTGCGTTCTCTGAAGTATGAATTTTCAAACTTTTCTGCATAAAAGAAATCCAAAGTTTTCCGTGGCGGAGTGCTAACATTTTTAAACTCGTTCTTCCATTCTGCATTTTTCTATTCCTCAAACTAGGTACTGCACGAGTCCATAACCGAGGAGGGTTCAAACATTTTCGAGCTCGCTACGCTCGCTCTTGTATCCTGCATAAGTTATAACTCTTATCAAACTGATCAATGCACAGGAACAAAAACTAAAATTTTCGCCCTTTTACTCCAAGAGTAGTGAAAGTGCGCCACAGAAATATCGCCCGGGGCGCTGGCCGGTATTGTTAAAATCGAAAGTATGCTACTGGTCGAAAGTATGCTACTGGTCGAAAGTATACTACTGGTCGAAAGTATGCTTCAGGTGCAATTTGAGTGAAAGAGTTACAATATTTAACATAACATAACATCACGCCTTGTTTCCCCGAAGGGTTGGGCAGAGGTGTCCCTGAAGCAGGTACACCCACACTTCGCTAATCAAAATCATACAAGAATTACATGATATAATTGTAGTCAGCGAAAAAAGTCGATGAACACTTCAGTTTCTTTTATTACTGAGTAGTTAAAATCGGAACAGAAGTAAAATTAAAAGAATATTAACTCTTAGCTATTATAATTATGAAATGCTGAAAAACAATGATCGAATGTTTGTGTCAATTTAGATGTGATGTGTAAAACTAGCAGTAATCGAATTTTTTCGCTGATCGTACATAATAAAATAGGTAAAATAAAATAATGGTAAGTATACTTTTTTCATAGAATTTTATTATAAGTATACAATATGGAAATTATGATGTTACATAGTTAATTGTTCTGAGGGGGCTTCGACCATTCCACATTGAGGATCAAGTGATCGTAACCATGCCCGTTTAATGTCTGGATAGCTTTAGCAGCATCAGCACGGAACTTGAAATGAACATACGCAAATCCTTTGCAGTGACCAGTGCTCTGAAACAAAACAGATTTCATTTTTAAGGGTTTTCTGTTTCCGAAGTGTGCGGAACCCTATTCTGCCGTGTCAATCCAATACACTGTAACTCGAATTACAGTGTTTTGCCTTAATAGCGCTCATTCGATTATTTCGAGGCAGTTGCATATCCCTATATTAATATTTATTTTATTTTATAGTATGTAGAAGGAGATACAAAACACTGTATTTTAATTATATGTATGGTTTAAAAAAGTTTTAAAAGCCCTTTTCACGAAATAGGTATTTCTGAGATACAGTGTTTTGGATTGACACGTCAGTATTAGTACCGTCCGTCTGTCTATCAACAGGTGTGATTCTCATGAACCGTAATAGGTACTAGACCAGGGATTTCCAACCGGTGGTGCGCGCCCTCCTTGAGGGGCGTAGAGTATTACATTTTATGTTTTTGGTAAGTTTTAGAAAAGGTTAAGACTAGTTTCCAAAACGTTTCATAATAGTTACTTAGGTGCCGTAAAATGAGGTTCAGCTTTTCTGCATAAATCGACAAAATAAGTTTTTTTTAAGTTTGATGAATGGACTAAAGAAAACCGAACCTGTCCGAGGTGACTTGCCACAATTTTCGAGCTCGCTTCGTTCGCTCTTCCATTTTATATTCTCTTGATTCTTCAACAAGTAACTTTTATTTTTGTTTCAATGATCAAAATAAAATCTAATCTATCCAAGGGGGTGAAAATATTTTCGACTTTTGTTCGCTTTACATTCTTTTGCTTTTCTGCTTATATCGACAAAGGAACTCAGGGGCCATTTTAAAAAAAAGTAAGGGGGATGCGTATGTTAAAAGGTTGGGAATCCCTGTACTAAAGTCCCCGTCACGAGAAGCTATAAATTTTGTAAACACACATTCAGGGGTTTGCAATCTTTGGGTACTTAAAATAAAATAAAAACAGTTTTGTACTATTTTTTTACAGGGATATAATTATATTAACACACACATCTAATTACAAACAAACAATATAACCTAATCCGCGAAAACACCACAAACAAACAGACGCATTCGAAACTCGAAAGACAGCAGAGACAACGTCAGCGTGAACTTACTTCAAAATCGTGGCTCAAATGTTTACGTTCCATGAATCAAATGCGTTCCAGTACCACAAAACCTTAGACGACAGCGCTTTATATCGCTAAAATATAACCCGATCAAGTGAAATTGCTCATTAGTTTCGTATAACACGTACGTTACTTTGACTTCATTGAATTTGGGATTATTCGTTGTTGATTAAATTGTCGCTACGTAACTTGGTAGAAGTTCTTTATTTACAAAAATTATAGCTTCTCGTGACGGGGACTTTAGACAGTTGAAACATTCAATAAAGTTAATAATTAAAGGGTCGATACAAGAAACGTGTTTTTTTTCGGAGATTTTTGCTCGATCTTTTTACGGTACGGAACCCTTCGTGTGCGAGTCCAACTCGCACTTGGCCGGTTATTAATAAGACGCTTATTATCTTATTTACTTTTCTAGATCGTAAAAATATTGTACACTTTGATTAACGAATAACAAAATCATTAAATGAATTTAAAAAAAGAGAACAGTAATTGCAATATTTCCTAAATATTTAACATAAAGCCCTATAACATAGTGCGTAACGCGCATAATGCGTCAGCACGCGTTAAATAAAATTAATTTTATTTACATGACTTATCTTTCTTAGTCTAAGATCGATTGTATGAGCAGGATGTTTAGCCGAATGTTTCATGTGTACATAACCTGATGCTCCAGGGTAATTTACATAGCCCATAAAGAACTTGTAAATCGTGAGGTGTATAAATCCTTTATAAATACCTTCTCTTTAGCGAGATACAGCTTCTGCACGGGACCGAAGCCCTTGACGAGATCGTCAAGATCAGCCTCGACAGCGAAGTTGCTGAGGTTGGAGATACGGATGGCCGTGACGTCATCGCGACGGGCGCCGGGCGGCTCGCGGCCGGTACCACGGCCCGCGCCTCCTTCGCGCAAATATGGGGCCACGTACTTGTTGGTGGGCGTGGCTTTAGAATCTGTAAATTAATATGGTATTGTTTTATCTTTATATATATAATTCTTCTGTGAGTGTGTATGTCACTGAACATCTCTCAAACGACTGGACCGATTTTGATGAAATTTTTTGTGTGTGTTCAAGGGGATCTGGGAATGGTTTAGATTCACAATTTTGTCCGCTGGACAATGTTTTGACAGGACAACGTCTGTCGGGTCCGCTAGTATTATATAAGTTCTAAAGAAAGGACTTAGAACGTTTTATCCTTAAATACTGAATTGATTATGTTCTCGGATGGCAAAGATACCTGTCGCCCATCTAATGGCAAGTGGATCCCTTTTGCCTATGGACATCTGCCAAACTAGTGGCATAGATGCAGCTTTGCCATTCCAGATATAATTCTCTATGAAATGCAAAGCTTATTTGTTTTGGTTATATGACCACAGTATTCAACATTAACGCAGAATTGCAACATCACTACAAAAAGTCTGTTCTTAATAAATACATAATTATTATGAATTAATATGATCCATTGTTTATCTCTTACCAATGCCTGCTGCCTTCGCAGCTTCACTAGCTTTAGTCTGAGCCATTTGAGTGTGCTTGAAGGGACAGCTCAGGGTCCAATGGTCTCCCTGGCAGGTTCGGCACTTGAAGATCACACTGCTGCTTTGAGGCTGAAATAGTATAAGAATTTAAATTTTTTGTCAATAAGGAAGCATAGAATTTATGTCAACTTAAGATCAAATAATACATTATGATGTGTATTTTAAGTAGAGGTTATTTATAAATTGGATTTTACACTTTTTTTTTCTTTCATAGGATTTACTAATTAATGCAGTTAATCTTACTAATGAATATTAATATGTGAAGAAAAATAGGATAACTGTACTTGCCTGAACCTGAGGAAAGGCTATTATAAAAACTGTTACCTACCTTAAGACCATCCAGCTCTCCATCATCAGGGCGCTGACTTTCTTCTTTGCTGGTAATGAACTGCATATAAACATCTTCAGCAACGTTGGTTGTAGCAGGATTTGGACCAGGTTTATCATTGGCAGAGTCACCAAATTTGCTCCAAGTTTTACGCTTGGCAATGTCCTACGATTTAACAGATGAAACAGTTAACTCAATATTATGTCAGTATTATTAGTTAAAGATAGTATATATAAATGTTTAACAGTTAACATCTGCCTGTACAGTCGATAACAATGTGTATCTAAGGACTAAGACATGCCATAAATATCTGCTGATATAATCCAAATTATCTTGCCCTGCCTTGCCTTGTAATATACCCAGATATACCTAGGGTGCCACTGTTTAGCATAATAGACAAAACAATTATTTAATTAGGGCTAGGAACTTTTGGAAAAATAAAACATACTTAAACAATTTTAATTCACAAAATTAAGAATTGGTCACTATCATAACATCACACCTGTAATCCCGAAGGGTTAGGCAGCAGTGTACATATACTATACCCACATTTCTCCAGTTATGTGTAATTCCCATGTAATAGGGCGAATGAAACCTAATCCCTATCAATGAATACTAATTATGGATTAGTCATTAGTCATTACATACCTTTGACACTACACGTTTTTCAATTTTATAAGTACGGACAATCTTGACTTTCTTGTTGTCATTGTCATATTTATATTCTGTTACAATCTTCAATCCATTTTCAACGACTTCAGATGGTGGTGGTAGGGCTCCCTGATCGATCTCAACCTCATCAGCCCATGAGGACTGGATTTCATCAGCTACAGGCATCTGTAAAATGTTCATAAAAATATAATATTTGAAATAACTGTATCCCATACACCAAACACAAAGCAAAAAATACATTTCTCATTCATTTTACATAAATAATATAAGTATGGGACATTTTCCTCTACTATTTTACATCCCTGATGTTCTGAGGTTTGTAATCAGATTATCACATTATTATGTTGATGGTTTGCCAAGTATGGATAGTAACAATATCTGTACCTCCGGAATATAAAACAATACAAACAAAAAAGCTGGACGCAAATACTGGCATCCCTACCAGTGTATATAATTAATGAAATGACGATAGCAGAAATCCAACCACGAAACGAAAACCTGACTTTTGTTGGTTAGAAAACGTGAACGTATCTAAGATGATAATTCTTTTTCAATATTGTTTATTTAGTACTTACGGTTTATTTCTAGTATTTAAATCACTTTGTAGAATACTTCAATAATCTTCTAAAGTTTTCCAGATTAAATAAATTTGACAGAAGAATGACTTGAATCGTGAACCCACCCTTCAAAAACTTCAATTTAATTCAGTGTTGCCAACTCCAAAAATTCAAATTATGGAGATCCCACGTCGAAATTATCGTTTTTTGGGCAAAATTATCGTGCGTAGAAAAAGCCAAAAAAAAGAAAGTAATACGTAAATTCAAATTGCTATCAAAAGAAAATGAATAATTAAACTAGAGTCAAAGGGGAAGTATATGCCAAGTTTCACTATTAATGGCGCTAGCAGCACAAACCGTAAACATGTTTTGTTATAGTTTTTAGCTAATATTTATGTATTTTCACAGTAAAATTATTATTTTTTGAAAACCGGCCAAGTGCGTGTTGGACCACACACAATGAAGGGTTCCATAGTTGGGATGAATTTATCCCAAAAACAATTTTACCTAACTTTATGGTTGAAAAACATGTTCTCCCATACTGAATGTATGAGAAAACATGTTTTTGCAACTGAAAATATAAGTTCGTCAATTATTACTCGTTAACTTGTAGAGCCTACTTAGCTCTGATAGTTTTCCTTAATTTCGTTATATAAACTACTGCTGTGATTTTTTCACATACCCAAAACCAACCATTCAGCTGGCAGGGGGGTGGACACTTGACTCTAACAAAAATTAGCACTTTGAAGCTTAATATTTCTCAAACGGATCCCTGAATCCAAAAATTGTGCTATACTCCCAATGTTTTTGAAGGACCTTTTGAATGATATCCCACACCATGAGTTAGAAAAAAAAACACCGCTTTACGTGCAGGGGAGGAACCCTAAAAAAATGTTTATTTTCTTAATTTTGTTTTACCACTTTGTCGGCGTAATTACCATGTATACCCATGCCAAATTACAGCTTTCTAGTACTAAGAGTCTCGGAGCTAGACCACGGACAGACAGACAAACAGACATGACGAAACTATAAGGGTTCCTTGTTTACTACGGAATCCTAACTAAGGAGGGAAAGAAACAGAGATACCCACTTGTTAATGTTGACCTTTTTCTGCGTTTAATTTTATCTGACAAATACGTTTTGTTAATGGAACTTATTTTTTCAGCAAACCTGAAAATTATCGTACACCTAGACATTCACTATCGTACATCGTACTATTGGCCAAATTATCGTACGCCCCGATAATTATTATCGTAAGTGTTGGCAACACTGATTTCTATACCCTTCCTCCGTGCAGACCTGCCCCTGCCCCTCTATGCTAATACGTACTATTAGCCCACGTTCGCACGGACGTAAAACTATCGCGGTGGGATTTTATCGCGCATTGGATTTCAACTCTCGGTGTTGAGCCGAGCGTTGAGAATCTAACAGCGTGCGTACCAGCACGTTGAAAAAACACGCTGTTGCATTTTCAACTCTCGGCGCGAAGCAGATCATTGAAAATCCAGTGCATGAAAAAAAATCGTCCGTGTTTACCTAGGCTTAGTAAGCTCTAGATATTACTTTGCTCTATGGTCTATGCTCACCCAGTGTTACCACTAGTGTTGGGCTAAGTACCCTTTTATCCCCTTTCAATTTCATCCTATCCACCCTTCCCTGTAAGAACACTATTACTACCAACATACAACATAATTTGGTTCATATTTGAAACAACAAAATATTTTAATAACTACTTTTTTTGTTTTTTGAGACGGGTAGTTCCGATAAAGTTTTCCATGCAAAAACTGTCGGACGTCAATTTTTAGGCCTGAAACTGCGTTAAGCGGGCGCCCACGATGGGCACCCGTCGCGTGTCTACGCGCGTGTACACGCAGATGGGCTCTGTGGGAACGCGACGGCCCCCGTCACGGGTACCCGTCGCGGAGACCTGATTATTTTATTTACGCAGTGTTATGCCACAGTCCGGGAGAATCATTCCAACACATCATTTCCGGGTGTTCTCATCTAGCTAACGAAGAGTACTTGCATAGACACAACCTTGAAGCCAGTATTATCCATCAGCAACTTGCTCTGAAATACGGCCTTGTGGAATCGGAAGTGTCGTACTACAGGTATGTGGTGTCCGACCCAGTTCTCGAAAATGGAAATATCACATTGTACTGGGATCGATCCATCATCGTCACTGACAAGACTATTGTTGCCAATAAACCTGATTATAGTCTTGGTGGATCGAGTAGAGTGGCGCACAATGATTATTGACATAACGAACCCGCATGACGCGAACCTCGTAAAAGCCAAGAAAGATAAACAAATCAAGTATCTTGACTTGGCTCGTGAGGTTGTCGACATGTGGGATGTGGACTCAGCGATCATTTTGCTGATACTCATATCAGCCAGTGGCTTAATTGCCAAAAGCCTCGACCAACATCTAAGGACGCTCTCGTTGGGCAGCTGGATCAAGGGCTTGATTCAGAAAGCGGTATTCCTGGACACGGCTCGCATTGTCAGGAGGTTCCTCTCTCTGGAGCCCTGCCCGCTGGTAGTTTGGACCCTGTTCCCGACACCGGTGGGCTACTATTTTTAAATGTTTTTATAATTTCTATATTCTGATATTTAAAAATGTATTAAAGTATATAAATGAAATAAAGGAGAATAATAATTGTGCTATCTTGTGGAACTTGTCCGCAGAAGTGACGGAACTCTACGTCCTGCGGCTAAAGTCTTCTTGAATAACGAGGTGTAGATAAAAGTTCGGTACCCGCACGATGAACGCCTTGAAGTTGACGTTCAAGTGCGATTCTAATAACTGCACCATCGCACAGTGGGCTGAAACGGGCCGGTAAAGGACTTAGCATTTAAAAAAAAAAAGTTTCTTTTTCTGAAATTTTAAATATTGTGTTGGATTTATCTATCGATTATAAGTAATTATTTCTATGAGGGTCGTTCAGATAACTTAGTATTTTCGGAGTTATAAATATCCAAAGTAATTTTTGTATGAAGCAAAAGAAAAAAATGTGAAAATCTCGAAATTCTCAAATTTTCTCAAAGAATTGACTCTACGTATGCATAGTACGTATATTTGTCCTATTTTAGCGCCTATTCTCGGGTTGCGATTTTCTGCGATTTGGTCGCAATTTCAAATTTTGTTCTCTATTCCACACCACCATAGAGGTTAAGAACTAGGCGCGTTTTTTTTTATGTAGTGGTCTCCCCTTTAGACCTAATCCACTAAGGACTAATAAAATAAATAAATAAATAAGTTAAAATCACAATCACTACTGGCCACTGCACTGTTTTAATTTAATCACTGTCAAGGGTATCCACATTAACGAATGCAAAATTTTCGTATTCGTCATCATCAAATGTTTCCGCTTGTTCAATTACTAATAAACTTTGTGCTTCTACTGACAAAATTTTATGTTTTCTGCGAAGTTTGTGACGTTTCGCTGAGATGAGTGGATCAGAGCTGGTCAATAAATTATTTAAAATGTCTTCATTTGTAGTTTTTCTACTGCATTTCCTGGAATGGTGTTGGCGGTACCTACGAAAGTCTTTATTTCTAGCTTCAGCAGCTTCTTCAGATAGCTGTCCAATTGGTATTAGACCAAAACTTTCAATAATAGCTGCACCATGCATAAGAACTTTATGAACACTTGAAGGCATATAATACCAGCTATATAATTCCAAATACAGTTGCATGGTCACTTGAGCATATTCGTGAAATTTCGCTGTGTCAATGTGGTAACCTGATGAAATTGCCTCTAAAATGATTGCAAATCGCCTTATTAATTCTTCACTAACACCAGTCATGTTTGGATTTGCAACCCTAAAGCCTCATCCGGAGAAAACACAGGTTTTGTTTCTTTAACAGATATGCACTTTTTAACTTTTTTTACATCTTGGGGATTCTTTAGTAAATGTTCTAGTATTTTAGCAACCTCCTCATTCCCATCCGCTTTCAACTGCTCAAAATATGCATATTTTATTTCGTCCGAAGAAAAATGAAAGTTTTCTGCACGTCTTTTTTTCTGTTTAGGCGCTAATTCACAAAAAGGTTTTCTTGGGCTTTGTTCGGTGGAGACACCGACAGAAACTTGATGGTGATACGTACTGAGTTGATGTACTCGGTGCTGGTTGATCTTCATTACTGCCTATTAAACACTTAATAAAGTCTGGCCATATTATGTTTTCTTGTAACCATTCAGTATTTTTAGTTCTGAATATATTTTCTTTACGATAAGCGTTTTCCCATCTTCTATTTAAATTATAACAAAATTTTGCACAAAACAACTTTAAGGTCTTTTCGTGATCATCATTTAATTCGACTAAAAATTTAGACCTTATCTCACTACACAAACTGTCATTATTTTTAATACTGCCACTGTTTTTTAAAATAACGAAAAGGTCAAGGTTTGTCACTAAATTTTCAAACATTTTCACAAATACAAAATAACAAATAAGTAAGTAATGAATGTGTGGGGGTAGTGCGTCTATTATGGTGGGTAATAGAACACTGAAGTACGTTTGAATGCAACCGAACATTCCGTAGAGACCCTATCGTTGCACCAATCACGTTACGACACGTCATAACTTGTTGTTGCGCTCGCGCACTCTTATCCCTTGATTCCCGGAAATAAGTCTCAAAACAAATTACGTCATACCTACCTATGGTGGTGGAAAATGTCGAACATTGTTTTTTTTTAAAGAACTAAGTAGGTATTGAGGTTTTCAGGCCGTTTAGTATACATTATTTTCAATTTCAATTTAATTGGAATAAATTGCTTAACTAAAATAACATGACTCTTCATACAAATTTGATATGGCTATATCTCCGAAAGTACTCGTTAAATTAAAAAAAGTCAAAGAATAAAAACGTTTTAAATTTATGCCTAGATACCAAAAAAATACATTTGATCTCTTAAGACCCAACCTTGTAATCCCAGCCCACTGTGCATCGGCGCGTACCTCGTCTTTGGGGGCAGCTAACTAGCTAGTTTTATTTTTGGACCCAAATATGCTGAACAGACTAAGTTTGTGTATGTAGACCAGTTTTTATAGAGTCGAATGAAAAAAGTAGACATGCTGCTGCGCCGATCCCATAATAAACCCGAACCAATCAAACTGACCCCATAAAAGCGGGAATAAATTACCCATACAAAAGGGTAAAAGTCTAGAGTGTATGCAAAATACTTTTTTTAGACTGGCAGCTGTCGTTTTTTAATGTCAAATTGTAGTAAGATTTTACACCTTAAAATCGACTAAATGGAAGACCGTACTTATGCTAGGCAGCCTATTCACTGTTCTTCATGGCCATCCGAATCGGCTGAATCCATGAAATCCATTTATGAAAGTGTTGCCGGGATGGCACTCGATGATTATTTGCTTTTTTTATGGTTCCTCACGTCCGAATGAAAAATGGAACCCTTGTAGAATCACTCGTGTGTCTGTCTGTCCGTCTGTCACAGCCGCGCTGGTTTGCCCCGAATCTACATTTGATCATTGATACACATTATAATGAGGTTTAATGTTGTGTATTTTGTTCTATGGGAGAACATGTTTTTCAACTGTAATGTTAAGCTTGTTCTTGTTTATTTAATAAACAATGTCACCCTTCGCTATGTGCCTGCCCGTATTTTTCTAAATGTTCATGAAAAATTAACAAAAAATAACTTTAAAAAGGGGGGGGGATCAATCTTGACTTTTAAAAAAAATCTAATGTTTTCGCCTCGGTTTTTTTTTTGGCATGGTTGACAAATTTTAATAAAATTTTTAGTTAATCCGATAAAATAATTCATAAGAAATAATACACAGAATCCAAATCGAGCCAATAACATTGGAGATATGGCAAACGCTAATCAAAACATAAAAAATTTATAACATGAAAAATATTAAAATAGACCCCCCTTTTAAAGTTATTTTTCGAAAAAAAATCATGAATATTTAGAAAAATTCGTGTGGGCATATTCGATGGGCGACATTGTATATACAGTGTGATTCTTCATAATGTGCATATTTTGAAATGAGGGAATCTATGCTTAATTTTGTAGACAGAAAAATATTTTTAAAAATTAATTTTGTTTTTTTTTTAAATTTATTACTATATAAAATCACTTTGGCATCATATTTATAAATTTTACAATTATTGTAAAAATTGATGAAAAAAATACAAATTTTTGGTAAAAAACATGTTTATTTTCAATTGAGGGTAGTTTTTTTCTTAATTTTCATTTTATATGGACGTCTAATTACTTCCAATCATTATGGAGTTTGTATCATCGCGATAGATGATTTAGTTTAAAAGTTACACAGTTTTGTTACAATTTTTTTTTTAATTCCATAAAAATATTAAAAAAATCGATTTAAAAAAAATCTGTCTTTATAATAAAATTAAGCATAGATTCTCTCATTTCGATATGTGCACATTATGAAGAATCACACTGTATATACTATCTTCCTTCTTATAATACTGAGCATCGTAGACAGAGTATTATGAATTTATGACAAAACACTAAATAAAATATGCTCGATATTAAGGTGCGGAACCCTTCGTATGCGAGTCCGACTCACACTTGGCTGGTTCATTTTATTATAAAATAGCTTTATTTTGTAAACTAACTTGTAACAATAACAAATTAATTTGTAAATACACATTTTCCTAAAGGTGTCTGACACTTGCGTGAATGGCCTTCTTTAGTAATCAGGTAGCAGCTGCTAGCTCATCACTAGTTTTAGTAGTTTTTGCTTTTTGTTCGTAGAGTAGTGGGTGGCGCTGGTTGGCGTAATATTGGCGTGCTGGATTGTTGGTACATATTTTAGTGATTGTGAGTAAAGATAAAATAAACTTTACGACCGCTAGAATCCTAAAAATCTCATGTTGTAGTGTGTGTTTTTTATCTGAAGAATAAAAGTTTTGTTGTTTTGTATTCCGTAAGTTGCATGCAGTTATTTACTGTACTGATCTATGTAACCATTGAAGTGGAATGATGTCAAAACACTTGTGATAAACTTGTTTGCAAGTTGCAACCCTAAATACCATCCAACTTCCAAGTAAGCTCAGATCTTGCATTTGTTTCCATTTGTTGACTGATTGTCCTCTTGGCTCAACAGTTTTCAAAATGTTACATGGTTAGAGGTAAACTGTGAAATATCTTGTAATTCAATTATGTTTGCAGTTAGAATTACTTAAAGCTTTTAACGGTTATCACTGAAACCTAGTATAAACTTAACTTTTATGGCTCTCAATTATTATTTACAATGTTTTTCTGAAAACCTTTGACTATTATTACATTATTCAGATTTTGTATGTAGATTCAACATCAGTCATTCAGATACTTTATTTTTCCAGGTGTCACCTAATTAAGGATGTTGCGCTTTCTGAGCAGGAGAGGGCGTTCATCAAGTCAAAACCGCAATAAACAAACCCAGAAGGCATCAAGTAACAAAAATTTTATACAATGCAAAGTACTATTACTTGATGACACAGATTTGTCTATTAACCTGTCCAAAAAGGCCAGTGCAAATGACCTTTATGAGCAAGTTTTTTACTCTCTAGATTTGATTGAAAAAGATTATTTTGGACTGCAGTTTACTGATACCCATAATGTTAAACATTGGCTGGATCCAACTAAAACTATTAAAAAGCAAGTCAAAATAGGACCACCTTACACTTTACGACTTAAAGTTAAATTTTATTCATCTGAACCCAATAACTTAAGGGAAGAATTAACTAGATATCAGTTCTTCTTGCAATTGAAGAAAGATATTTTAGAGAGCAAGCTTGAGTGCCCACACTCTACGGCAGTTGAACTAGCTGCACTAGCCCTACAGTCCGAACTAGGAGATTTTGATGAAAATGTTCACACTCCCGCAACTGTGTCAGAGTTTAGATTTGTACCTAATCAAACTGAAGAAATGGAGATTGAAATATTAGAAGAGTATAAGAAATGTAAAGGTCTAACCCCTGCACAAGCTGAAGTTAACTATTTGAACAAAGCAAAGTGGCTCGAAATGTATGGTGTTGATATGCACATTGTCTTAGGCAAAGATGGGTGTGAGTATCACCTGGGATTAACACCAACAGGCATTCTTGTCTTTGAAGGACCTCAAAAAATAGGTTTATTCTTCTGGCCTAAGATTAGTAAGTTGGACTTTAAGAAAAAGAAACTTACTCTTGTTGTGGTTGAAGATGATGACCAAGGGCGAGAACAAGAGCATACCTTTGTGTTTAGACTGCATAATGAAAAGGCTTGTAAACATCTTTGGAAATGTGCTGTGGAACACCACACTTTCTTCCGCTTGAGAGCACCAGTGAAAGGACCTTCAGCACGGCAAAACTTCTTCAGGATGGGTTCTCGATTCCAATACTCTGGTAAAACTGAATATCAGACCACTCAGCAAAATCGCGCTCGACGTACGGTCCAGTTTGAAAGGCGACCTAGTCAACGATTTGCGCGTCGTCAGAGCCATGTTCTACGGGAACGAGAAAAACAGAGTGTAGTAAAACCAGAGACTGCACCATCTGAAGCAGCTAATGAACTTCCTAGCACATCATCTGATACAACAGCGGTGCTAATACCTGAGATAGATACTCTGTCAAGAAAGAGTAGTGCTAAATCACAGAAGTCAACTCTCATTGATACTGAGTCCAAACCTGAGATTGGTGAACCATCAACAAAGAACCTTCTCAATGAAGAACCAGCTGAAGAAGTGTTGATGTCGAAAGATGACGCTATTAGTAACAAAGTGCTATTCAAAATGGATAAATCTCTAAATGAGGAAAAGAAGAGTAATCTGACTCAACTCGTGATTAATAAACCTGCTTGCAGTTGTTCACCTGTTACAGAATCAAATCCACTGAATGATCTCCTTATGAGCTTAGTTAAAGAGAAACTTAACAATGATGACTCCAAAAATGAAGCAAAAAGAGATCAGTTGGATTCAGCAAGTGACAAAGAAGTCCCTAACAATCAAACGAAATGTTATCTTTCATCTACTAAAGCCCTGCCACCTGGTCAATTAAAATGTAATAACATTTTGAAAGCTAGAGAAAATGAGGTGAAGGTAATAAATGAGTCCACAAACATAAATCTGGCCATACCATCTACCCCTTCACCAAAAATATTGAATGAGCCCACAAATCCCATCAATTCGCAATATGTATCAATTGTAGTGGTGGAGCCACCTCATAATCAAGCAAAATTGGCATCTCCTAAGCCTCTTGAGAAAAAAGACGATGTGACGCCCAAGATGCAACCTATATCATCTCTGTCACCTTGGCTTGTCTCTTCCGAGCCAAGCTCACCTTCAGGCATTGGGGAAAAGGAAATTACAATAATTCATCGTAAGTCTGTTATTACTACACAGCTGTAGCTAAATTAAGTAGATTATATGACAAAATAATATAGTTAAAAAAAAACAAATATGACAATGTAGTGTAATATTGCATGTTTTGCTTTTAAAATAATTGAATTATTATGTAGTGCCTTATAAAATCGCCTATTTTTTTAAAGTAAGACAATGAAATCTAAAAAAAAAGAGTAATCATTACTTCTAGTTGAAATAATATAGCAGTTATTTCCAATATTTTTCCCACTTCGGAAATAACTGGGACTGCAATATGTATGTGCAAAATTGTTTTATGGAAAAACTAGTTTGCCCTAGGCCAAATTAGTCCGTCAAAGTGTGTTATAACCAGTGATCGGAGTAGGTAGATCGATGATGCCAGTACGTAAAATCAGTCATAGAAATCATAACATGGATAAGCCTTTTTTCCGGGATTTCATTTTGGTACTTACGGGATTGAATCAAATATTGTTTAAAGTAAGGATTTTTAAACTACTACATTAGAAATTTCTAGAATGCGATAGATAAACATTTAAAATACATTGTATTATTTTTATAGTAAACCTATCCTTTTCTT